>CM031374.1:22560846-22908387 GCA_018208015.1 Medicago ruthenica | reverse complement strand
GGGCTCTAAGACGTCGTGAGCAAAATAAAAAGTACTCACTTATTACTTAACCCTTAGGTGGGCTCTAAGACGTCGTGAGCAAAAGAAAAGTACTCACTAATTCCTTAATCCTTAGGTGGGCTCTAAGACGTTGTGAGAAAAAGAAAAAGTACTCACTTATTCCTTAACCCTTAGGTGGGCTCTAAGACGTCGTGAGCAAAAGAAAAAGTACTCACTTATTCCTTAACCCTTAGGTGGGCTCTAAGACGTCGTGAGCAAAAGAAAAAGTACTCACTTATTCCATAACCCTTAGGTGGGCTCTAAGACGTCGTGAGCAAAAGAAAAAGTACTCACTCATTCCTTAACCCTTAGGTGGGCTCTAAGACATCGTGAGCAAAAGAAAAAGTACTCCCTTATTCCTTAACCCTTAGGTGGGCTCTAAGACATCGTGAGCAAAAGAAAAAAGTACTCGCTTAATTCTTTAACCCTTAAGTGGGCTCTAAGACGTCGCGAGCAAAAAGTACCTGCCAATAGAAGGCTACGAGGCGTCAAACTAAGTACCCGCCCAAGAAAAAACTTGGTGACGATTTTCGCAAGTGTACGAAATCGTTCAAGTAGTAAAGTTTAAAACGGTAAACCGAGTGTCGAACACAAGGACTGCGTTAACGAATCGAATGTAATTTTTATTATTCAGTTGAACAAAAGGGTACGAAGTTTGTTTAATTGCAAATAACGAAAAGTGCGAAAAGTAAATTGGTTTGAAAGCAAGAGATAAAAGCTTGTCAGGGATGAGTTTCACTAGACTCCGAACTCAGATTGATTACCTAACCAACGATCATTGAATTTGTTTAATGAATCACGACCTAATTCTCTTAAATAATCCTGCCCTAATTCCTTAGTGACAGAAACGTTAATTCTAAAGTAAACCCTAATTCCTTAGCAAGTTTTACAATTCAGAATTAAGCATGAATGGACATGAATTAATAAACGGTTTCAAGGGTTTGTATCTATTCCTAGATTACAAAGGCGAGAATTTCTTATCTTAAGCATTCATAAATTCCACTTCCGTTTCACAATATGAATCATACAACAATTTAAAGATGATCAATCAATAAAAGCATTAAGCATAAAGATAAGAAACATGATTCAATAAATTCATTCAAAGATCAGATTAGGGTTACAAAACAAGAGTCATCATCTAGCTATTCTCATCCCTAACAATGGAGAATTTAGCTACTCATAATTGAATTACAAAATAGCATAATCAATAATAACATAAGAACATACAAAAACTGACTGTGAGTTGGATGGGGAAGCCACCGCTTCAGTTCTTTGCTCTCAAAATCGCGCTTCTATTCTCCAAGTTTCCGAACCCTTGTTTCTGAAAACGAATCAGCTAAAATAGGAAATTCTGGTCGCAAAATCGTGACACGATGCATGAAATCGTGACACGATCCTTCATTAAAACTCCCAAGGATTGCGCAAACTGATCTCCCAATCGTGACACGATTATGCAATCGTGACACGATTCTGTAGGCAGGATTTGATCTCTTCTCTGGTTAAGAAATCGTGACACGATTCCCAAATCGTGTCACGATGTAGTCACTTTAGGCTCTGATGCTTTCTTGCTCTTTTGTACCTCAAACTGTCTCAAAATGCTGACAAAAGATGATAAAACTAACAAAAACTCTTAATAAATTACGTAATGACAAGGTGTCATCACAACCCCAAACTTAAATCATTCCTTGTCCTCAAGGAATTTACCTGCAACATTGACAACTACAGCAAAGCAACAATCACATAATCAAGCAGCAGCACCAAAAGTTCAACACCTTGCCAGCCATGTAATGGGCTAGCCGGCCAATTCTTCTCCTTCAACAATTCACAACTCCACGCAAAGGTTTGATAAGGGTTTCCACTCAATCACATGCAAAACTATGAATTGCCATAAGCTTGAAAAGTTTCTAAGCATCAATCAAAGTCAATATTATGTACACACTTTTAAGGACTTTTAGGGTTATAACGGGGCTGAGGTTACAGGTGGGATCATTTTGGGAAGTAGGCTTTCAACAAAAATTTTGGAGTTAAGCATATTCCTACTGGTCTACCCAATAATACACACAAAATAACCTTAAGGGGCTAGAGAATTGTATCACACAACAGAAATACCGATCACCACTTATGTCTTGCAGCATTTTAATTCTTTTTTTTTTCGAGCTGCAGAATCAGCTTAATTTACCTGCTTTTCTTTTTCACACATTTTTGTTTTTGACACAAAGTGATCTTCTCAAAATTTTCTTTTCTCTAGCACCCTACCCCAAACTTAAAATGTTGCTAGTACCATGAGCAACCCCAAACTTGAACAATTGCATGATCAAATACCCAAACAATGCCTAACTCCAACATACATTGGGGAATAATCCTATGGTCTCTAGGCTTGTAATGCGGTATGTCACCGAAAAAAAATGGGATATGTCCTAAGGGCTCAACTGGGCTTAAACAATGGATAATTCAATATAAACCAGGTTGGCTACAAAGGCTCAAGGGACAAGCAATTTGCCTTAGTGTGTACACAATATAACCAATCAATAACAGAGAAAAATTGCAAGTTCTAGAATCATAGATGCATGGAACACTCTTTAAAGTAAATTGAAAAACAAAATTTGGCCATGGAACCTTACATGTTAAGATTTCTGGGAGTTGTGATTACTCTTGCTCAAATTGCCGAATACTTCAACTGATAAGTGTGGCCTCTACCTCCTTTGAACTTTTGGTGTACCACTCAATCAAAGATCATGACTAAACTGAAGAAAATCAACATCACAAATAAACGCATTGATAACAAACAAGTACTGAATTATTACACACGGGGATAAGAGAAATAAAACAGAAACATTAAAATTGTTCAGATAAAAGAGTACATAAGCAAAAGGCAGCAAAAATACAATTGTAACAAAGCAAAATAAAATCAGGGCAAGTCCTGGCCCATATCCCGCAGCTCCTGCTCAGAAAACCAAGTATGCGGAGGATCAGCATGCATCTCCTCCATGAAATGCGCTGCATTCCTCCGGTCAGTCTCATCAAAATATGCGGTGATCTCCTGCTCCCTGGTCGTAGCTCTCCCTCTCTGCTCATCAAAGTACTGCAGCATACTATCCCGGTTCCCGTCGAAGCGCTCATAAGATCCGGTGGGCGGCCGCCTATGGAGATGAGCCTCCGCAGCAAACTCCTCAGAGAACCTCGGACGGTTCGCATAGAGCAGGTCAGAAGTCTCGTTCATCCAGTTGGCAGTCGTGAACATGTACTCCAGCATCATAGGATGAATCGGTGGATAGGACGGCTGCTGACTGCTCCCCTCTCCCGGACATGTCTGTGATGGCGGCTGAGGCTGCGCCTGTCCCTGCTGATCCTGCTCCTCTCTCGGGCCTCCTCCCCGCAGGAACTCCTCATACTCAGCGACGAAAGCATCCATGGTGCGCTCGGTGATTGGCTTCATCGTCGGGACATCGATGTCGGACCGGTACTCCTCAACTTTAGCCTCCTCACACAGCCAACAGATTAGGCTGCTATGGGCCACTGACTTCAGTTTGCTCGTTGCTATTTCCCGGATATTGTTGGCTATCAGCTCGCCAACATTGATGTCTTCACCAGACAAAATGGCATCAATGGTCAGAATTCTCTTCAGGGGGATTTCAGAAGTGCAAGAGGTGCCCTCCAGCGTCTGAACTACAAACGAAGCCCATGCCTTAGGGGATGGCATGAAATCCGCTTTGGCCAGCATCCGAGCTTTCCTCCAAGTCATGCCCGGCCTGCACAGCGCAGTCAACAACCCAGCATAGTCATCCTCTGTCATATCCTTGACTGCAGCTCGTCTCCGCTTGACCCCACACTCGTCCGGGGCAGTCAAACCCAGCAATTGATTTATAGCATCGGGGCTATAATCAATGGTCTTGCCACGGACAAAAGACTGATACCTGGTGGGGGAGAACCGGGCATTGGCGTAGAATTCCAGCGTCACCGTTTTGTTGGAAGCGGTAAAAACCATATTGTTCAGAAGCTCCCATTGTCTCGCCTGCAGCATACTCTCAAACTCCGAGTACTTACCCAAATTGATAACGTCAAACCTCCGCTCCATAACAAACTTGTAAGCCTTGATTTCAACAAACCGGTCCTGGGCATTTTGTTTATGAACTTGAATGCAGCGTGTGAGGGTGGTGCGGTTTCAGTGCGGGTGGTGGTTGGTTTTCGTTTGGTGGTGTTTTTGGTGGGTTTGGTGGTGGTTGTGGTTTTTGGGCGTTTGGCGGTGTGTTTTGTGCGTAGGACTGGAGGCATGGTGGATAATTGTTGGTGAGAAGATGGAATTGGGGGTAGGGATGATGTTAGTGGTGGTGGAAAGGGCTGAGATTCGTGGGCAAGAAGAGTCTGTGGAAAATTGGACAGAGTAACGGCCGGTTTGGGAATGGTGGGAATGAAATTTTTGAATGGGGTATATATAGGCAGGGAAAAATCGTGTCACGATTTGGTGGGATCGTGACACGATGGGCTTGTAACGGTCATATTTTTCAAAAAGTTGCAGCAATCGTGTCACGATGTGAAGTAATCGTGTCACGATTGCAGTTTTTCAATTCAAAACATCTCAGAATCGTGTCACGATTGCAGCATCGTGTCACGATTTTGATGGCAGAAAGTTTGGTATTGTGGAGCATTCAAATCGTGTCACGATGAGGGGATCGTGTCACGATTTGGCTTGGCAGAGAGACACACATTTTCAGGGGGAAATCGTGTCACGATTTTGGAATCGTGTCACGATTTCAAAGGCAGAAAGGAAAAATTTTGAAGGAACAAAATCGTGTCACGATGGCAGGATCGTGTCACGATTTTTTTAGGCAGAGAGCCCATTTGAAGAACTTAGAAAATTTTTCTGCCCTGAAAATGATGTTGCCACAATTAATTTTTTGCTTTTATTCGAAAAATAAAAAGACATAAAACAAAGGATACTGAGTGGGTTGCCTCCCACCTAGCGCGTGTTTAACGTCCCGAGCCTGACGTACCACGGGATCACGTGGATTTCAGTGTGATCGACTCGGTCGGACGCTCAAATTCGACTCCAAAGTATGGTTTGAGCCTTTGTCCGTTGACCTTGAAAGTTCTTTCCGAGTCAGGGTCCTTCACCTCTACCGTTCCATAAGGGAATACCTTCACCACTTTGAATGGTCCTGACCATCTGGACCTCAGCTTTCCAGGAAACAGCTTTAACCTGGAATTGAAAAGAAGAACTAGTTGCCCTTCCCTAAATTCCCTATTTTGAATCTTTTTGTCATGCCATTTCTTTGTCTTTTCTTTAAAAAATTTGGCATTCTCATAGGCTGAATTCCGGAATTCATCTAACTCATGGAGCTGAAGAATCCGGGATTCGCCTGCTTTCGAGAGATCAAAATTCAGGAATTTAGTGGCCCACAAAGCTTTGTGCTCTAGTTCCAAAGGTAAGTGACAAGATTTTCCATAGACAATTTGAAAAGGAGACATACCTATAGGGGTTTTGAACGCAGTTCTGTATGCCCACAGTGCATCATCCAGCTTGACGGACCAATCCTTCCGTGAGGAATTCACGGTCTTCTCTAGGATTTGCTTTATCTGTCTATTTGAAACTTCCACCTGTCCACTCGTCTGAGGGTGATATGGTGTAGCAATCCGGTGATGCACATTGTACTTTTTCAGCAAAGTTTCCATCTTCCGATTGAGGAAGTGTGATCCTTCATCACTGATTAACGCTCTAGGGACCCCAAAGCGTGAGAAAATATTTTTCTGAAGGAAAGAAATTACTACCTGAGCATCATTGGTCTGCGTGGCGATAGCTTCCACCCACTTAGAGACATAGTCCACTGCCAACAGAATGTAAACCTTTGAATATGAGGATGGGAATGGTCCCATAAAATCAATACCCCATACATCAAAGATTTCCACTTCTAACACAGGATTTTGAGGCATCTCGTTTCTTTTGGAAATATTTCCTGTGCGTTGGCAGCGGTCACATCTCTTGACATAGGCAAAAGCATCCTTAAACAAAGTTGGCCAAAATAAACCGGATTGGAGCACTTTTGCAGCAGTCCTATCTCCACTAAAGTGCCCGCCGTAGTTTGAGTCATGACAATGCCACAACACTTTTTCCTGCTCTTCTTCAGGGACACATCTCCTCAACAGTCCGTCAATCCCCCTTTTATACAGATAGGGCTCATCCCACACGTAGTACTTACAATCATGCAGGAATTTCTTGCGCTGTTGAGAATTAAAATCAATGGGGATCACCTTACCTACCAAATAGTTCGCAAAGTCTGCAAACCATGGCACCATTGTTACTACTAGAATGTGTTCATCTGCAAAGAGGTCCTTGATAGGTCTCTGCTGATCAGTTTCATCCATCTTCTCTAGTCGGGAGAGATGGTCAGCCACAGTGTTCTCGGATCCCTTCTTGTCCCGGATTTCCAGGTCAAACTCCTGCAACAGCAATATCCATCTAAGAAGTCTCGGTTTTGATTCCTGCTTAGAAAACAAATACCTCAGAGCAGCATGGTCAGTGTAAACAATAACTTTAGACCCTAACAAGTATGATCTAAATTTATCAAAAGCATAGACAACAGCCAAGAGTTCTTTTTCTGTAGTGGCATAGTTAAGTTGTGCTGGGTTTAAAACATGACTAGCATAGTAAATGACATGCAACAACTTATCTTTCCTTTGCCCAAGAACTGCCCCAACAGCTGTATCACTGGCATCACACATAATTTCAAAAGGTAGTGACCAATCGGGAGCAGTGACAATGGGGGCTGTTATCAGTTTTTCCTTAAGAGTGTTAAAAGCATTCAGACACTCATCATTGAATTGGAAAGGTGTGTCTTTCACTAGCAGGTTAGTAAGGGGTTTTGCTATTTTTGAAAAATCTTTAATGAACCTCCTATAAAAACCTGCATGTCCTAAAAAGCTCCTAATGCCTTTTTCATTGGTGGGAGGAGGAAGTTTTTCAATGACTTCAATTTTTGCTTGGTCTACCTCTATCCCTTTGTAAGAGATTCGGTGACCAAGAACAATTCCTTCTCTCACCATGAAATGGCATTTTTCCCAATTTAGGACCAAATTAGATTTTTGACACCTTTCCAATACAAGAGATAAATTATTCAAACAATTATCAAAAGAAGAGCCAAAGACAGAAAAATCGTCCATAAAAACTTCGATATGTTTTTCAATCATATCGGAAAATATGGACATCATACACCTTTGAAAAGTAGCGGGGGCATTGCACAGCCCGAATGGCATCCTCCTGTAAGCAAAAATCCCATAAGGACATGTGAAGGCTGTTTTCTCTTGATCCTCAGGTGCCACCGCAATCTGGTTGTAACCGGAATACCCGTCCAAAAAGCAATAGTACTCATGACCCGCCAACCTTTCGAGCATCTGATCAATGAACGGCAGTGGGAAATGATCCTTCCGAGTAGCGGTGTTTAACCGTCTATAGTCTATGCAAACTCTCCAGCCAGTGACAGTGCGGGTCGGAATCAACTCATTCTTCTCATTCATCACCACTGTAGTACCACCCTTTTTTGGAACAACTTGGACCGGACTCACCCATGAACTGTCAGATATAGGATAAATGAGACCAGCTTCAAGCAACTTGACGACCTCCTTTCTAATCACCTCTTTCATGGCAGGATTGAGCCTCCGTTGTGGTTGGACCACCGGTTTGTAGTTTTCTTCCATTAAGATCTTATGCATACACACAGTAGGACTTATACCCTTCAAATCTTCAATGGACCACCCTATGGCACCCTTGTGCATTCTCAGGACTCTCAAGAGCTTTTCTTCTTCAAGTTTATTCAGGCCTGCATTGATAATGGCTGGATACTCTTCTTTCTCACCAAGGAACACATACTTCAAATGAGGGGGCAGTTGTTTCAACTCAACTACCGGTACTTTCTTGGACTTTTTCTCAGCAGCTTCTTCATTCGGATGTAACTCCTCCCATTTAGTCGGTGTGCGTCGGTGATAGGACGGGAAGGCTTCTAACATGGCTAGCACATCAGCTTCTCTAGGATCTTCATCTTCCTCAACACTTGCTGCTGTTGCGCTTAATACTCTCTCGAGTGGTAAAGCTGGAATTTCGGCTTCAAACTTGTCTTTCACAATTGAACTAAGTATGTCAACCCTATAGCATTCCTCCTTTTCTGTCGGATGCTTCATTGCTTGGAGAACATTGAGTTTCACCACCTCATCGTCAACCTTTAGAGTCAACGTACCATCTTCTAGGTCAATCATGCACCTTCCAGTTTGTAAAAATGGTCTTCCCAGAATCAGCAGTATATCCTCATCTTCTTCCATTTCAAGAACAACAAAGTCAACTGGGAATATGAATTTATCAACCTTTACAAGCACATCTTCCACAATACCATAAGGATATTTGTAGGATTTATCTGCAAACTGCAAGGTCATTCTTGTGTCTCTCACCGTACCAATCCCCAACTTCTTGTAAATAGACAAAGGCATTAAACTTACACTGGCTCCAAGGTCGATCAGTGCTTTCTTGAAAGTTCTATCCCCAATGGTACAAGGAATAGTGACACTTCCAGGATCTTTGAGTTTCTTTGGAATTTTTCTTTGTAACACCGCACTACATTGTTCAGTGAGCATCACATCTTCATCACCAATGCTGATCTTCCTTGAAATGATGTCTTTCATGAATTTTGCATAGGTTGGCATTTGTTCGAGAGCTTCGGCAAAAGGGATGTTGATTTGTAACTTTTTGAACATCTCAAGGAATTTACCAAAACTCTTCTTGTCTTTTTCTTTCTTCAACCTTTGTGGAAATGGTAGCTTAATCTGTGGCTTAGGCAACTCATTTTTCTTCGGATTTTCTGGTTCTCCAGCTACCTCTTGCGGTGTATTCTCTCGAACTTCAACCGGCACTTCAACTAACTCATCGGGTGATTCGCCTACACCTTTTGTATCTTTAGGTTGTTGTGAGTCTTCCACCCTTCTGCTTCTGGTCATAACTGCATTCACACTTTCGTGTCCTTTGGGATTGGCAACTGTGTTGCTAGGCAGATTTCCAGGAGGTCTTTGTGCAATTTGTTGGGCAATTTGACCAACTTGAATCTCAAGATTTTTGATTGAGGCCGTGGTGTTCTTTTGTGAGGCCCTGGTTTCTTGAGTGAGAGAGTTCACGCTTGATGCCATTGCTTCAATGGCCAATTCCCAATCAGCTTTCTTTGGGGGAGTAGGATTTGTTGGAACTCCTTGTTGTGGATTCGGGAAGTTGTTCTGTGGAGTTTTCCATGAGAAGTTTGGGTGATTCCTCCAGCCTGGATTGTAAGTGTTGGAATAGGGATTGTTCTGCTGACGACCCCCTTGATTACTAAGGAAGTTCACCATTTCTACTTGAGCTTCATCCATGGGCACATTACACTGCATGGTAAAATGAGGACCTGCACACCAATCACACTTCACAGTATTCATTTGATTCACCGGAGCAATTAGGGGTTGGCCTATATTGAGAGCTGCCAATCTCTTTGTCACTTCAGCTGACACTGCTTCTTGAATCTGCTTGCTGGTGAGTATGTTCTGAGCATTTTTAGCTTCAAGTTGATTCAAGTCTATGAGTCCTCCTCTTGTGCCACCTGTTCTGTCATACATCTCCATCTGTTCATTCAGAGCAACCGCTTCAATGACTTTGATTATTTGAGAAGCAGTTTTGAAATTTATGGAACCACCAGAAGCTGTGTCGAGGACTTGTCTAGTAGAAAGGCGTAAACCATTACAAAAAATCTGCATCTGCACTGTGCTGTCATAATTGTGGTCTGGACAGGCTGATAACAATTTCTTGTACCTCTTGTACGATTCTCCAAGTGATTCTCCATCCTTCTGTTGAAAGTTGGAAATGTCTTGACGTCTGCGCACAAACAATGCTGTAGGAAAGAACTGCTCCAAGAACTTGTCTTCCATCTCATTCCATGTTGTAATACTTCCAGCTGGTAAAGAATCAAACCACTCCTTGGCATCATCAGTTAGGGAGAATGGAAACAACCGCAACCGTTTGGCTTCTTCCGAGTTACCATCCACTTTTGTTGTCTCACAGATCACAAAGAAATTCTTTAAATGCTTGTTGGCATCTTCGTTGTATTTCCCAGCAAACTGTTTTTCTTTCAATTCACGGAGTAGTCCTGGGTTGATCTCAAACTTGTTAACCGTCACAGGCTGGTTAGCAATGGTCAACCTGTTACGGTTTCGATCACGAGCACCATAGTCTCCGAGAAGTCTCTCTTCAGGTGGAGGAGGTGGTGGGTCTAGCTCAGCCATCCTTTCAACAACTTCTAGCTCCTCGGTGACCTGTTCGTCTGTGTTGATCTCAATTTCACTCGTCCCTTCCTTCTCTCGTTGCTTTCTTAATTGAGCTGCTTTGCGATTTGCACGGCAAGTCTTTTCAATTTCTGCGTCAAAGAGAAGTTCAGCTGAGGGCTGGCCTCGCATACAAGATTAGACGATCGTGAGTTATTGAGAATGAAAACAAAAAATAAAAGTAAAAATAAAATACGTAACAGCAAAAGTAATTTTATTGCAGAGCAAAAAATTTCAATCGAGCAAAAGAAATTACAATTCAACAGTTAATTGGCAGTCCCCGGCAACGGCGCCAAAAACTTGGTGACGATTTTCGCAAGTGTACGAAATCGTTCAAGTAGTAAAGTTTAATACGGTAAACCGAGTGTCGAACACAAGGACTGCGTTAACGAATCGAATGTAATTTTTATTACTCAGTTGAACAAAAGGGTACGAAGTTTGTTTAATTGCAAATAACGAAAAGTGCGAAAAGTAAATTGGTTTGAAAGCAAGAGATAAAAGCTTGTCAGGGATGAGTTTCACTAGACTCCGAACTCAGATTGATTACCTAACCAACGATCATTGAATTTGTTTAATGAATCACGACCTAATTCTCTTAAATAATCCTGCCCTAATTCCTTAGTGACAGAAACGTTAATTCTAAAGTAAACCCTAATTCCTTAGCAAGTTTTACAATTTAGAATTAAGCATGAATGGACATGAATTAATAAACGGTTTCAAGGGTTTGTATCTATTCCTAGATTACAAAGGCGAGAATTTCTTATCTTAAGCATTCATAAATTCCACTTCCGTTTCACAATATGAATCATACAACAATTTAAAGATGATCAATCAATAAAAGCATTAAGCACAAAGATAAGAAAACATGATTCAATAAATTCATTCAAAGATCAGATTAGGGTTACAAAACAAGAGTCATCATCTAGCTATTCTCATCCCTAACAATGGAGAATTTAGCTACTCATAATTGAATTACAAAATAGCATAATCAATAATAACATAAGAACATACAAAAACTGACTGTGAGTTGGATGGGGAAGCCACCGCTTCAGTTCTTTGCTCTCAAAATCGCGCTTCTATTCTCCAAGTTTCCGAACCCTTGTTTCTGAAAACGAATCAGCTAAAATAGGAAATTCTGGTCGCAAAATCGTGACACGATGCATGAAATCGTGACACGATCCTTCATTAAAACTCCCAAGGATTGCGCAAACTGATCTCCCAATTGTGACACGATTATGCAATCGTGACACGATTCTGTAGGCAGGATTTGATCTCTTCTCTGGTTAAGAAATCGTGACACGATTCCCAAATCGTGTCACGATGTAGTCACTTTAGGCTCTGATGCTTTCTTGCTCTTTTGTACCTCAAACTGTCTCAAAATGCTGACAAAAGATGATAAAACTAACAAAAACTCTTAATAAATTACGTAATGACAAGGTGTCATCACATGAGGAAACAAACGTTAATCATATTAAACGCCTCAGTCAAAATAAATTCCACAGAAGCATAACTAAACATCGCCACAGTAAGAAGAATCGCAAAATAAAGCAGAATTAAGAAAGGAAATTAAAATACCATAAGCATAAATTCAAGTCATTACAAATTGTGCCAAATTCAAATAAATTACACAAATCATTCCTCGTCCACTAAGGCGCCATCTACAACAACTTTAAAAGAATCAAGGGCTGACAGATCAACGCCATGGTGCAGAAAGGCGACCTGACCCTTAGCCCGTTCGAAGCCAGCATCAAAAATTAGGGCCAACTCTCCTTTAGCCTCTGAAATGTCAGCCCTGAGCTGACCCTCTCTCTCCACACCAGCCGCAATGTCACCTGAAGTTTAGCGATGATCACGTTCTTTCCAGCCAGGTCCGCCGCATGACCGATCTTCAGATCTGAGATGCGCTCATCACACTCGAGCTTAATAGCCTCCTTCGCCTCATTGGTTTCCTTCACCTCATTGGTTTCCTTCAGCTCTTTTTCCAGCGCCCTCACCTTGGCCTACAACATTTCTTCGCTCTGCACTAACTCCTCATGTTTACGCTCTATATCATATAGGAGCATTATATTCCGCAAGCAGTGGACGCCCACATCCCGCATCATAAAAGGAATGGCGCCGTGGTTCCCAGTTTCCACATCGCCAGGATTAAAGGTCAACCTCTCTTTCACATAAGCGCCGTAATTAAAGTCCTTATCCCAGAAGGGCTGAATAGTTCCGCTGGTCCAAGCGGTGCCAGTCTTAGGCTGGGAATGGACTTTCTTCGTCCTTTTCTCAGTTGCCGCCTTCTCTTTCCCGGGCGACGTCTGCCCTTTTTCCTGTACAACCTCTGCAACAGTTTCAGTCTGAGTCTCGGGAGGATTATCAGCCTTCCTCTTGGACTTACGAGTGATAAGGCTAGAAGAGTCACTGATAAGTAACCCTTTAGCAACCTTCTTCGCCTTCATTTCTTCAAGATATTTTTTCCTCTCGGCCGCATTCATGGGTGCCATGGGTTCTACAAAATTAAAAACAAATAGAGGTTACAAAAACAATAGACAAACGAGTTAAATAGACACATGAATACATAAAATCAACTCACGCAAGTAAGCTTCTAAGATATTCGCGTCCTATTCCCTATTCAACAGCTCCCGGATGTTCATGGGCATCATCTTATCCAAGAAGCAGACAACGCCGTTCTCATATTCGTCCATTTTCTCATACTCAAAACCTGTGATAGATGCTGGAGCGCTCGTCCAGCATATGGGAAACCTCAGCTGGTCGTTGACCCGCACAGCAGCTGCTTGACAATCCTTTCCTCCGTGTCCCAAGAAAGGTCTGCCTCCAGTTTTTGTAATGGGAGGCATATCGCGAGAACAACCTCTTTCCCGGGTGCGCGCTGACGGACACCCAAGATAGCTTGTCCACCCTGAAATTCCTGGCAGTTAACTGGTTCTGAACTAAACAACAGAGTATGAAAAATAAAGTTCAGAAGCAGAAAAATAAGGTGCTGAAAGTAAAGGACGCAATGAGTTTGTTAACCCAGTTCGGTGCAAACTTCACCTACTTTGGGGGATACCAATCCAGGAAGGAAATCTACTAAGTAGAATTAATTCTAAGACTCAACAGCCCCTGTTCTTCGTCTTATCACTTAATCTCTACCCTTCTAGACTTCTACCCAGGAGACCACCTAGGTATAAGAACCCACTTACTACCTAACCAAGCAATCACAGTCCAGTGATTGTAAACTTAACAAAAACACACAAATTGAAGACACTCTTCAACAGAACAAAAACATCACTTGTGCTTAAAAGCTTTAAGTGATTTACAACTCAAAACACCTAAACCAACTCAGATGAGTGGTGTACAAACAAAGCACTAAGCTTAGACAGACACAAAAACTCTAAAACTAATTTCTGGTGTTTGACACATGAAATTTCCAATAGCAAAGTCCTCTTTAAATAGTCTTCAGCTGCAACATAAATCTGAACCAAATATTCTTCAATTGATATGATTCTGAAATATTATAGAAGCTCAAAGAAGGAAACATATTTCTGAATTATATTTACCAAAGATCCTTTGAAAATATATTCAACATTAAACACGAAGCCAATCTTCAAATAAGATCTTCTCATAAAAATATCAGTCTTCTGGAAACTTCAGCCATGATAAATCTTCAACAAATCTTCAAAGATATGATCTTAGAATTCTTTTAGAAGCAAATAGAAGCTCTCATATTATTCAGAAATATATTTTCCAAAAGATTACTTTGAAAATATATTTACGAATAACTGAAACAAATCTTCAGAACAAATCTTGCGCAAAGAATACTTCCTTCTAGAATTGAAGCTTTGGATAAATCTTCAATTAAATCTTCAAAAGATATTGTGAGAATTAAAAAAATGAGATTTTTAGCTTCTGAAGACACAATGCTTGTGTATTTGATTTTTGCAAAACATGTAGCCAACACTCAAATATCCAACACACCCCTTTTGTGCCATAGAACGTGAAGAAAGATCCAACTGAAGGTTCAAAACCTAACCCCTCACCCAGAATTTCAAAAGCTCGTATGAATGCCCAACTGTTGGGCTGAAGTTAAGACGGCGCCACGTTCAGCCAATTAAGCACGTCCACCTCAAAGGGCGTGAAGGGATACTTCACGCCCAGGTCTTCAAATACAGCAATGTACATATGAAACATCTCGTTCTTAACCCCCTTTGGTCTTCGAAGGCACACCTTCTCGCTCGGGAGGCAATGCTCCAAGATGACGTCGTCTTCAAATCCCGTAGAGGAAACGTGAAGTTTGCTCCGAAAAAACTCCACTTTTTTGGGATCTATATACATGGATTCCGAGCGGAGCACTTCATCCGCGAAACTTTCTTTCTCTGAACTAGAGGAGGACGCCATATAACAAATGCCTTTCCTACAGAACGGGCCTGGGGGAACAGAAAGAATAATGCAGTCAGATGAATTCCCACTACTATTCCCCCCTTCACTCTCGTCCGAATCACTCGAAAATTCCTCTAAGAGGGAATGACCGTAGTAGGCTTTCTCAAACACTACCCAATCAGTGGTTCCATCTGACCGCGTTGCTTGCCTAACACTCTCCCTCTATAACCTATCCCTTTCCTCTGAGTTCGCTGGAGACAACTCCCCACCCGCCCCGTCGCACTCTCTAATCACCACCATACTACAAACCTAGTTATTAAGGACGAGATCGAAGAAGATTTCCTGGTCTAAAAGATAGCGAAGAATGGAGAACAAAGGCAAGCTCCAAACAGCCTGACTATGACAGTCGCAACGATCTCCAAAGACTGAAACGATTCGTAGGAAAAAGCAGGATGATTTGAGAGGGAAGGTAGGAAACTGAGATAAGGAAAACGAAAAGGTAGGAGGAAAATGAAAAGTGAGGAAAAGTAGATACAAACCCAGTTTCAAAGTACAAAAGCCTGGGAAAACGCGCAGTTGATGTCACTTAAGTGGGCATAATTTCCAAGAGCTGTTACAATATGGACACGTCAGCGAGAGCGAACGGTTGCCCCATCTCAGCCGTTAGATCTCACTGGGACGCGCCCTAAAGCTAAACCTTTAAAACAAGCATGCCTCATGTTGGGCTAGCTCTGGCATGGCGATCTACGCCGTTCAAACAAGTCGTCCTTCAATATATGATTAACCACTTCGCCTTGTTCCTCGTGCTTGTTGGGCTATGGGTACCCTCGTTGGGGTCGCCACCCACCAAAAACCTCAAAAAATTAGGCTAGCACCCACGTTGGGATAGCACCCATGTTAGGCTAGCACCCATGTCGGGCTCTCCAAGTTCAACACTCAGGGGGCTACAACCTAACAGTTGACATTCGTTACGCACACCCAATAGTTCAAAATGCCTTTCATAGCTCCATCCCCAAGAAGCCACACTTGTTGGGCTGAAGCTCATAGACAACCCCTCTAGCAAATTGATCAATAGAACGTGGTCGCTCCATATACTCGAGACGTGGGCTAGAACCCATAGACATGTTGGGCTGTCGCCCTTCATAGACCATAGGCGAATACTTCGTCTCTTCAAACCCAATGCTTCTTAGGTTACAAAATTCCAACACTCTGAACAGTTTAACCACTTCGCCTTGTACCAAAGCTCGTGCTTGTTGAGTTGTGAACCGTCAATCTCGCCCTCTTAGGGCTAGAAGCCCTAAAGAAGGGTTGGGCGCCCTCCAGAAGGGTACAAAGCCCATCTGAAGATCTCACATAACCTTAGGGGGGGTCATGCTAAAGGCCCCTCAAAAGAGCTCCTGACATCAAAAAGGGCGCTCTAGCCATGATTTTGGCCCCAAACAAATTGGGCCCAAAACCATGATCGTTAAGCCCAAATGCGGGCTACAAATAGTAACCTTGGGATCATTCCTAAGGCATGACCTAAACAGATCCCAAAAACCCCTAGTTTCCTAGATTGTACTCTCAGCCAGTACACTCTCCCATAACAAACAATTAACAATAATCTAAATATTGTACACATATTTTTAATAATTGTGAAACATTAAAAATTGTGAAACATTAAATAAACCCACTAATATTAAAAAGATAAGGATTAAATGATGGATAAAAAAGTCTTTTAAGCAATAATTACACCTTAAAAGTTGTGACATTTTCTTATAAATAGGACCAATTTTTTTTTTTGAAAATTTTCTTATAATAAGGACCGAAGGGAATACAAAAAACAATTTACTAATAGTTACATATACTTGAGACATGAGAAAAATTAATTATTCCAACAACTTTTTTTCACACACATAATAGAAATTACCAAAAGCAAGACAAACAACTAAGAAGAATCTACAATAATTAATGCATCTGCCAACGAAATTTAGATCATCACGCACATCAAATTTTGCCCTGAAATTCGGATACATTGTTTGTATCACGGGGAACCATTTGAACAGTTGCCATTCATGTTGACAGCATATTAAGGTCTAAGGAAGGATACTCGTTATACAAGAAGCATGGACGTGAAAAGCATTTGGACCTTTGCTACTACATACACTTACAGCTTAAAGACAAGATAATCGTTCTCACGTGTCATGTCTGATAATTGGGCTCAATTGCCAAAAGGGAATTTATTTTTAAGCTTCTCCAATTTCTTTTAAACTTCTCTTAATAGAGGACAATTAAGTGTCGTTTGACATTTTTAAAAACAGTTCAATAACTTTCTAAATCAATATAACCTATTTAAAATGTCTTTCTGAACGGCAGTTAACTACCGCAGAAGATATTTTGATCTTTTCGTGGTGGTTGGAAGAAAAAATGAAAGACTAAAAAGCAATTTTCTGCAATATAAGTCTAATTTGATTGAGAACAACTTTTATTTACTTTCTATGATTTCTTTAAAATCGTCTCTATTTGAAATATATGAGTACATTTTGTTTCTCACATATATAAGAAGAAAAATGTGTTGCAATTAGATCTTCCTTGTATTAATGTGTACCTAATTTAAATTTTTCATCTTTTAAAATAAATTAAACTCTTTTCCATTTCTCTCTCTTGTGAGCCGTCACCAAAACATTAGTTTCTTCTCCTTCATCCATCAAAGAGGGGTGTTTAATGGTCAATTTTTGACCCAAAATCATCCCTTTAACTTGTTTTTATTTTCCTTTTATTGAAATAAGTGATTTTTACATATATTTCGTTTTTTATTTTGCCTTTTTGTCACCTTAGTACGACATTGGTTTGTTTGTCTTTGTGCGGCGTTGTTTGTCTTTTGTGTTTCCTTCATGTATTTGTTCGGTTCAGATTATCAGATCAGCTTCGATCCAGTGCAGATCCAATCAATGACTTTGGCGTCGTCCACGTTGCAGATCCGAAGACATTTGTATTCCGGAGACTTGAATATAGTCATATGTGTAGGCTTTTGTACTTTGCCCTTTTTTTGCTATTAACATGGATGTTGTGAGTTTGTTCGTAGATTCATCTTTTTTGTTTTTAGCGAATTTGCATTGTATCGATGTACTCTATCAATTTGAATGAATGAATATCATTTATTTTTGTAAAAAAAAAATCTTTTAAAATAAATTAATAATATCTGCTTCGATAAAAAAAAAAGTAGAGGATTTTTTCAAAAATAATTTGGAATGGATTGAATAGCATACAATGACCATGACCCCCAAATTAAATTTCAATAAAATCCATCATTCACTTGCACGGGCGCAAACTCGAACCAACAACCCAACACTACTAAAGTTGACTTAAAGTACGTATAAAGCAATTATATTGAGGAATACATAATGATTTGTTATTTTTTGAGAGAAAATTATATTTTTCAACCTTCAAATAATTAAACTAATATAAATAACTACACACTATATATCAGAAGATATAGAGGATTGAATCTTAAACAACTTGCTCATAGAAAGACTGGAGTACACATGAAGGATTGAAAATTTAACAACTTGCTCAAATTGAAACAACATAATTATCAAGTTTCAAGTGACGAGAGCCTGAAAAATAAGAAACTCGATCAAATTGGTTATAAACGATTGAGATTATTTTTATTCACATGGAATATTTCTAACATTAATTACACTAAATTAAAATGTAGGATTTGGCTTCTTTAAACCGAGTCTTCTCACTTAAGAAGGTAATTAAATGAGTTCATCTCAAACTTCATACCTATACAATAGAAAAAAAGGTGAATTGATCTCATCCACTAATAGGTATCTACGTCTAGATTAATACATATTTTACTTTTAATAATAATAGTAATAATGAATAAAGCATTATATATATTTTTGGCCCATATAATATGAGTGAATTTTAATTCTAGTCCTTAAAAAAATCTTCTGATTTTACCCATATAATATGAGAACTCATTCGTTCAGGTCTCTCATTAAACCTATCATCATATTCGACCGTGACATGGCGTCATTTAGTTGTATGGGTCACTGCTATGTGTTAAAGAGAGGTTGGCTATGCATGGATTTGATGAATCATCGTAAATAATTTATTTTAATTAATTTTGGTAAGGACGGAAATATTTTTATGTAAAATATAAACTTTTTCCCTTTCACACTCATCTCTAACATTTGTGATAGAAGGTTGAAGGAGTTTGGGGAACACAAGCTCGCGACCAGATGAAGAAGAACAAGCACGATGAGAATGTCATCCACGTACTATACCATATTAATATATATGTGAAGATGAGAAAAACACAAGAAGGAGGAGTTAAATTGTGTTGGTTTTTTCAAAAAAAAATTCTAAGTGTTTATAAAAAAAAGTTTAAAGTTTGATCAGAAGCAAAGTTATTTCAGAGTCTGAAACTGAGTATGTAGCGAAATCAAATTAAACACAAATATATATATATATATAGAGAGAGAGAGAGAAGCAAATTATCATGGTTCCTCTCACAATTCGAGAGTACTCCAGTCCCCTTGTACCTGCAGGAGATTTTTCACTATAATCACACAAGATTACAATTTGCTCAAACCCACAGTAAGAGACTTTTATAACACCATGAACCCTGAGACTAATATTTAAATAATAAATCATTCAATTATCAAATATCAAGGTGTTACTATTCGCCAAACATCTTATACTAAACCTCATGAACCAAAATTTCATCAAATATATATAACAGATCACAACGGAAATAAATATCTCGACAACATAATCTCGGGTCACAACATAAAATCTCAAAAATATTATATATCAACAGTTTGATCATATAGATCCATCCACATCAATCCAAAAGGAAATAAGACAAATTCCCAAAATCCTAGATCAGAGCATCTAATCTAAACTCCTCAAAGCAAGAAAAACGATAGGCACCACAGCATCCTCAGCATACTCACAAGCAAAGCTAGTCCTCAACCTGCACGTCTACACCACGAGGATGCAGGCGACCAAAAAGCCACTGGAGGGTAAGATATACGTTCAACATAAATGAATTATAAACGCATGTAAGTTCAAGCAAAACAACATCTTCATATAAGCATATATCATATTAAGCCTGGTTATAATTATAAAACATGCATAACATATTTCAATCAACAAATAATCACCAAGGCAAATACATACCAATTACATCTCATCAATGAATAAATCACCAAGTCAATATATGTCAATCTCATCTCATCAACAATCATCAGTTATACAGTTACCAAATAGATGCACAAGTTTACGCCAAAACATTGACACATACGACTCATCATGTTCATGCGATGAACCTAAAAGGACTCTGCATGCATGTGATACCGATTTTTAGATATCAGAGTTATGTTACTGAGTGATCCCCCGTCTTTACATAATTGGAAAATTGGATATATGTTACTGAATAATTCACCTGTCTTTACATGTTCAATACCATAGTCTTTTAAGCTTCTCTTGTGCTTTTGATGCTTTAATACATGTTCAATACTTTGATGGATATATTTTATGATCCTGCACATTTGAACAAATATTAGTATATCTAATTGTTCTTCAATACTTTGTTATCATCAAAACCTTAGAGGAATTGTACAAACCACTTTTATTCAAACAACAACAGCAACAACAATAATAATAATGAAACAACATAAATTATGAAGAAAAAAAAATAATCACATTTTCTTAGTAACTACTTTTGCTAAGTCATGTCTTAGACTAAAATCTGAGGCGTTATAGATAATATAGAAGTGGAACACACACTGGATTAGTTCCTTAAACTAATCCATGAGACTACCTTTTCAGTCTTAACAATCATATTACATCAATTAACACAATTATATTACAAGTAACCAACATTCATAATACATTCAAGTCTGACAATGTAGAAGTAGAACGCACATTATTATCGTGGTTAATTTTACTACCTACAAAAACATTAGTGAGTAGTCTCAGATTAACTGTCTACTAACATAGCTTATAGCTACCAAGATCATTTAACCTCACAATTTATTAACTTTAAAGCTTATGTATAAACCACATATGGACATAATCTTATATCATGACATAAATAACATATACCACCATTTTATGATAAGATATAAGTCACATATATCATATTATCATAACATACATTAATATTGATTGAATTAAAAAGAAACAACATATTATCATTAAATAGGATTAGAGTCAGACTTCAATGGAGGGGAGTGAACTCCGACACTAATTGTGCTTTCTATCATGAACCAGAAGACAATATAACTTTTATTATTCAGTTGTAATAAAAGTAAAAACTGTTGGTTGAAGGTCAAACTATGGTAGAAAATCGAATTTGTGCTGCTGAACCACACCCAAATTACCCATGTTCTGTTCGCTGTTATGAAGAAATTTGATGCCTCTCAACTTTCTATGTTCATTTCAATCCTTTGGAGCATATGGAAGAATGGAAATAATATGATATGGAACGATTCCATTGAGACATGCCAATCAATTTGCACGCGAGCAACCTGTTTGTTTGAAAGTTGGAAATCAGCACAGGATCTGATGCTGAATGGGCAAAGTACCCCTGCCCTGGTGAATAACATTCGGTGGTAGAAGCCTTTCGCATGGAAGGTTCAAGTTCAATGTGGATGCCTCGTTCTCCAGTCAGTTGAATTGCATTAGTATCGGTATTTATATCCAGGACGACCAAAGAGCTTTTGTGTTAGCTAGAACAGAGTGGCTCAACCCTTTATTAGAAGTGGACACAGGGGAGGCGTTGGGTCTATTAAAGCTATGCAATGGGTAAGGGATCTTCACCTGCTGAACCTGGATTTTGAGATGGATTTAAAGACAATGGTAGATAACATATATGGGAAGTGGGATAGGAGATCAGACTTTGGTGCAATCATTAAGGATTATCGTCATCTCTTAGCTATAGATCTTGTAACCTCTCATGTTAGGTTCCTTAGGAGACAGGTCATTGAAGTTGCTCAAAGCTTAGCTAGGGCGGCACCATCTATAGCTAGTTTCCGTATTCACTATACCATTCCGACATGTATTGAAACTCTTATTATTAATGAAATGCATTAATCTTGTTTTCATGAAAAAAATATCATTAAATAGGATATTGTCATTAATAAATCATAATTATAGATTTATTGATTAATCATTCGTTTATCCTTTACCTTTTAAGGTTACCTATAAGCTATTTTAAGGTTAGTGATGACTTGGATTACATAAGTGGCTCCTTTTCTCATTTCTACCACTTAATGAAGTAACTTCACTGTCCCCGTGAGCATAGCTCAGTTGGCAGGGACAACGCATTATTATATGCAGGGGCCGGGGTTCGAACCCCGGACACCCCACTTATTCACTTTAAAAAAGTGAATTCTAGCCACTAGGCTACCTGACAAAAAAAAATGAAGTAACTTCACTAACCTACTTTGCCTAACAAAGCTAACTAATCCCTATGTATTCTCTCGTGGTTACAACTTTCATTTCTACTTTTCTAATTTGATAACAAAACCTTCTTATTAATCCATTTCCATTACTAATCATTTATAGTATACTCCCTCTGTTCCTTTTTAATTGTCACTTTTTGACTTTTTACACAAACCAAGACAATAAATGTATTTTACTACTTTTGATACAACAATTTATGTTTTTCCAATAATAACCTTAATTATTTAATATCATATTTCATATATTTCTCTTTCTGCAATAAATTACTAAGGACAATATAGGAAAAACAACATTTAATATTACATTGAACTTTGAAAGTGACAGTTAATTAGAAACAAAAATTTTCTGCAAAAGTGACAATTAAAAAGGAACGGAGGGAGTAACATTAAGCAATTACTTCTTTAGGTGACAACTTGGGTACCCATCAATAAAAGGTGGGTTACACAACCCATGCTGAGTTGTCGCCAATCAAAGTTATTTGTTTGTTTTCTATTATTTTTAATGTTATATAAATACATTGTTTTGATTGGGTCAACTCAACATGGGTAGTATTACCCCTTTTTTTGATGGGTAAACAAGAATTTCCCTTTTTTTTAATATAGCGTGCTTTTAACTTATTTCTTCCACTTGCCATAACCTAACTTTGAGGAAAGAGATTAGCATTACTTAAACACCCACTTTAATCCTCAAATACTCCCAAAACTTCACAAGTTTAAACACATTGTTGGACGCCACCAACGTCATATTCGTACACACTAAAACTCGCAGGGTGAACTCTACAATTTTGCTGCATCAGAATCCTAACTCGAACACATTTCTCGACCTCATTATGAATCAAAACCCTATGAAATTGGTACGAAAACTGAATAGAACTGATCTAGATTCTAAAAATTCAACAACCATCTAAATTTGAGTTGCAGGATGAAGGTTATAACTTAAATACTACATACATGTTCATGCGAATTTGGCAAATATTTCTCTTCTTTCATGTAAACCAGCAAAACCAATCATATATATTCCAATAACAACCAAAACAAATTCATTTTAAGTTTATTAAGTTGCTATTCTAATTTTTAATCATCTAGTGTCTTAGGGTTTGTGTTCCTCTTCATCAATTATAACATCTTTAAAATTAAATATACTAGTTTTACTACTAAAATAATCATGTATATGAACCTATATTCTTCACTACTAATTTCTTATAATTCTCATTCTATCTAAAACAGATCCTCTAATATATCCCCTACCAAGATCATAACTTAATTAAGGAATCGACCATAGCCAACTGCAGAGTTGGATGTAGGATGATGATTTGCCCCTTTTTCTAACTTCCTTCAAACCCTAATTTTATCCTTGCACAGATTCCTTGCTTCTTCCTCACCCATCAACATTTAAAGCTTCATTTGATTCTGCAATGAATAGCTCTCTTCATATCATCCATTGCATGTGTGAAACATAGTTTCTATTTGATGAGTTTGTAAAGAAGTGAGTGATGACTGTGGGAGAAAGAGAGAACCCGCGAGGTAAATGAAAGTAGAGTGAGAGAAATATGTTGAAAGTCTTATTTCTTTTCTTCGTTTAGGTATATATAGATAGATAGGAGGATAAACGAATTTTACACCCTTATTATACTGGCTTATTCCCTATTTATCCTTCATCATGATATCCAATACCGATATTACCCTCAAAATATATTATAACTGGTATAGCTGATCCTAAGAGAAATAAGATAAACAAGTTTCACATATTAATTAGTTTATGAGATGTTACAATGACGGATGATCCATACTGATAAAATTCTTTTCAGACCTTATGTGCATACGCCAAACATAGTATTGACCTGGAGAACTGAATTTTTCAGTGGTAAAAGCCATGTTATCCTAATGGGCGTGCCAAATTTATTGTCGAATTAGATATTTAATTGAGTTATTAGATGATATTCCTCGATTATTATTCTCTTTCTTCAACTAATTATGTTGAGGAAGGAATTGTGTGCCTCGGCTATGGCTTCCTTAACTACTCTAGTAGAGTGTTAAGTACGGCGTTTTTTAGGTTTTAGCTATTGAATTAAGAAATGCATGTAAACGAAAGATAAAAGCATAAAGATAAATAGAAAAAATAGCGTAAATAGATTGAGTTTAATTGATTATGTGTGTAATACATTGTACAAGATGAGTAATTATATGCAAAACTATTCTTATTGGCCAAACGACATGGTCTAACATGTTTAGCCTTGCTCGGCTATTTGCGCATGTAATGTTTAAGTTTTCCCTTGTTGATGGGTGTGTGTGGCGCCCCATGTTCGGCTGACAGATATCCACTTCAATGTATGATTTGTTTACAAAGCTCAATGTGTGAAGCCTCGCTCGAAATTTCTTCCTTGCTCATCGCTTCGATTAGTTGCACTTTAAACAATGATCATGGGTTGAGTGTCTCATTGTTTCAATTATATTGAGATTTGACTAAGTTTGATGACTTCAAAACCCATAAACTCTTCAGTAGATTCAAGAAAGAATCAATTGAATTTTATTGGTTGCAGTCTAAGGGGAACTCAGCTATCCTTAAATCGTGTATCTGTCGATTCGCCCAATATGATAATTATTTTTAAGTGTAAACAATAGTACATATAGATATATCCTCTAAAAAAATATAGATAGGTAGATTTTTTTATTATATTTTTGGCTTAAATCTTGTGATAAAATTAATTACAAAATAAAAAGAACATTTTTATATTAAAGTCAAAAGAATTTTTATGTGATTTTTTTATATGTCTGCCTAAAAAAAGGGGTCAACATGAATTGTACAATACAAGAATTGTTATAAGGAAGAGTCTTTCTCTCCCACCATTCTCGGTGATGCTTGAAAGTTTCTTCACATCTTACTTATTTTTCGTTTAATTAATAAAAATAAAAATAAAACAATAATGAGAGAAAGAAGATAGTGATTGTAAAACTCAGTGAGAGTGTATACAACAATGGAGAAGTACCTGAGAGAGAACTTTCATGTTGAACCCAAGCGCCCGTCGGAAGAGGCTCAACGCCGATGGAGATCCGCCGTATCAGTCGTCAAGAACCCCCGACGCCGATTTCGATGGGTGGCCAATCTCGCCCAACGTGCCGACTCCGAACAGAAACGCAAGAAGCTTCAGGTTTCATTTCTTCTTCCATTATTTATTACTACCTTCGTTCCTTTTTAATTGTCACTTTTTTACATTTTACACGAACCAAGACAATCAATAAATGTTATTACTTTTGATACAATAATTTATCATTTTTCAATAATAGTCTCATTCATTTAATATCTTGTTTCATATATTTCTCTCTTTGTACTAAATAACTAAGGGTAATATTGACAAAAACAATATTTAATATGGCATTGAACTTTGAAAGTGACCCTTAAATAGAAACAAAACTTTTCTATAAAAGTGATACTTAAAAAGGAACGGAGGGAGTATTGTTTTGTTAATTGATGATCAAGGTTCATTTTTTTATCTAATTTATTACATATTCCACACTTCAAACAGCATCTGTTTGAGATCAAAATTTGAATTGTTTTAATTCATTTCGGAGTTCAATTTTTCAATCCAATTTTTGTTTTAAATTGTTTGGTATCGTTATGGGGGAATTCGGAGAAATGAGATATATTTTTAGTTGACATATTAAATTTGATGAAGTGATAAACCCGATCTAAAAAACTTACATATATACAAATGGAAGATTTTAATGTAACCACAAAAATTATTCACTCTAACAATCTCAGCATTATAACTTAAAGAGAGTTAAACTTTACTAGTTAGCAAAAAATATAAAATAATTTTTTTAAGAAATTTATGACTTCCAAAAATTAAGAGATCCAGTACTTATAAAAGATAACTAACTAGTAAGTTAGCATATAAACTAGTTGATTTTTTATTTATTTTATGCAATTTGCATTGTGACTAACATATACTCAAATAAACACATGAATAGAAAAATGAATGTGGTGACCCGGTTTGAATACGAAATTACACATAATAATAATAATAATAATAATAATAATAATAATAATAATAATAATAATAATAATAATAATAATAAATTATGAAGAAGAAAAAATAATCACATTTTTTAGAAACAACTTTTTCTAAGTAATGTCTTGGACTAAAATCCGGGATGTTACATATGATATGGAAGCGGAACACACAATATGGATTAGTTCCTTAAACTAATACATGAGCCTACCCTTTCATACGTAACCATCATATTTCATCAATTAGGACAATTATTTTACAAGTAAACAACATTCATAATACATTAGGGTTTGACAATGTAGCAGTAGAACACACATTATTATTAAATCACATATATCATAGTATCATAACATACATTAATAGATTGAATTAAAAGGAAATAACATAATATCATTACATAGGAAAAAGGAAACAACATAATATCATTACATAGGAAAAAGGAAACAACATAATATCATTACATAAGGATATTGCCATTAATAAATCATAAGTATAGACTTATTGATTAATCATTACTTTATCCTTTACCTTTAAGAATACCTGTAAGTTATTCTAAGGTTACTAGTGACTTGCATTACTTAAATTTGTTGAAAGTCTTATTTCTTTTCTTATTTTAGGAATATATAGAAAGATAGGAGGATAAAAGACCTTCAAGCCCTTGTTATACTAGCTTATTCCCTATTTATCCTTTATCATGATAGTCAATATCAATATTACCGTCAATACATAATATAACTAGTATAGTTAATCATAAGGGAAATAAGATAAACAAGTTTCACTTCTTAATTAGTTTATGATGAGATGTTACAATGACAGATGATCCATACTAATAAAATTATTTTTAGACCTCAGGTGCATATGCCATTTTTTGGATCCAACTTTTGTTTTAAATTGTTTATGAAAAGTGTGGCTCAATTAGCTCGCCAAATTGGTATCGTTATGGCGAAGATGGGAGAAATGAGATATATTTTTAGTTGACATGTTAAATTTGAAGTGATAAACACAATCTGAAAAACATATACATACAATGGAAGATTTTAATCCTTGAAAATTATTCACTCTAACAATCTCGGGAGTTAAACTTTACTTGTAAGCAAAAATATACAATAATTTTTTAAGAAATTTATGAATTTCAAAAATTAAAAAATCCACTACTTATAAAAGATAACTAATAAGTTAGCATATGAATTAGTTGATGTTTTATTTATTTTTTGCTAGTTGCATGGTGACTGACACATACTTAAATAAACACATATATAGAAAGATGAATGTGGTGACCCATTTCGAATACAAGATTACACATAAAACGTTCTCACAACCAAACCACTATATTATAACCTTGAAAGAAAAATATAAGTTATAAGCCTTAAAATACAATTTTTTTTTGACAAGAAGAAACTTATTGCATTTCATTTAAAATAATAGTAGAGATACAAGATGAAATTTTAATATAAATATGGAAACTAGCATGACGCAAAGCCACCCTAGCAAAGCTATGAGCGACTTCGTTGGCTTGTCTCAGAATAAACCTAACATCTGAGGTTACTAAATCAGAAGCTAACAGACGTCTACAGTCATTGATCACTGCGCTAAAATTAGAGACGCCACATTTACGGTCATAAATACTATCCACCACAGTTTTGGAATCAAACTCAAAGTCCACAATACCCAGCTGTAAATCACGAACCCAATACAAAGCTGATAATAAACCTAAAGTCTCACCCAAATCCACATCAAGAAGTGGAGTCAGCCATTCAGTTTTGGCTAAAACATAACGACCTTCATCATCTCGAATACACACACCAATACCAACATGATTCAAAGCTCGAGAGAAGGATGCATCAACATTACAACCTGTCGGGAACTGGTTTAATCCACTTGAAATTATTTATTAAATAGGGAACTTTAATATATATATATATATATATATATATATATATATATATATATATATATATATATATATTCAGATCAATCTAGTAATTGAAGGAGATCACCGGATGGAGGAATATCTTTTACACCTTTGCCAAATTGCTATGCAAAAGTACTCTTGAATTTCAAACAAAATGCTAACAAATAAAAAATAAAAATTTCGTTACAAAATATAGAAAATATAAAATAACTATCATTTCTCATTCAAACAAAGTGATAATTAACCTGAATTTTGATCCACACCCTTAAGTAGAAAAATAGAATGAGATTATACCATTCTGGTTTATTAGATGATGGTGAGGAGCGATCTAACATTCATTGAGACCTTCTAAGATAAGACCTTCAGAGGCAATAATAATGAAGATATGGTATTTTATAACATTCTTTTTGCACAATAAAATAGGAGTGGCAATTCGATCCACTATAGCTATATATATCCATTCAATCCATTCACTACAAAATTCATCCAATCCATCCACCAAACAAGAAATTTCTTAACGGATTGGTTTGGATCCATCCATTTAAAATACAAAAATGCAAGAGACTCTCCAAGAACCGAACTAAGGGTCTGTTGGTGTTTATTGAAAAAACTAAATCCAAACCACTGCATTATAGATATTTATTATATCACCGGTCAACATAAAAAATAAAGAATTGTTCTATCGGCCTCTCAAGTTGCTCAGCTTTTGAAAAAAACGATTGGATATTACGTAAAGATAAAAAACAATGATCGGTTCATAACTCCCGATATATTTGTGTGATCGGAAATTACAATCTGACATTTTTTACGAGCTTTTGAATAACTTGAGAGACGGATAGAACAATTTTCTAATATATAAACTCTAATTAGGCCCAGTTTATTTTGAAAGCCTTCTATTTTGAAAATTGCTTTTCTCCCAACGAAAATTGATCACTCACATGCAAACTGACAAAAATACCATCAACTTGACTTAAGTCACGCAGAGTATTTACAAAAACAAAAAAAATTACAAATTACAAAACAGAAAATTATAACACAATAGATTTATTATTACATTACATTGAACAAAAATTTATTATTACATTACATTGCAATTCATTACATAAATTAAACAAAATTTTTTAAAAAATAATCGATTAATCATAGTGACCAGTCTTCTTGGGGTAGGGGGCCGCTAGACGAACCCGCCATAACCACCTCTACCGCTAGCGGTAAAATCGATTAATCATAATGATCCTAACAGGACTCATGAATTCCCTCGTCGATTAATATAATCATCTCAATCGTCGTCATAAAAAACAGCATAATATCATTATGATTAATCGACGAAGGAATTTGATGCCGTTTACGCCTAGAGTAACAAAGCTTAAAAAAAAAAAAATTAGAAAAGAGATGGGAGATGGGAGAATGAATGAGAAGAAATGAGAATGAGAAAAAAATAAAAGAAAAGGTTTCAATTTATAGGCTTTTTGCTTGAATTATATTGGTCGAAGGAAGTAACTGCTCCTCCCTGATTGGCCACCGTCCAACCAACGTGAGTTAACTCACGCTCCCTTTAACCTACGTGAGTTAACTCACGTTGTCCATCGTCCACCAGCGTGACTTAAGTCACGCAGGTTACTGGCCAAAATAGCGAGCATGACTTAAGTCATGCCCATTATAGGTCAACGTGACTTAAGTCACGCTGGTTTCTGGTGTTGCAGGAAACAACATTCAATGTTGTCAAGGAAGCCATTAATGACCCCAAACCAATACACACTCATAATTGATCCCAATTACATCATTTCAACGACATAATCACACATAACCACATAATCACATTATCGATTCAAATTACACAAATTTGTCGTTAATCACACAATAACACAATTGATCCAAATTACAAACAATTGATCCAAATTACACATAATCGATCCAAATTACACAAATTCGTCGTTAATCACACATAATCACTTAATCACACATAATTGATCCAAATTACACATAAACGATCCAAATTCGTCGTTAACGATCCAAATTACACATAAATGATCAAAATTACACATAAACGATTCAAATTTGTCGTTAAATACACAAATTCATTAAAATGCAACATTACAGACACAAATTCGAACACATTACATTATTACACGTTAATAAATATTACACTTCAATGGATCGGACACAAAGATGTAAAATGTTATTTTGAACCAATAACCTAAACATGTAACCTACATCGAAATCATCACGGATAATATCTGTATAATAAACCGTCTTCCAAAAGTCTTCCTCCTTATCCTCCCTCAAGTCCACACATGGCACATGTACAAATACATTTGATGTTCTTTGATTTTCACCTAGATGGACAAAGTATGTGTCAAGTTGTGCCTTCAAATCATCCAACTTGTCGGTTGGGTTTAAATAGACCCTAACCGTCTTCTTCACGTAGGAGTATCGAACATGAGCTTCAACTTTGTCTTGGGACATGTTTCAGTTCACAAAATAAATAAATAGTTGAATAATTAGAGACATTTAATTTTATAAAATGCGAACAATAAAAATAACGAATAAAAATGTTTTATCCATCACAAAAAATGTTATATATTTATATAATTTTATTTACATATTGGCCACAAAAATTGGCATTACATAATCGACCGACCACAAAAAAATATGTCGGTGTAATATTGACAAAAAAAGGACAAACACCGACTAAAAAGTGTCGTAGCTTATCTAACTAGCTAGTGATAGTGCATAATCTTCATCTTCTTCAATTACTTCAAATTCTCCTTTTGGTTTTTCCAGAGTGGGAGTGTCGCAATATATTGGATTGAGTTGATTTGTTAGTTTTTTCGGCGGCTTCAGCTCCTTAGACATGAGGACTTTGAACAAAGTTTGTCTATCCATAAATGCAAACTCCCATTGCTGCGCCATACCAATCTTGTCAATCTTCCACTCCATACAAGGCGGTGGTAATGGACAACCGTCTTTCAAATAAACATGAAGAAAGTGGCCGGAAATTAAGCCAAGACACAAGATGTGGGAATGTGGGTTAAGTGGTGAAGCACCTCGGATTGGGAAATATGTCTCACATATACCTCTTTCGGTCGAAACCAATTGAACAACGGCTCTATTGTAGCAAGTTGCAACAATGTAGCAAGTTGCAACAATGTGACCCATATCCGGTAATGTCAACCACTTATCTTGGTATGCAATTCCACCATTATTTGTTGGAGGGTGTAAATCATTCAAGATGTATTGAAAACGCTTCTTCGAACCAAATATCGGCAAATAGACACTCTTATTGTTTTTCAACTCTTGAATAAGTGTACTACGAACCAATACATGATTTTCCTCATCCATACCCATGTGTCTAGCTATGACCCGAAATCCATAATTATCATCTCCTTTAACATTCACAATATGTTCGATGAAAGGTTTCATGATTTTTGGGAAATGTGTTATGTATGGTAAATTTGGTATATACGGATCCGGGTGTCTAGTAAAGGTTGAAGCTTGTGAGCGGGATGAATTGCCTAAATGTGTTGTTTTCCTCTTTGCAAATGTTGTTTTGGCATGTGAAGATTGACTATCGGGATTTTGAGAATCAACACGCTCCCATGTAGAGATGATTCGACCCGTGGATGACTCTTTCAGTGTAGACCTCACCCTTTTAGGTGCTCCCTTGGTTACCACCTTTCTTGGAGGTGGAGACGAAATTGTGTCTTCCAAAAATGCAAGTTGACGCATCACCTCTTTGATGTGGAGTTTCATCTTGTAAGGGGATTTTTTGAGCCTTTATTGAATGTCATTCCACTCCTCCATCACCGAAAAGTCATCATCAACCTCTTCTCTGCATACATTTAACATTTGCCAATGAGGCTCTATTTCATTCAATCGAATAGGCAATTTTTCTTTTCTCATCATGGCAATAATACATGCACAAGATAACCTATACTATGTCTTTTGAACACAACCACAATCTTTCTTGGAAAAGTCAAATGTCTTGGAACGGTTTGCTTCGTCAAAGATAAAGCACAATGCGGGTTTAGATACATAACTCTCTAACTCGGAGTACAAAAAGTTTCCTTTGTATCTATGTTCTAAGATGGTACGGCTCCTTTGTCTTGGCAAAGTCGAATGTCTTGGAACGGTTTGCTTCATCAAAGATAAAACACAATGCGGGTTTAGATACATAACCCTCCAACTCGGAGTACAAAAAGTTTCCTTTGTATTTATCTTCTAAGACGGTACGGCTCCTCCCAAAAATTGCTTGTATCTCAGATAATTGGATAGTCAACATCTTGTTTATTTCATCTCAACATGATGTCAAATCTCCCACACTACTCCTCAAATATTTTTTCAATTTTCCATGAGCCGATTCAACAGTGTTGGTGGTTCTAAAACCAAGATGCAAGAATTTATCCGTTCATGCCCTCACAAATTTTTCCTTAACGGTGTTCAATATTGTGGTTTGAACATAGTCAAGGAATTTTGAATAAGGTTTGCATACATCTTTGAATCGCATTACCACACTTGCATATGCATCCTCCGTAGGAGATTCAACCAAATCTTTTCAAGCATCCATGATTTTGTCAACAATTTCACTTGCCTTCACCTCTTTCACTTCCTTCACTTCTTTGCCATCAACTTTGACATCCTTCCGCTTCGCTTTGACTCTACAATTTGTGATGCACTTAGCCCTTACATTCTTCCCAATATGAAAATAACAAAGTAAAGTGGCGGTTTGGGGGAGAACTTTTGCAACGACATTCATCAAAGCATTGTCCTGGTCTGTGACAACCACCTTGGGCATGTTGAGTTTTGATGATAAAAGACTAACCAACATCTCAAGTGCCCAAGTAAAGTTGTCCTCTTTTTCGGAGGCAAGAAAGGCAAAACCAACTGAATATGTCATGGTGGTAGAGGTGACACCAACAATCTCAAATAATGGCATTCTATACAGGTTGGTTTTGTAAGTGGAATCCATGACCAAAATGGTCGGAAAAGTGTTAAGCATATTAATTGACTCTGGATGAGCGAAAAATATGTCTTCAAGATTTGTTTCCTCACTATTTGCTCTTGTGAAATAGACTTATTTATGCTCCTCCAACTTCGATATCAAGAATTGCATCTCTGTCTTGTCACCTCTTGTCCCCTTTCGCCATCTTGTACTCACATTGTACACTTGTTTAATAGTCATCACACTTTCTTTGTTTTTTGCCTTTAAATCCGTTAAAATATTCCTAGGCAACGCCAAGCTCTTTGTCATGTTGATTACCCTCTTCTTCTCATCCTCTTTAAGTCTTCCCGCAAAAAGGTGACCACCTAATTTTGGCTCCAACTCATGGTTGTGAATTCCACAAAGCATGGCCAACCACCAATCACTTGAAATCTTCTCAAATTAACCATGCAATCTAAACGGACAATCACATTTTCTTGAGCCCGTGCCTTCAAACTTCAACTTCTTCTTCGTCTTCGGTGGTTTGTATACACCATTCCTTTCACATTGCAACGTCACCATTGGCTTCTTTAGACTAGATTTATCTATAGATATAGTAAATCCAGTCATTGCCACCTGTCGACAAACCCAACCAAGCAACTCATCTCGCTCTCGCAATCTTTCATTTGTAAAAAAAAATGAGGCGATGTTTACTTCATAACCGCGAGGCTTCGCAACACCGGTAGGTACCGGTTTAGGTTTTTCTTCAATGTAAACTTGAAATAGAATTTTGACTTTAAGCTTCACATCAACGGTTGGTTTGACATCAACAGAAGCTTCAATTATTCCCGGTTTCGGCTCAACGCCATCATCCATCATATTATCAACCATCACTATGTCTATTGAAAAAAAAAAGGAAAAAAATATAAACAACTTGCGCAACAAGCTAAGAAAGAAAAATAAAATTGGCGCAAAATTTGAAATACTAGGCACCAGCGTGACTTAAGTCACGCTGAGCTAACACCTGCGTGAGTTAACTTACGCAGAGCTCCAGCATGAGTTAAGTCACGCCCATGTCGTGTACCAGACTGTTAAACATAGCTCAAAAACCAGCAAAATCAAGAGAGGTTATATGGTACATTACACTACTAAAAAAACAAAAATCAATGAGGGAAATTTAATGAGGGAAAACATGAAATCCCTCTCTAATTCTGTCACTAAATTTTGCGACCAAGGAATTTGTGAGGGATTTTATTTTTTCCGTCACTAATTTTCCTCCCTAATTTTGCTTTTCCTAGTAGTGTTATTTGATCTTTGACGTTTGATAAGCGTAGAAACTTGTTTCATGATGATTTGCAATGATTTTGGCTCAAGATTATGCTTCAAAAATTCTCACTTTTGTGTTTTTTTAGTGGTGAAGAGGGAAATAAATGGTGTTTTGAAGTTGGAACTGTTGAGTTTTGTCCTAAAACAGTAATCCACGTAGCATGAGTTAACTTACGCTGGAAAGCAACATGACTTAACTCATGCTGTCTTCAGCGTGACTTAAGTCACGCAGAAGATTCCGAGCGTGACTTAAGTCATGCATGAGTATTTTTCTCTTTTTCTTTGGGAGGGAGCAATTTGTTTGTGGGAAGAGCAATTTTCTTCTATTTTTTATTGGTGACCTGAAGTGTTTGCCTTGGAGGCTTGAACTTTGGACCTGCATGAATGACAATCATCCTTTGTGGTTAAATAAGTTTTTTGTCTTTAAAAATTATCAAATTCGTTTTCAGGAAAGAAAAAAACAGTATGTTTTGTTTCCTACAAAAAAAATCATGTCCACAGTTTTAATCCCAATTGTTAAGTCAAAATGCCAAGTCAAAATGTATTTTTGAATGATTTTTTTGAAACATGTTTAGAATATTATAAAAAGTTTGTTTTAAAAATGAGCTCAAAATTTGATTTCTAGGTCAATATTTTTGTTACATTATCTTAAAATTTTGTATTTTAAAAACTTTATATTTAATCAATCTCATGTTAAAAAATTTTAAATTTTTGTAAAGAAACTTTTTATAATGTTCTAAACATGTTTGAAAAAAATTATTCAAAAATTTAAGGATAATTAAACAATTTTTTAAAGCAAAAAAGACTAATTTTCTTACAAAAAGAAAATTTTAGGTACGGACACATACCACCTTTTTATGACGATGAAAAACGAAATTTGATAATTTTTTAAGAAAAAAACTTATTTAACCTAAGTTTTAACTACTAGATGGCCATCCTTTTTATTGTTAGATCAAAGATACATTCATCTTTGTTGCAAACAAAAACAAAAAATACTCCTACATTAGTGAGTTAGAACTCCTTCAAATTAACGTTCAAAGACAGTTAAATAAAGCAAGAACTGATGTTACAGTCATTAATCTTTAGTAGCAAAAAATAACCATTCTTCATTAATTATAACTCAGCAAAACAAAATTTCAGGTCAACTCACTTAATAAATTGGTTATGCAACCTCTTTCAAAAAAAAAAAAAATTGGTTATGCAACCATTATGTCAGTCCAAGCCGTTTAGAATATGATGCTAACCCTACAAAAAAAGAAAAAGAAATTGATGATAACCAAGATAATCATTGTTAGATTCTGTAAAAAAAAAACGATATTCATTGTTAGATAAATAATGTCTTGTGATTTGATTCCCCCTAGTGTCAATTTCGGTGGGCTAAGTAAGCTATATACTCTGGTTTTAAATGGGGCTTTCGCAAGTGGGCGGTGGAATTGATCCCTTCAAATTAGTCGGTTCTTGGATCGGATACCGAGTTTTAAAAAAAATGTCTTGTTTTGAAAATTACGACTATTTTTAATATAGTAGTCACAGTCACATTCTATTGATTTTTACAGGAAGGAATTTTCCAGAAACAATATAGTAGTATAAACCATTCATAAAAAGTACTACCTCCGTTCCTTTTTAATTGTCACTTTTGACATTTTACACAAACCAAGACAATTAATAAATGTCACTACTTTTGATACAATAATTTATACTTTTACTATAATAACCTTATTCATTTAATATATCATCTCATATATTTCTCTCTCTGTAATAAATAATTAAGGATAAAATTGATAAAACATTATTTAAAGTTGCATTGAACTTTGAAAGTGACAGTTAAAAAGGAACAAATTTTTTCTTCAAAAGTGACAATTAAAAAGGAACGGATGGGGATGGAGTATGTGAGTGTCTCCTATCACCATAAATTCAAGGCCTACCGTCATCAATTCATCATCAACGCATGCTATTTTTGTGAAAATTCAAGGCCTAGAATCATTTAACACATGCTATATATATATACACTCTATATCACTACCTCCGTTCCTTTTTAATTGTCACTTTTTAACATTTTACACAAACCAAACAATCAATAAATGTTACTACTTTTAATGCAATAAGTTATACTTTTACTATAATGACCTTATTCATTTAATATCTCATTTCATATATTTCTCTCTCCGCAATAAATAACTAAGGGTAATATTCGTAAAACAACATTTAATTTTGCATTGAACTTTGAAAGTGACAGTTAATTAGAAACAAAAATTTTCTTCAAAAGAGACACTTAAAAAGGAACGGAGGGAGTAGCTTTTTTATGTCAAAAATAGTACAAATAACCATTCATAAAATCTGTCAACAGCTTCTGAAATATTGAATAAAATAGTTTCTTGGTAGCAAAATCTAACTTTCGATCTGTGATCAATTTTATTTGTGTCTATCTAAAAAAAAAAGTTATTTATGATCAAATTGAACAATATTACATGTGCACAGATTGAGAAAAGAAACTTAAATAATGTTAAACCTCTGGCACAATAATAAGTATAACGGTTAATCAGTTGAAAATACAACTTATGTATATGCTTACTACAACGCGAAAAGCATACATGATTGACAGCGAGGGTTGGTCCAATTTGACTCAGGACAAACGTTACGCGTGAGGGTGGGTATATATAAAGTTGTATGGGAGTTCCACGCTGTCAAGATTCATGATCTCAAGTATTCGCACTTTCATCTTATGAGCTAGTTTTGAGAGTGAGATTCAAGCCTATTTTGCACGACCCTAAGGAGTCCTAGAGATCTAAGTCATCTAAATAATTTTTCATATAGCTTTCTAAACGTTGCATGACATGCATTTATTAATGTTTCCCTAACACACTATGCATATGCTTTAACTATCTTGACCAGGAAAAGATACGAGTTGCTCTTTATGTACAAAAAGCAGCATTGCATTTTATAAACGGTAATCTACATTCAATAGCTTTCATTCATCTTTTTACTCTTTTCATTCGTTCTGTTCTGCTCTCTTCTGTTACACTTTTCTTTTTCTTCTTTCTCACATTCAGCTGGAACCCGAGGAACTGGTGATTACATGCTCTCCAAAGAGATTCAAGAAGCTGGTTTCGGAATCGTGCCTGATGAATTAGCATCCATTGTTAGATCTCATGACACTAAATGTTTAGAACATCATGAGGGAGTTGAAGGATTGGCAAAAGCTGTCCGCGTATCGTTTCAAGAAGGCGTTAGTTCAAGCGATGTAAAACATAGACAAGATATCTATGGTCATAACCGCCATACAGAGAAACCCTCAAGGAGTTTTTGGATGTTTGTTTGGGATGCAATGCAGGACTTGACACTAATCATCCTTATTCTATGTTCTGTAGTATCAATTGGTGTTGGAATCTTAACCGAAGGTTTTCCTAAAGGTATGTATGATGGAGTTGGAATCATACTATGTATTATTTTAGTGGTATTTGTCACTTCAATAAGTGACTATAAACAGTCTTTGCAATTTAAGGATTTGGATAAAGAGAAGAAAAATGTAAGCATTCATGTTACAAGAGATAGTAGAAGACAAAAGGTTTCAATTCATGATCTAGTAGTTGGAGATATAGTTCATCTCGCAATCGGAGACATAGTTCCTGCAGATGGATTATATATATCAGGTTTTAGTTTATTGATCGATGAATCAAGTTTATCCGGTGAGAGTGAAGCCATAAATGTTGATCAACAAAAGCCATTTCTTCTATCTGGAACCACAGTTCAAGATGGTTCTGCTAAGATGCTAGTGACTTCGGTGGGTATGAAGACGGAATGGGGAAGATTGATGGAAACTTTGAATGAAGGTGGAGATGATGAGACACCTCTTCAGGTGAAACTAAATGGTGTTGCTACACTAATTGGAAAAATAGGGTTAGGTTTTGCATTGGTAACATTTTTAGTTCTTACTGGTAGGTTTTTGGTTGTGAAAATATCTCACAATAGCATCACTAAATGGGATCTAAATGATGCTTCTATGCTTCTCAATTTCTTTGCTACTGCTGTTATTATAATAGTTGTTGCAGTTCCTGAAGGGTTACCTTTAGCTGTTACACTAAGTCTTGCTTTTGCAATGAAGAAATTGATGAATGATAAGGCACTTGTTAGACACTTATCTGCATGTGAAACAATGGGTTCTGCTGGTTGTATTTGCACTGATAAAACTGGAACTTTGACCACAAATCAAATGGTTGTTGACAAAATATGGATTTGTGAACAAACTAAGCCGATTAAAAGCGGAAATCGTGATGATGGTAATTTATTGAAGAACTCAATTTCTGAGGACATATTTGATCTCTTTTTGCAGTCAATATTTCAGAATACTTCCTCAGAGGTTGTGAAAGGTGAAGATGGAAAAAACAAGGTGATGGGAACTCCAACAGAATCAGCATTGCTTGGATTTGGTTTGATTTTAGGAGGTGATACTAAGTTTTACAATGACAAGTATAAGATAGTTAAGGTTGAACCTTTCAATTCAACGCGTAAAAAGATGTCGGTTCTTGTTTCTCTTCCTGATAACAATAACAAAACTAGAGCATTTTGTAAAGGAGCATCAGAAATAGTGGTGAAAATGTGTGACAAAGTTGTTAACTCAGAAGGTAAAGTTGTTGATTTGAATGAACAACAAAGAAATAGCATCAATGAAGTAATTAATGGTTTTGCTTCTGATGCACTGAGAACACTCTGCATAGCATTCAAGGATATTGAAGTGTCTTCTGAAGATGGTAACAGCATTCCAGAGGATAAATATACTTTAATTGCTATTATTGGGATCAAGGATCCAGTGAGGCCTGGAGTTAAAGAAGCTGTTCAGACTTGTTTGGATGCTGGAATTACTGTTAGAATGATAACTGGTGATAATATAAACACTGCTAAAGCTATAGCTAGAGAATGCGGTATCTTGACAGATGGACTGGCGATAGAGGGACCGGATTTTCGGAACAAGACTCAGCAAGAAATGGAAGAGATAATACCTAAATTGCAAGTTGTGTTTCTGTTCCATTCTGCATATACTATATTTGATTTCTAAAGTTCATTTTAGTTTCTTGACAAAATACCAATCACCATTTTGTCTCTAAATTTTTTTTTACAAATAGTTCTTTGGAGTTCCCAACTCGAGACATGTTAGTTTGTAACAAAAATTTGAACACTAAACATAGTCCCTAAGGGAGGAGAACTAAATTTGTAATCTTGAGGTATTATATAATGTGAACATTTTTTTGAAAAATTAAATTGGATTTCTCTCTTTTTTTTTCTTAGGACTGAAATAGATGTTTATTCTATGTTATGGTACATTTATATAGTGGCTGGTTAATGTGTGTAGGTAATGGCTCGATCTTTGCCACTTGATAAGCATACCTTGGTGAAACATTTGAGGAATGACTTTAATGAAGTTGTGGCAGTAACAGGTGATGGGACCAATGATGCACCAGCTTTGCATGAAGCTGATATTGGATTTGCTATGGGTATTGCTGGAACAGAGGTTTGTCACATGCTTAATCTATATCTCCTAGATGATTAACTATTTTTTGTTGTTACTTTTAAGAATATTGACAGAATTGGACCACCCCCACCCTTTACTTTAGAACACATTTAGCAATTAGCATCTGATTCTAGTGGGGCTTTTTGGTTAAAAAATTGGATCAGGAAACAACTATTAATTTTAGATAGTATCCAAAATTATAGCTATTGAAGCACGTACACCGATACCCGACATACAGAACGTTGACACGTCAATATGGTAATAATTTTAAGAAAATAGTTATATTTTCTTTTAAATCAATATATGGACAATTAATCCATCAAACTGATGGGTCCAATCCCACAGTTGTTTGCAGGGGTTCATTTAAAGCTAGCTTAGCCCAACAAAATTGTCATTAGGGGGGTCGAACTTAAAACCTTAAGAGGAGCACACTCTAAAGTCGTCTCAAGTCAACACCATTATGCCAACCTAAATGGGTTAATTTAAAAAAATAGTTATATATGTCAGTTTCGTGTCATCATTGACAATGAAGAGACCCTTCAATTCAAAGTATCTTTTTACATAGGTTAAATTGCTAGGCACAAGCAAAATATGTTGTAATAAATTTTTTTTAATATTCTATGTAGCATTATTAGTTGAGCTTTGTTAACCTTTATCTTGTCCAGGTTGCGAAAGAGAATGCAGATGTGATTGTAATGGATGATAACTTTACCACAATTGTGAATGTTACAAGATGGGGTCGTTCTGTTTACATTAACATACAAAAGTTTGTCCAGTTTCAGTTAACTGTCAATGTTGTAGCTCTCATGCTCAATTTTGTTTCAGCTTGTGTCTCAGGTACTACATAATATAATTCACCTATAGCATCAAAAACTTGCACGGACACATACAAGGACGTTGGACACCGTATTAACAGTAACACGTCAATACCAATAATAATTTAATAAAATAAGATATTTGAATGTAACTAAATGTGCTGGTGTCGTGTCAGTATTAGACACCAACACGTTCGACACGCCTTTAATATGAAATGTCGGAGCTATATAAGTAAATATATTGTTAATATTAGATGATTTTGATCTTAATAGAAAATGAATCACAGGTTCAGCTCCTCTTACTGCTGTTCAAATGCTTTGGGTAAACATGATTATGGACACACTAGGTGCATTGGCATTGGCTACAGAACCTCCACATGATGGGTTAATGAAGAGACCACCTATTGGAAGAAATGCAAAGTTCATCACTGGGGTCATGTGGAGGAATATCATTGGTCAGAGCCTTTATCAAACAATTGTCCTTTTGGTTCTTAAATTTCGTGGGGAACAGATTCTTAAGCTCAATGGACCTGATGCTACCTCTGTTCTTAATACCGTCATATTCAACACCTTTGTCTTTTGCCAGGTATTTCATTTCTTAACTTCTGGTTTGCATTTTCTTATTGAATATAGAAGTCCAGCAAAATTATGAATATTAAAAAAATAAATTAATCAAGGTAAGGTGAAGTCTAATTAGTTTAGACTTTTTGGTTCATGAATTTCTAAACTTAGATCACTATTGTCCAATATGAAAAGAAAAAAGAAACGGTACTCCAATTCGACCTGTGCTAAAAGATTTAACAGTTGTAATACATAAGTAAGGGATATATTTTCTCAGGGCATATTCATTCTTCAATTGAAAGTTATTTGATTTTTTTCATATTCTACTTCATCTTAAGTCTGAAATTGTGTAGTAAATGGGTGTTAAAAGTTTGTTATGCTTTTTTTCACTAAAAAAGTTTGTTAAGCTTGAATTGTGGTAATGCTAAAAAAAAAATCTAGCTTGCTACTTGAATTGTTTTTGCCACTCTAATTCTCAAGTGGGTCCTTAATTATAGGGAGAAATTCTTCTCCACTTCCACCAATAGAGCAAGCTAGTGTGAATGTCAACGGTTAGAACAGTTCTTCTATAAGAACCAACTAATAGCAAAGTTAAAATAAACTTAACAAATTTCTTATTTTTTTATGGTTAAATCTATGGTTTCATAAATGAGATAAGTTTTGCTAATGCATAAACCTGTTTTACCATTTTATTAAGCCTCACTATTTGGATCGAATGAGACGTGGTAACACTTATTGATCCAAGTGTGAAAAACAAACTTGTGCATAGTGCAAGACTAATTTTCTTGTGCACATTAGACATGGCCTCTTTTTATTAAGTCTCACATTTGAGCAAATTTTTGTAAAATTTCCAAAATTAGAGAGTTAAGAACCTCTAATAGTGTTACCATTTGTGGATCTCTCACATGGGCAGACCTGAACAAGGTAAGGTGTGGCAAGTGCCACACCAGCCCAGGTCCAATTTTTTTTATTATTTTTTTTATCGGTTAACTGTATATTTTTGTTCACATATTAATATAGACATTTAATTTTTTTATGTTTATATACGTGTCTATATTTTTACTCGTATATTAATACGGGGATATATGTTTTTATAATTTATACACATGTCTATATTTTTACTCATATATTAATAAGAGGACCTATTTTATTTTATTTTATTTTAATTTATACATATACTTTCAAAAAATGGACTATAGATTATTTTCTGTGATTTTGGTTGCTACAATTATTTTTAAAATAACTTCTTATTAAATCTAGTATTATTTAATGGGAAATGCTAACAAGTGCCCTTAGGGCATTGTTTAAGCATTCAAAAATTGTAATTTTTACATTGAAAATTGTGTACTTATGAGGGATGGCAATGGGTACCATATGGGTAGGGTACTACAGTGCCCTTCCCCATACCCGCGTTTGCAAAAAATACTCATACCCGAGTTCGTACCCTCGCGGGCAACAACTTTAATGCACTTTCTCATACCCTATGGGCACCTAAGTGCCCATACCCATACACATTACCCACACTTTAACTATGAAAATACAAAAGAAACATCACAATTGAAATAAAACTATGGTCCAAAAATTTTTCAATCAACTCATAAAATAGCACGTATCGTAGTATTTAGCCAAATCAAAACATCCAAAATATCCCTTAAAAATTGTACACTAGTAGAAGGGAGCTGTTACTCTATTAAGTAGTTTTTAGGTTTAGGTTTAGGCTTAAATAGCTAAATAAATTAATTAATTATACAGCAAAAATAAATAAATTATTTATCATATTATATAAATATGTATATGCGGGTAGCGGGACTGGCAGTATAGTACTCTTACCCGGCCCATACACATTTAAATTTGCGGGTAATTACTCGGACCCAAGTTCGGACCCATGAAAGCAGGGTTTTACCCTACCCATTGCGGGTATTTTTTGCGGATACCCATCGGACCTGAGTCTAATTGTCATCCCTAGTTATGAATTTTACATGTGTTTGACTTGTATTTTCAAGGCAAAGTTTCTTTTTGTGGGTTCCTTAAACAATGTCCCTAGAACACCCTTATTTAATTATTTGACAAAAAAAAAATTGTCTCACTAATATTGTGAGTCTGGATCCGCCTCGATCTCTCAATATAGTTTTGTTCATGTAATGTTCATTTCATTCATATTGTGGCATCAATTAATATATTTCCAATTCCATCTTAAAAATGTATAGGTATTCAACGAGGTAAACAGCCGTGACATGGAAAAGATTAATGTTTTGAAAGGCGTATTCAATAGCTGGATCTTTCTGATGGTAATGGTCTCAACAGTATGCTTTCAAGTCATAATAGTTGAATTTCTTGGTGCTTTTGCTCAAACAGTGCCACTGAGTAGACACTTATGGTTAACAAGTGTGATGATTGGTGCTGTAAGTTTAGTAGTAGCTGTTGTCCTAAAGTGCATTCCAGTTCCTGTCAAAAATTACGTCGCAACACATCATGATGGTTACGAGCAGCTCCCCACTGGACCAGAGTTGGCATGAATATGATACATTGCTTCTTTATGCTAGCTAGCTAGCTACCCCCATTTTGTTTCCATTCAGTAAATCTCGTTTTTTTGTCAAAACATTAGTTTGGTAGCAAACGTATACAAGAGCCGAATCAATTAATTAGAAACTTTTTAACAGGTGTCTTTCAAGGTATTCTCATGGCTTAGACTTTTTGTCAGACTAACCCACGAGTTGACAACACGACATCTTGACAGAGGTTGAGGGCCTCTAAAGGATGTCAATATAATTGATATGTCTTACAGTCTCTTTGATGTCATTACACTCTTGATTCAACAAAAAAAACAAAACGACATCTGTTTTTTTCCACGTGAGGGTATACCATCTCCCAAATGATAGGAGAGCAAACACATACCATTCCATCACTAACCAACTATATATTCTTGATGCCCCACAAATATAAGGTAAGTAAATTATTAACCTGAGTTTCGATTACAAAGCTCAAACAAAGAAATGGAACAAACTAAAAAAAGCGAACAGAGCTCAAACAAGAACGAATATAGTAGTGTAAGCAACATTTAAGTCCAAAAATAGCAATGGAAAAAGTAAATGAATAGTGAAGAATTTCTCTCTTTGGTCCTCCACAATTGCTCAAAGTATTCGATTTGTAACTACTGAAGGACATACATTTTTTGTGTTGCAAAACACTTCAGTAGATAACTATCGAATGTCGTTTTTAATGAGTAATTAGGGGGCCAAAAGAGCAACCTTCAATAATGAATAATGATGTTTCTTTTCCCACCTTATGAGTGTCTCACGCACCCTATGCAGTTTGGATTTTAAAATCCGAACCGCATAAAAATTCCATAAAACCTCCAAAAACACGTTGAAATATTTTGGATTTTAGAATCCAAATAGGGCACGTGAGAAGCTCATAGGATGAAAAAAGTAGTGGCCATGAATAATTTAGTGTATGCCCCCAACAAGGATATGCCCAAAAGTAGAGAAAAAAGGCAACCAATTTGGGTCAATAATATTTCGGCTATTACTTTTTCCACCCTATATGTTTTTCACGCGCCCTATTTTTTTTTAAAAATACCCTTTGTCCGGAATTTAAAATCCGAACTAAATTGTTAGGATTTCGGGTTATATTTTCCTAACTTAGCTTTTCCCAGAATTTCAAAGATTGTGTTTATATTATTTCAATGACATAAATATAAATGACAAAAATATAAAATAAATGCAAATATAAACAAAATTAAAAGGACAAAATGATACAAATAAAATCTCATTTTATTAATATATCAATACATTTACAATAAAATAAAGCTTAAGCTTAAAGTTTATTACATAAAATATTCAAACCTAATGCTAAACTATTAAAAACCTAGAGCTAAACCAGACCAATCTCACACCTAGACTAACTTTGCAGCGCGTCACCATCCCCATTGACCGTTCATACAATCCCTGCATTTCCAAAATAGCCTCTTTTTATGAAAGGCCGACGATGGAAACACGTTGTTGTAAAAGGAAGAGGAGGAGAGTGTGAGATGATTGTGTGAGAAATGGTGAAGGTTTGAAGGGTATTTATAAGGGGAATTTGTGAAGAATGGGTGCATAGAATGTAACGACTCTTAATTAGGAGTCAAAAAATGTGTTCAAAGGGTTTTACCAGCCATTAAAGCTTGTAAAAACCCTTGAAAAACGTGTTTCATGAGTTACTGAACACCGTCCAAAACTCTGACTTGGTCCAGATTATATAATCTGGAAAGTATTAAAGCTTTCCGGGTTATATAATCCGAAATGCTTCAATACTGGGTGAAAAATGAGAGAAAATTCGTACTTTGTAGGGTAAGGGATGTTTCGGGTTATATAATCCAAAAATTGTATGTACATGATTTTTTTGAGTGGTCCAAATTGCACCGACAGTTTTTGTGGTCCACGACATCCAGAAAATTCTATAAATAGGTGTCCCTGTTTTCATAACCAGTAAACCACACCAAAAAAAGAAAAGAAAAACCTTGGAAATTTATGTCATTGATCTGAACACCAAGCTAGCTGCAGTTTACTACAATGGGGAAAAACCACACCATCTGTTCAGGATTCGCACTGATGTCACACTCTTCGGATTGAAGGATCAGCTGGATCAAATCAACCATCAACTCAACCACAGAGTCACAAGGAGGGTGGACGGTGTTGAGTATCGACGTTCATCGATCGACTTAGCCGGAACTGTGCGGTTCAGCCGGATGAAGCTCATGAACGACGACGACGTGAGAACCATGTTCTCGATCTTTGGTCAGTACTGTACTAAAGGACCGATCGAGTTGGACGCTTCGTTGGTCAGATCTGTTGAAGAGATCAGGGCTCTGCTGGATGAACCAGACGAAGACATTAGTTTAGCTGATCCGTGATCTGTTATGTTTTATTTTATTACGTGTTTTATGTTGTTGAATTTTGTTTAAATAAATATATTTATGGTGTGTTTTATGTTGTTGAATTATATTGTTAAAATAAATATATCTATGGTGTGTTTTATGTTGTTGTATTATGTTGTTAAAATAAATATATTTAAATATATTATGAGGATCCTCATCTTGCTGAGGATCTTCATCATGATGTAAAACAAAGATAGATAGATAGATGCTGGAAATCTTCATCAAGCTGTCAAATATAGATAAATAGATAGATTTTGAAGATCTTCATCAAGTTGTCAAATATTTCTCTGCTGAATTTTACGCTAGCTAGGCATTGGATTATCTCATAACTGAGTAGTTAACACTGATTGGTAGAGTGTTCCCCATTAATAATCCTAGCTAGGCATTGGATTATCTTATTCATGAATCAAACAATTGGCGTGGATCACCATTAGTTCTTGTCAATGTCATTGGTAGCCTTTGTTACATACTAATCCCTCTCTTTCAAAATAAGTGATATTGTTAGACTGTGTGTACTCTTTACATAACATGTTTTGCCCATTTTTTTTTACTATTATATAAAGATAAATAGTAACATATAAGATGTTAAATTTTTTCAAATATTAAATTTTTATATTTTTTACTAATACATATTTATTTAAGATCAAATATTTGCATTGATATGTGTAAAACAGTTAACTAGATCATATATTTTAAGACGGATCAAGTATAATATAAAACCGAAAGAATAGTTGTCGAGAAAAAAGGAAAATAGTCATGTTACTATCATTGAGAAGAAAAACAAATTGATACGTCATCGAGAAAATGTTAAATATGGTTATGTAGGGATCAAACTTTGAAACCAACCAACCAAATAGCAATAATAGCATGACGGCTTGTGCTTATCAACCGTTGGTTTTGGAATTTCTACATTTTTCAGCAACATTTTAATATAATTGACCTTGGCATTTTTGGATATCATCACAAACACCTAGGATTCTTGAAACTTGAATGAAGTAAAATGGAGGAGAAATAACACACAGTAACTCACACGGACCCCTAAAGATTCCAGTAACTTACTTTTAGATCTGTTCATGTCCTTTCTTGTCATCATGAAAGAGAAACTAATATATAAAAAAAAAAAACTATGGCATCACTCACATGGGTAGGTGCTGGTTGGTAGGACCCATACACAAACACAACCTGGCATTTTATAAATATGTATGGCCCACTTGCAATGTCAGCAACCCCATGTGATGTTATGTTTTGTGGATCTTCCCTCCAATAATAGCAAAATATAGACAAATCTCACTAAATTTTTTTATACACAGATTGAAAGGGAAAATAATTGCAGGAACAAAGACAAATTCAAATTCTCCTTTAAAATCAAAAGCTCACAATAGTAGTAAGAGGCAAATAGACCAATTTTTAAGTCTAAAAATACTCGCTTTTGATTCTTGTTTCTAAAATCTTTTCTTTCTGGTAATATAACTGAAACATAATAGTATCAAAGTAAAATTCTCCTCTTTTTAACTTTAACTCAACTATTAAGATTAACAACAATTATACTCTTAAATCTCTTCCTTTAACTTCTCCTTCAGCTAGTCTTGTAGTTAACTTCTCTTCATTTACTGTTTTACCACTTCATATGTGCATGCTTTTTCTCTAGGTAAATAATGCTCCAGCTGTACAAAGGACTTTGAAATTATGGTACCTGTGAAAGGAGCAACTTCCTAATAATAATAATACCTTTGTGTGTTATTTAATTTTTTACCTGTGGGGCAGTAACTACTGAGATATATAAGAGAGAATGAAAAGGGTACTAAAGAAAGAGAAATGGCCTGCCCCACTTCCTTTACTGAAACTGCTTTTTTACGTATGGATTTTGTATGGTAGTAAGTAGTATAGTATTATGACTGATGGTGATGGTGATGGTGTTGGCATCTTTGGTGGTGGAAGTGATTCTCTACATATTTGTTGTTGGATGTCAACGTTTCTTTAATCATCTTTGCTTCATTTTCCTGTAATCATTGTACACAACATTACAAAACCGACTTCCAAATTTAATAAAACTATACAACAAACCGTCAATATTAACATATCAGCAAACCCTCAAGCCATTCCCTTAATATCACTCTCTTTTCTACTTAGTTCCTTAAAATGTATGAAAATAATTAGTAGTTGTTAAAGTATATAAAAATTTGTTTCATTAACTATTAAAGTATATGAAACTATCTCCGTTTTGTCTCTAACATCTTAACAATGAGCCCTTGCTGTAACAATTTTCGTATAGAGTGTATCTTTGGTACCACAATGGCTCATCATGATTTCAAAGATGCCACCGAAATATCAAACATACACTAAATATGAACCAGATATATAGAAGAGAGACCTAAACTGAGGGTTTATTCTTAACATAAACATCCAAAGTAAATTAATTTTACCTGAACCTCAGGAAAATTAAATACCGATCGGTCCACCGGTGCCGGCAAACATCCCAATAGTTCCATGGCCAGAAGAAAACCTAAGTCCAAATTCCAAACCAGTTAAAATTTTCAAATTTTCAACAAAAAAATTATAGGTGATGAAATTCATGGGGATGGAAAGATGAAATGTGATGGCAGTACCTTGGTAATTGGCAGTTATTATATGGTTTAAAAGACCCCATATCAAGAGAAGCTGAAGTTGGTAGTAATTTACTAGTGCCAAATTTAGAGCTAGCAGATGCATATGAATCAATGGTCTCTAATGGTCCATTAGAGAAGGGACCTACCAAGTCTCCAGCAGCTTTTGTAGGGGAAGCAAAAGGGCTATCAGGTAGATTATGCTCCAAGTCCAAGCTGCATTTATTCATAAACCATTTAAATACAAAGCCCCTTTAATTTAAATGACAATCAAAGTTAGAAAAACTTGGTAAAAGAAACCTGAATAAATGCCAGAACTTTTGTTTTTGACATGGACTAAAAAGAGGAACTTGTTGCAAAAAAAAGGTTTTTACTATTCTTTTACCCTATTAGAAGTTTTACTTCATCTAAATAAATTGAAAATAAGTTTTATACCATTCGTGCAAATTAAGCTCCTCTTCATGACTTGAGCTTGGCTTGCCATTTTCATTACTTTCACTGTTTCCATTCTCACCATTGACCAACACTTCCTTGCCAACATAACCATTGACTGATTGTTGACCAGCAGAAACAGAAGCATTAGTATGAGCTGAAGCAGAACTTGAACCAATCACTGAAATCAAAATTGTATAAATAACACAAATCAATTTCAGTTCAAAAACGATTGCTTGCAAATTGCAATTAACAGCACCTAAAGTCGAAGAGAAATAGACAAATAAAAAATTAAAAAATTACCCTCTGAGAACTCGGAGCTTCTGCGAAAAGAAGGAAGAACAAGATTCTGATCGAACATGTTAGAAGATTGAGTTGGAGAATGAACTAGACTTCCGGTGGAAAGTGCACGTTGGTGTTGGTTCTTGATATCAAGAAGTTGTAGCCCCATTAACCTCCTACGTTGAATCTCAAGAGCTTGTTGTTGCAACTCAGCTTGCTCCTTCCTCCTCCACAGCATGTCTTCAGTATTATAGAACATTCTTTCAGCTAAAAAACATTGAAAAGATACATCACATGTTAAGAGGTAGGTTTGAGTTTGACTAGAACACAATCTTTAAAGCATTACATAACCTACCAAGTTGAAGATCATATTGGTCTCTAGCATCAACAAGTCCAGTAGGAGTGCGACAAGGTGAAAAATCTCCCTGCTGCTGAAGCTGCTTCCTACAAACCACAAGAATCATGATGAGCATAGTTCAAAGCTCGTTTAAGACTACAATTTACAACTATGAAAAGGAATCATGATGAGCATAGTTCAAAGCACGTTTAAGACTACAATTTACAACTACAAAAAGGAATAATACGCTACGAAGCACGACACAAACACGGACATCAATTGTTAGTGTCATACACATAAGAGAAGGTGCACTAACTTACTTATCTGGGATTTTACCCTTCTCCTTGTAAGGCTTAACAAGTACTCGAGCCTCACAAACAAAATGAGGGTTTCCTTTAGACAATATGTCCTTCACTGTCTCTGGAAAAACAAAGGTAACAAATCCAAACATACGCTTCTGCTGGTATGGAATCCTCACATCTTGAACAGGACCAAATTTGCTTCAAAAAAAGTAAAATAAAACAAAAAATGTTAATATTTTTTGCATTTGCCAACAATGCAGTATTCACTAAAAACTAGTTAAACCTGAAGTATTCGGAAACATCTTCCTCTCTGAAAGTACTATCAGCTGGGAAAGTCAAGTAGATTTGTCTTGAAGCTGGGTTAATCATTCCAGTAGGACTGTACAAAGAAAAATCATTTCTTTCAAGCCTTGATCTTCCAAATTTGTGCAACTCCTCATTCATCATTAGAGCTGCAGCAGCTGCCCTGTAATTATTACAATATTATTATCAATAATCATGATCAAACTTCAGCATCTTTAAAAGCACATGATTGAAATTGAACAGTAATAAATAATACTATATATAATATACTTTTTTGTGTACCTTTGAGTATCATTTTGTTGCTGCTGTAAAAGGAAATTAATGCCTTTTGGTGAGCAAAGGAAAGAGTTAGAGGCCATGAGTTGAGAAGCAGCAGCCAATCTTTGCTGATGAGAAGATTTAGATCTCAAGAGTTCATGATGATACTGATCCATCATATCAATCTTGTTAGGAGAACCAACAATTGCAGCAGCAGCAGCAGCAGCATCACCATGAAGGAACCTACAACTAGTACCATTTTTACAGTACCCTCTTGCAAAATAAAGACAAGGCTTCCACCCTAAACCAGCACTTGGATCCTCAGAACCTAAATAAGCATCATTGACAGAACAACTTCTCCTATGAAGAGAATTACCTCCCCAACCATATGAAGGAATAAGAGTACTAGAATCAGAACCATCATTCAAGAAAGAAAGTTGGTCTTGGTGTTGGAAATCATCAATTGGATCTGAACCACCATTAGAATAGAAAGGTGAAGTAGTTGAAGACCCAACAACCAAATGGTTGGGACTCATCATCAAATCATCATGGTTTTGAAACTGATCAGACATAGTAGTAGTAGTAGTAGTAGTAGCAGCTCCCCAAGAAGGGTTTGGAATGGTTAGAGAAGGTGGAAGGTTGAAACCACTACTAAGCCTTGAAGAAGTTGATGAATTTTGCCTTGAAAGGAAATTAGGTGATGGTGATGGAGGAGTTGAAGGTGTTGGTGGAGAGTTATTAGAACAAGGTAGTCCTAACTCTTTTCTAGCTTTGAAAATCACTGAGTGAATAAGTGATTCAGGACTTAATGCTAATCTTATCATTTCTTTCTCACCATGCTCTTTACTAAGAAGCAATCCCATGATATTTGATGCATTTTCAGGGTCCATGCTTTTGATCCTTGAAAACACCATCTTAGTTGCTTCATAACCATCCATGATATGGTTTAAGAAAAACTAATCTATCCTTAATAGAAAACAAAAATATAATTTTTATGTTTCTTTCTCACTCCTATTACAAGTAAGGTTTCTTTCTCAACCACAAATAAGCCCTACCTACCAAGTTAAAATGAGTATGTTTCTTTCTTTCACAAATTCCTGCAAAGCATAACAAGAGAAAATAAAGTTAAAGAAGAAAAAGGAGAAGGGAAGTAGGAAAGTGAAGTGTTAAAAGTTGTATTCTCGTGTGGTTGATTAATAAGAGAGGAGGATACCAACAGTTACCTTTGATAAAAGGAAATATAAAAAAAAAATAAAAAAAAAATAGAGAGAGAGAGAGACATAATAATATGATGGTGGTTGAATTTCACTATAAAAAGAAGCAATGAGTACAATAGCTTGTACAAACCAAAACCAAAACCAAAACCAAAAACAAAAACAAAAAAATAAAAAACATTTCTCTTTACCACATTTCTTAATCAAAGTGTGAAATAAAAGGATAAACTCTCTTTCTTTGTTGCTATATTTGAAGACAGTTTCCACACGAACAAACACAATGGCTTCTTTGGTGTATTTATTACTACAAAAGCCAAACCACCGCCTTGTTTTGCAGATGGAAGCAGGAAGAGCAGTAGAAGAACCATTCACTTGTGTGCGTTTTCACGAGGTTCTGTTCTTGAAAGTGAAGTTGAAAGCTTAGCCGTTTCTATATCCAATATTTTCTTCTCTCTCCCACTTACACACATAATCATTAATTTTAATAATTCAAAATTATTGTAGTAGTTAATTAGACGTTCTAATATTTTATTAGATGTGTCTAAGTAAGTGTTTTGTTTGTACTATTATATTTTTTCCATGTTATATTATTTGTTCAATTAAAAAGATTATTATTCTATGATGAGATTATATGAAACTCGAATACTTCAAAATAGAAATAGAGACGTAATTGTATCGGATATCGATATTCTGTGAATAGTCGTGGATACGTATCCACGAAGTATCGAAATTAATTATTTTAATTTAAAATATATATTTTAGCAGATACTTATAAGATATTCGACATATACACACAAATACTTATAAGATGCTTCACAAATACGTATCCTAGAAAAAAAAACTAAAAGGTAAAAAAGTGGGACTGTGTTGTAAAAATTCAATGGAGATGTATATGATTTAATTTAAGATATGAATCATTATAATTGTTTTTCGATTAACCAATTAAAATTATGTTTTTTGTGAATGAAAGTAACGAGAGAGAGGAGATTGAATCAGTTAACAATAAATAAACTTTGTTTTGAGTTCTTTTATTGATGTATTTATTGATATCCTAACATATGAATAAAAATATAATATAATTTATACGAAAACTTTACATTTTTTATTTTGATCACATGTATTATTGATGTAGGTAAACGGGCGGCTCGTATCGAAGATGAAGTGGCGCGCAAGAAAGAATCACTCGAAATAGTGCAGATTTGGCATCCGGTGTCGGAATGACTCGAAATATACCTTTTCGGAAATCCTCGGACCTCACGAGCAAAACTCGTCGCTTTGCCATGATGTAGGGGTGAATTTAGTCATTCGAGGTCGTGTGGAATCCTAAAACCGCTTTTTAATATTTTAGCATATTTGTTATTTTTATTTTATTTCAGTTTGTTATTTTTCAGCTCATTAGGGTTTGTTATTTCATCTAGTATTTAAACATAACTTATGCAGCCTAAGAGGCACTTTTTGATTGAATAAAATTATCGAGACTTTTCTCAATTCTGCTGGATTCCAGAAACCCTTATTTGATAGATTTGTCGCTTGCAACCTATATGTTTATCTTCTAGGTTTAACGCTTGTTAATCCTTGCTTCCGTTCTACGTCAGTTATTTTTGTAAATTGTGACTTTTATGATTATATAGTATTGAAGAGTAATCAATGCTATTTTTTTTTCAAATATTTTACATGCATATAAATTTTATTATAAATATTTTGTTAACGTATCTTAGTCGTATCGTATCCTGAATTTTAAAAATTCCACATATTAGCGTACTCGTATCGTATCGTACCCGCATCTGTGCTATAGATCCGGGCTTTATGGGATCATACTATATGGAACAGAGAAATATTTAGAATTCATTTGATTTTTATTTCTTGTGTAATGAAAAATAATAGCAGTAAAAGGATAATAAAAAATAAACAACTCAAGTTTTGAAGTGATTCTCATTTCATTGTATGAAAATAAAATAAAAATATTGATCCAGTTTGCACACCAATAGTAAGAACTCATTTAATTTATATATCTTGTGTAATCAACAAGGAGCAATAAAAAGGGTAAATAAACAAAAAGGACAAGACAATTCAAATTTTTAAAATGCAAAACTCATTTTGTTTTTAAGAGAATAATAAATAACTATAGAGTGCGATCTCGTTCGTGAAAAACACAAGAAGGGGGTTGAATTGTGTTAGCTTTTTTTGGTTTCTTTTTCTTGTTGTTCAAAAGATGTTCAGGATCTGTGATATACAGATTCTGATACAGAGTCTGAATGCAGCGGATGTAGTACAGAACACAAAGATAAAGATAAAGACTGAGAGAGAGAGAGAGAGAGAGAGAGAGAGAGAGCAGGCACAAAACAATTTTATACTGGTTCCTCCTACAACCCAGGAGTAGTCCAGTCCCCTTGCACTTCCAAGGGAATTCACTATAATCACACAAGATTAAAAATTGCTCAAGGACAACTCCAAGAGACTTTCCCTATGCTCAAGCACACTTGCTCAAGATTTCTTGCTCTAGGAGTCTTCCTAAAGACTTCCTTGCTTAAGCACACCTCTGCCTAAGACTTCCTTGCTTAAGCACACAACTTAAGACTTCCTGCTCTAGGACTCTCCTAAAGACTTCCTAGCTCAAGGACTACTCCAAGAGACTTACAAGTGCTCAAGCACGCAGGCAAGAGACTTCCAATGCTCTAAGGACACACCTAAGAGACTTCTAGTTGCTCAAGGTTTCACCAAGAAACTTATACGCTTTAGCTTTGCAACTAAAGACTTCTAATTTGTTCAACACCTGATTTAACAATGTTTGATGTATATGAACAAATGAACAGACTCTCTACAACTCTAGGATTTCTAAGTTATAAACTTGAAAGCAAAAATCCTAAGTGTTTTAAGCTATTGAATTTGGCAGAGTATAGGCACTTTGAAGTAGCAAAGTCTTGTTAATCTTCTTCGTGGTCTTCAACTCCTTTTATATTCATAATTTGAGAGACGTTGGAGAAGAGTGCCAGAGTAAATAGAGTCGTTGAGAAGCTTTGATCAAGAATGTTGGCCCTTTGCCTTATATGGATAATCCTATTGAAATGAACTTTGAATTCTCTTTTGCTGAAAGAGGAGTTATCTGTTGCTTGTTTTGTTCTTGATGTCCTTTGTCTGATTGTGCACGTAAATAGAAGACGACAAAAGAACTGCACCTATCAGAACCTTGATAGTTACAGTTCACAGAATAGGACAGAGCCTACGTGGATTCTGGGTCCCTCATAACTTACTCAAGTCTGTAGTGTTTGCTTCTGAGTCTGATGACCATCACAAAGTCTGTTGAGTTCCCTCTCTAGAATCGGTGTGGTGCCCGTCTTCTAAGGACATTGACTTCTGGTTGACCTTCCTTTGGTCTTTTACCATGGTCTTCTTAGCTTCTCTTGTTCCTTCTGATGCTCTTCATATGTTCTTCCTTGATAGATAGATTTTTCTATGATTCTGCACCTTGAACATATGTTAGTATTCCAATTGTTCTTCAATACTTTGTTATCATCAAAACTTTAGAGAAATTGTGCAAGACACTTCTTGTTCCAACAATCTCCCCTTTTTTAATGATGACAAACACAAGTATTTTGAACAATTGTTGTTAATTTAATTAACAGTTAGACTTCAGGGTATGAGGTTTGCAAGCTCCCCCTGAGTCTGATAGTCTTAGGTTGTGTACTGTCAGTGAGTACAATCTCTAGAAACTAGGGTTTCTGTGCTGTGTTTAGGTCATGCCTTGGGAATGATCCCAAGGTTACTATTTGTAGCCACTCTTGGGCCTACCCGGTCATGGTTTTGGGCCCAAATCGTAAAGGGCCAAAACCATGACTAGGGCACCCTCGCAAGCTGCTGAGGGCGCCCCCAGAAGGTGTCCCTTAGGAAGGTCACCTAGGGTTATTTATGGCTGTTAAGTGGGCCCTGCGCCCTCCTGGAGGACGCCCAGCCTTATTTCAAGGGTACATACCCTCGTCTTTATGGTCTCAAGCCTTAAGTGGTGAGATCTACGGTCCACAGCCCAACAAGCACGAGTCTTGGGACAAGGCGAAGTGATTAAACTGTTAACGGGAGGATTTGCCTATGACCTTTTGCCCAGCAAGTGGGGCTTACTGATGACGAAGCCTCAGTAAAAAAATTTATGAGTACTAGCCCAACATGGGTGCATACCCAATCAGGGGTGCTCGCCCACGAAGGGTGCCAACCCAACATGGATGTTTAAACCTGTATGGGTACTAGCCCAACACGGATACTAGCCCAACATGGGTATTAACTCCATGTTTCTGTTTTGAGTACCTTAATGGGCGGCACTAGCCCTTCGAGAGTATGGGCGCTAGAAGGAGGGGAGTATTTATATTAGCCCAACAAGCACAAGTCTTGGTACAAGGCGAAGTGATTAATCTGCGTGTAGCTCGCCGCGCCCGTTGGACTACGTGTTGAGGACGCCTCTTAATGAGATCTGACGGCTGACGTGAGGTCACGGTTCGCTCTTGCTGACGTGTTCGAATCGCAATGGCTTTCGGAAGTCGTGTCAATTTAGATGACGTCATCTGCGCGTTTTCCCAGGCTTTTTTACTTTAAACTGAAACGGATCTACTTTTTTCCCCTACTTTCAGATTTCTCTTATCTTTTCCCCCCTCCTTTACCTCCGTCTTTTTCTCCCGACTCGCTTTCTTTTTCTCGTTCAAGCGGTTACGGTGTTTGTGGATTTCTGTGCTTGCTGTTTACGGATCGTCCGGAGTCCTCGTTCGCTTCTCAAGCCCTCCATTTGTCTAGATCCAGGTACCCTTACTTGATCTCGTTCTTTTTACTTTTAGATCAGTAGTATGGTGATAATTAGGGAGTGCGATGAGGCGGGTAGGGAGTTATCCCCGGCTAATTCGGAGGAGAGGTGTAGGTTATGGAGGGAAAGTGTTAGGCATACGAAACGCTCAGATGGAACCATGGATTGGGTGGTGTTTGATAAGGCCTACTACGGCCACTCCCTTGTGACGGAGTCTCCGAGTGGTTTGGACGGGGGTGAAGGGGGGGGGTATTAGTGGGAATTCATCTGACTCTATTATTCGTTCTGTTCGCCCAGGTCTGTTCTGTAGGAAAGGAATTTGTTACATGGCGTCTTCTAGTGATTCAGAACAAGAGAGTTTCGCCGACGAGGTGCTTCGTTCTGAGTCTGTGTACCTGGATTCCCAACGGGTGGCGTTTTTCCGGAGTAAGCTACACGTGTCCTCTACGGGATTTGAGGAGGACGTGGTTTTGGAACCTTGTCGCCCGGGCGAGAAAGTGTGCGCACAGAGGCCGAAGAGTTTGAAGAGTGAGATGTTCCATATGTACACCGCCGTTTTTGAAGATTTGGGTGTGAAGTATCCCTTCACGCCCTTTGAAGTTGACATACTCAACTGTCTCAATGTTGCGCCTTCCCAGCTGCAGCCGAATAGCTGGGTTTTTATCCGCGCTTTTGAGATTCTATGTGAGGGGTTGGGCTTCCAGCCCTCGGTTGGATCCTTCTTCACTTTCTATGGCACGAAGGGGGTAAATAAGCAGTCTTGGGTGTCTGTTAGCGCGCATCCTGGTAAGAGGTTGTTCCCGCCCTACGCCTCTCATTACAAGAATTGGAGACAAACATTCCTTCGGGTTCGGGGGCGAAAAGGTTGTGAGGCAGCTGCTGTATGGGTGGATGGTAAGCTGAGGTTTCCCACATGTTGGACGAGTGCTCCGGCGTCCATCATGGGTTTTGAATATGAAAAACTGGACGCGTACGACCAGGGCGTCGTCTGTTTTTTGGACAAAATGTTGCCTATGAACATCCGGGAGTTATTGAATAGGGAAGGGGATGTAGATAGCTTAGACGAGTATCTACGTGAGTCAAATTCATTTACTCGAGCCTATATTTTGCATTTATATTTTCTTGTCCCTTAACTTTCCTACTTTATTTTCTGTAGAGGATATGGCGCCCATGACTGCGGCGGAGAGGAAAAGATATCTCGAAGAGATGAAGGCAAAAAAGGCTGCTGAGGGAACGGCGACCACTGATCCCGCGGGACTTATTACCCGTAAGCGAAAGAGGAAAGCTGATTATCCGCCCGAGGTTCCAGCCGAGAGCCTTCCGGCGGCTCCGCACGAGAGAAGGCCGCCCGGGAAAGACAATAAAGGAAAAGCGGTAGCGGAGAAAAGAGGGAGGAAGACGCCCTCTCCTTCCCTGATTGGCGCCATCAAAACCAGCAGCTCAGTGCCGTCCTTCTGGGATAAAGGTTTTGACTACGGTGCCTACGTGAAGGAGAGGCTGGTATTTAATCCAGAAGACGCGGAGTCGGGAAGCCAGGGCGTTGTGCCCTTTATGACGAAGGATATAGGAGTTCACTGTTTGCGGACTATAATGCTTCTAGACTCGGTGGATCGTAAGTACGAGGAAGTGGTGCAGAATGAGGAGGCTCTTCAAGCTACAGTGAGGGCGTTGGAGAAAGAGTTGGAGGAGGCCAGGAATGCTAAGGAGAAAGAGGTGCAGGAGGCCAAGGAGGCGATGAAGCTTGAATGTGATCAACGCGTCTCCGATCTGAAGATTGGTTATGCAACGGATCTTGCTGGAAATGACGGGGTCATTGCCAAGCTACAAGACGATGTCGCGGCTGGAGCAGAAAGGGAGGATCAGCTTACGGCTGAGGTTTCTGAAGCGAAGGGCGAGCTGGCTCTGAACTTTGATGCTGGCTTTGAAAGAGCCAAGGCACAATTCGCCCTTCTCCATCCTGGCGCCGACATTTCTGCCCTTGATCCTTTTAAAATTATTGTAGATGGCGTCCTAGTGGACGAACCTTAATTTCGTTTGTTGTAATTTAACTTTCTTAACTATTTTTAAACTTAGTACTCTGCTTGAATTTGTGTTCGTGATGTATCATTCTCTCTTTAAGCTCTTCGTTTTTCTTCAAATTTATGTATTTCGGAAGGCCTCTCCTGGGCAGTGATTACATTCGTTTCATAATAATGTCGACAGTTGTAGGTATGTTTCTTTTAGCGCCTGATGCTTTAGGGTTCCTTTATAAGGGTTCCCTTTTATCGCTTGGACGACGATCTTGTTTTCTGCTCGCGACGTCTTAGAGCCCTCTTTGGGGTTAAGGAATTAGGCGGCGATTTCATTTTCGTCTCGCGACGTCTTAGAGCCCTCTCTTTTAGGGTTAAGGAATTAGGCGGCGATTTCATTTTCGTCTCGCGACGTCTTAGAGCCCTCTCTTTTAGGGTTAAGGAATTAGGCGGCGATTTTATTTTCGTCTCGCGACGTCTTAGAGCCCTGTCTTTTAGGGTTAAGGAATTAGGTGGCGATTTTTTTTTTCAAGCTCACGACGTCTTAGAGCCCTGTCTTTTAGGGTTAAGGAATTAGGTGGCGATTTCTTTTTAAGCTCACGACGTCTTAGAGCCCTGTCTTTTAGGGTTAAGGAATTAGGTGGCAACCCCTTTGGGGTTAACGGATCATACGGCGAGCTCATTTAAGATTCGGCAATGGCGATCTGCTACATGCAACGAAAGTAAGATAAACAAGCAATATATATATATATATATAATATCAATAATAAACCGGGGCCTCATTAAAAACCCCCATTACTGCGGGGGGAAAAGAGTGCCCCTTACTCTTTTACTACGTAGCTGTACAAAGACGTCGAAATTTATAAGATAAAACGGTAGGAACTAAAATGGCTTTGTCTTCCCTCTAGCTCGCCTTTGAGTTGTCATGGCGAGTTCCTTCCTGCATTGTGCTCAACTTTTTCATCGTACTGTGGTTGGCTAGTTCTGCCTGTAGTATCAACCCCTTCTTGATTTCATCGGATTTCGCTTCTTCTTTCCCGGTCTTGACAATTGGATTGGCTGGCTTTGAACGGAGTGTCAGGAAAGGAGTACTTATTTCCTCAGCCTTCCTGATCTCACCGTATTCTGCATCTTCTTCCTCAGCATTGACTGGCTTCGAATGGAATATCAAGAAAGGAGTACTTTCTTCCTCAACCTTCTTGATCTCCTCGGGTTCCGCATCTTCTCCCTCAACATTGATCCTTGAATTGGCTGACTTCGAATGGAGTATCAAGAAAGGAGTACTTTCTTCCTCAACCTTCTTGATCTTCTGGACATGAATCTCTCCTTCTAGGTTGGCGACAATGAAGTTCACTCGGTGTGCTTTTATATTGCTGTTTCCCTTCTTCTCGGGCCACTTTCTGGTCTGCTCTGATGGTACCAACCCGCCCATCATCTAAAGTATATTTCATAACGAATGATTTAGTGGAAAGGTAGGCGTCGAGGGCGTTAAAGGCCGGGCGGCCTATGATGACATTGTAGGAACAGGGCGAGTTGACTACCAAGTACCTAATCCTGATGGTTTTAGCGTTATTACCCGTACCGAATGTTGTTTTCAATGTGATGTACCCCCGGACGTGCACCTGCTCCCCTGTAAAGCTGGCCAGTATCCCTTTGAAAGGCTGCAACTGTTCCTCGTCTAGTCCCATTTTCTCAAAAGCAGAATAATAGAGGTTGTACGCAGAGCTGCCGGGATCAATTAACACCCTCTTGACATCCCAGTTGAAGATTTGCACAGTGATGACCATGGGATCGTCATCGTGGGGAATTACTCCTCTGCGGTCTTCGCTCGAGAAAGTGATATCCATTTGGCGTTCTGGTTCCTTCTTGGCGTGGTCATCAAGCAACATTACTTGTCTTACATATTTCTTCCGGGAGGTGCTGGACTCCCCTCCTCCTGGGAAGCCACCAAATATGGTGTTCAATGTGTGGCGCTCACCTTCTTTCGCCACATCTTTCTCCCTCTGGGGGTCTTCGGGAGGACGCCTGTCTCCCTCTCTACCTTCCTTCACATATCCTCTTAACCTGCCGTTCTGAATCAACTTCTTTATCTCTCTTTTCAGATGTATACAATCGTCTGTGGTGTGTCCTTTGATGCGGTGATATTTACACCAGGCATCCTTATCGTTCCCCATGATGGTTCCTCTCGGTGGTTGAGGTTCAGGGATGATTCTGGAATGGTAAACATCCCTCCAGATTTGTTCACGGCGGGTGTTGAGGGCCGTGAAGGACTCTGGGGGGGTGCGCGCCTATCCTGAACGTGGCGCTTATACGGCGCTCGGTCTCTGCTACTGGGTGGGTAATAATTGCGGCGATGATCATATCCGTAGGGAGCACGCTCCCTGGAATCTCTTGCCTTCTTTTCGGCATTGCTTTCTTCCCCCTTTATATAACACTCTGCTCTAGACATGATTTCTTCCATGGAGTCGGCTGGTTTATGTGCCAACAACTCGTTGAATTGGCCAGCGTGGAGACCGTTCTGGAAGGCTCCCACAAACAATTCCTGGTTTGGGTTAATGACCTTGATGGTGGCGTCATTATAGCGCGCGAGATACTCGCGGAGAGGCTCGTTGGGTCTTTGACGGACGTTAAAAAGGCTGGTAGACGAGACTTTGGGGTGGCGGCTTGCTGAGAACTGGTGCGTCAACTTGCGCGTCATATCCTGGTAGCCGACGATGGAAAATCGAGGCAGGTTCATATACCACCTGAGGGCGGCGTCTTTGAGGGTCCCTGCTAACAACTTGCACTTGAGAGAATCGGCGGTGCCGATGATGGCCATCTGAGTGTTGAAGGCGGTCACATGTTCCACTGGGTCGCTTTTTCCATCGAAGGAGGAAAGAGAGGGTGGCTTGAAATTTTTTGGAACTGGCGCGTTCCAAACTTCGGCGGACAGTGGTTGAGGATCGGGGTCGACCGACTCATCTTGTTGAGATCCGTTTCCTTCGGCGTGCTGCTGCTGTTGGATGGTCTCCATGGTTGCTTGCAAGGCTTCGTTGTGGTCACGAAGCTGCTGGATCTATTGTTGTAAAGCCTCTAAGGCCGCTGGATCTGCCATCGCGCTGGCGACGACAGTAGTTTGAGTTTGTATGTTAAGGTTGTGACTGGTGGTCAGAGATTCGCACCCTAAACCGTGAATCCCAGGCTTTAGATCAGGGTTTTCTGAACAGATGTGGGTTAATCGTTTGATTGGGAGGGTTTGGAGTAACGACGGATTCAGAGTATCTAGGGTTGCTCTGAAAGGTACGGCGGATTCACGGCGTTTGAGCGATGCTTTGAGGCCGCGGATAGGCTGCTTCTCGCTTCAGAGATGGTGGCTAGGTTAGTTTTACCGTAGCCCCACGGTGGGGGCCAACTGTACTGTCAGTGAGTACAATCTCTAGAAACTAGGGTTTCTGTGCTGTGTTTAGGTCATGCCTTGGGAATGATCCCAAGGTTACTATTTGTAGCCACTCTTGGGCCTACCCGGTCATAGTTTTGGGCCCAAATCGTAAAGGGCCAAAACCATGACTAGGGCGCCCTCGCAAGCTGCTGAGGGCGCCCCCAGAGGGTGTCCCTTAGGAAGGTCACCTAGGGTTATTTATGGCTGTTAAGTGGGCCCTGCGCCCTCCTGGAGGACGCCCAGCCTTATTTCAAGGGTCCATACCCTCGTCTTTATGGTCTCAAGCCTTAAGTAGTGAGATCTACGGTCCAGGTTGAGGTTTGTAAGCTCCTCCTAAGTCTGTGATAGGTCCATTAAGGTGAGGTTTGCAAGCTCCCCCTAAGTCATATTCCCAGTTAATTAAATTCATTCTTAGTCACTCTTGAGTGAAGGTGAGAAAAACACAAGAAGGGGGGTTGAATTGTGTTGGCCTTTTTCTTTCTCAAAAACTTAGAGTTAGTTCAGCTTCTGATTGAGGTCAGAATCTGAAACTAAATTCAGAGTTATGATGCAGCGGATAGAAAGTAAAAGAGAGAGAAAGAGAGGACACAAGCAATTATCCTGGTTCCTTCCACAACCCGGAAGTAGTCCAGTCCCCTTGTCACTTACAAGAGATTTTTCATTATAATCAATAGCTTACAAATGCTCAAGCACAAAAACAAGAGACTTCTCAATGCTCAAACACACAGTAAGAGACTTCTAATTGCTCAAGCACACAAGCAAGAGACTTCTAATTGCTCAAGCACAAAAGCAATAAACTTCTAATCAAACAGAGTTACAAATAAAATTTAAGTTGAAAGCTCCTCAGTGCTAGGTCTGATAGCTCCTCAGTGCTCAAGTTTTTGATGATTGACGGGAAGTTTGGAATAGAGGGTCTGCAGCTTTTCTTGACAGAGAATCCAGTTGACTTCTTTACAGATTTTGGATCTATGATCCTTATATTGCCCAAAAGGCCAGCTGTTATAACTGAAGCTATTTCTTCTCCAAGGAAAACGTACCCCAGACTTTCTACCTTCTGAACTATTTTGCACTGATTAAATAGTTCTGTAAGGAGTCTTGGATAAGCAATCATCCTTGACTTCTTTCTCCAGGAATTGTAAATGGTTGTGCAGAGATGATGAAATATGTATCCTGCCAGATTTATTTTCACATTTCTATGTAGCTGCAACAGTATCACCATGTGAATCATGCTTGGTTGGTCTGTCCGTCCTGCTCTGGGTATTATGCACTGTATGATGAATGTTAACATAATCCTTTCATTATCATGCATGTTGGTAGCACTTTCCCTTCTATTCTCCTTGCTCTGCTTCTCATCTTCTTTTTGTTCTGTAGAGACCTTTTCTTCTTCTAGAATCTCCTTGTAGAGAACCTTCTTGATATCTTCCCGAATTTTGCAGTCAACTCATCTAAATCAGTCAAGAGAAAATCAGTATTCTCCAGCCCTATCAACTTGGCTATGGTGGATTGAGTGATAGAAATTTCAATCCACATTACTAATGATTTGATTTCCACCTCTTCTCCTTCTTTAGAGGGTTTGACAATTTCTGCTCTAATCTAGAAGTCCTTGATAAACACTGAGTAGCATGGTCCATTTAGAATCTCAAAGAAGTTCATCCAGCCTAATTCTTCAAATTTTGCCTTTAAATTAAATCCATTTTTTGTGAATGATTCATAGTTCACAACTTGCTCCTTCACCAGTTTAAGTTCATTGACCTGAATCTTCATTGTTCTTTTTTTGAGTGATGCTGGTCCTTGATTTGATGCTGACTTAGCCGTAGACATGATTTTGGAATGTTGAAGAGTTCTAAAGAGTTGTTTGATGAAGAATAAAATAGTTTTTCTGAGACATTAGACGAAAAATGAGTGAACAGTAAGAGTGAAAAGTGTGAGATATTGTTTAAGAAATTTTTAACTAAGCTTTTCACCTTCAGATGTTTTGAAAACATAAATGGGAACTAATTACAGACAAGAGTCATGATTTAATGACAAAGGGGGGGGCGTGAGGTTACAATTTTCAAAGTTAGCCATCATTGTCTAGCAGTTATTACCCAACAGTTAAGATACACGTCAGACAAAACTTCCTTTTTTAATGTTACGTAATTGAGCCAAATTTCAATAAAGAACATAGGAGACATTTCCATTTACATGACACGTTAGAGACTGTTATGTCTGAGTTTGAATAATCAGAGGTTCTAACCTAGGCAGATATTTTATTTTCATCAAATCTCGCTCATAGGAGATTCTGACTGAATTGGATTTTGTACCCTGGTAGATTCTGATCTTCATCATCCCATAAGTCCTTTGGGTAACATTAGCCTATCATACCTTCGCATAGATTCTGAGCTATCCATTTCTGATGATTCTCTTCTGATCCTTCAACTGATTTCAACATTGCTCCTGTATATTTCAGCTGGCTTTGATACTTTTCATCAAGCCTTTTAAGTTAGCAGATGCAGAGGGTGTGTGTATATATATATATATATATTCTTCAACTGATAGAGTCTTAGAATTATATATATATACCATGTATGCCTAGATTTTTCAGGATTTTCATACAGGAATATGCTGAGAGAATCATGGCATGGATTAATTTCGATAGATTCAGATGATTTAAATTATAACTAGTATAACCCAACTTACAAGCCTAAGATTGACTTGGTTAATTTCTTTTAAACTGATTTAGTTCGAGGATATTAACCATGTCCTCTGTGTTTAGATGATAGATTTCTTAAAGTCCAAGGAAGCAACAAAGGAAAATTCTTTTCTTCTTAATCCAAAAGAGAAGTGTTGACAGGTTGTTGTGATTCTGGTAATCCCTTGACTAGTTCATCATGCTAAGTTGTGGATGTCGCTCCACAATTAGCAAGCTATTTTAGATTTTGATCCATAAATCTTACTCATTAGTTGCAAGTCAGCATTTCTTTTAGTACCCTCAAAACAATGTTCCTTTTCTTAGACTTAAGGTTTTGACAAGCTGATGACTGAAACAAGCTTTATTAAACTTATAATTGCTTTCACATAATCAGATAATGTTAAGCCATTTATTCTGACAACTATCAACCAGAAATATATACACTTAATTATGACATAAATAGCTTACCAGTGATCTACCTTTCCCTTGTGTTCTAGAACTTGATGGCCTCTGAGTCTTTAGTTGCTCTTTCATCATAATTCTTTTTCCCTTTTCTTCAACCTCTAGTCTAATTTGACTTGGTAATCCAGAGTCTTTTGACTCAGTGTTCTTCAGTCTTTGTCCTTCTGACTCTCCTGCTTCTCCTTCATATTCCTTGTTCTTTGTACATATTGACTAATTCAATCTGATCCCCTTGACAGAGTTGATCAGAATCTATTAGGAAGTTAGATCACCAGTGTGTGCAGATTTGCAGTCATGATTTTCAATCCTTCCTTTCGGCATGTTGATTTCTTCTACTAGAATGTCGTTTACTACCAATAATTGTCCATTCTTTTCTTCCATATCCTCATAGCCAGCTTTCATGTGATTGAAGCTGCTCTTAAGCCTTGAGTAGTATCTAGGCATTCTCGTGAGCTTGGTGCATAGATCTTTGATTGTTCCAACTAACTCTTTCTTGGTTAGTTCAAGGAAATACTTGAATACATCATCAGGATCTGAATAAGATTCAGTATCTGATGGTTGTAACAACAAACCCCATGTTATATTCCTCTGCATCCTTGTCATCTTCAGCTTTCAATCTGTTTCTGTAGCTCTCCTTTCTCGAATCATCTTGCATGGGTCTTATTTTCCCTAACTCGTACTTCTGTAGTTCTGGACATTCAGCAATGAAGTGTCTAGTTTTCTTGCAGTTGTAGCAGCCCTCCTGATATTTTCTTCTGTTGAAGACGCCTGAACTCTTAGAATTTATGCTCTTCTCAGGAAACCTTCTCTTCCTTGTCAAGTATTGAAACCTCTTGGTCAAGTATGCCATTTCCTCTAAGTCTACATCATCACCAGATTCATCATCTAGATTTTCTTCTTCTAGTTTAGCAGATTTGAGGGATTTGGCAGATTTGTCCTTAGAGGTTAAGACAATAGATTTGGACTTCTGATATGGTTCTTTTATATCAAGTTCAATCTCATGGCTCTTGAGAAAACTAGTTAGATTTTCCAGACTTGGCTTGTCCAGATCCTTTGCCTCCTGTATAGCAGTGACCTTTGGTCTAAACCTGACAGGGAGACTCCTGAGAATCTTCTTGACATGATCAGGAACACCATAACTTTTCTTCAGAACCTGAAGACCAGATACAAAAGTTTGAAATCTTGAAAACATGGTTTCAATATTTTCATCCTCCTTCATTCTGAAGAGTTCATATTGTGCACCAATTGGTTTGCCTTAGCTTCCTTGACTTGTTGGTTTCCTTCATACGTTGAGCAGAGTGATTCAAAGATGGATTTTGTTGTAGATCTGTCTACTATCTTCAAGTATTCATCATGAGGCAAAGCATACACCAGTATTCCTCGAAACCTGTGATGCTTCTTGTACATTTTCTTATGAGTGGCTGTCAAACTCCTTATGTCAGCCATCATGCCTTCTTCATCAACCTCAAAGCTGATTCCATCTTTAATAATATCCAGAGTTCATCATCAACACCTATAATGTGACTATACATTTTTCTTTTCCACCAAGAAAACTGTGTGGCATCTCCATTGAAAGAAAGAGGTTTGACAGAGTAAGTGTTTTTATCATGGGTGGAGGTGTTGGTGATATCAGGAGTGGAAGTTTCTAGAGTGGAAGTCATGTTTTTATCTCTGGATCTTTTTTTGTTGCACGATCAACTGACATAGCACAGACCAAGCTCTGATACCAACTGAAGGTGAGAAAAACACAAAAAGGGGGGGTTGAATTGTGTTGGCTTTTTATGGTTTCTTTTTCTTGGTGTTCAAAAGTTGTTCAGAATCTGTGGTATACATATTCTGATACAGAGTCTGAATGCAGCGGATGTAGTACAGAACACAAAGATAAAGATAAAGACATAGAGAGAAAACAGACACAAAACAATTTTATACTGGTTCCTCCTACAACCCAGGAGTAGTCCAGTCCCCTTGCACTTCCAAGGGATTTCACTATAATCACATAGGATCACAAATTACTCAAGGACAACTCCAAGAGACTTTCCCTATGCTCAAACACACCTGCTCAAGACTTCCTGCTCCAGGACTCTTCCTAAAGACTTCTTTGCTTAAGCACACCTGCCTAAGACTTCCTTGCTTAAGTACACAGCTTAAGACTTCATACTCTAGGACTCTCCTAAAGACTTCCTTGCTCAAGGACTACTCAGAGAGACTTACAAGTGCTCAAGCACGCAGGCAAGAGACTTCCAACGCTCTAAGGACACACCTTAGAGACTTCTAGTTGCTCAAGGTTTCACCAAGAGACTTATACGCTTTAGCTTTGCAACTAAAGACTTCTAATTTGTTCAACACTTGATTTAAAAATGGTTGGTGTATATGAACAAATGAACAAACTCTCTACAACTCTAGGATTTCTAAGTTATAAATTTGAAAGCAAAAATCCTAAGTGCTTTGTGCTATTGAATTTGAGAGAGTATAGGCACTTTGAAGTAGTAGAGTCTTGTTAATCTTCTTTGTGGTCTTCAGATCCTTTTATAAGCATCGATTTGAGAGACGTTGTAGAAGAGTGACAGCGCAAATAGAGTCGTTGAGAAGCTTTGATCAAGAATGTTGGCCCTTTGCCTGGTATGGATAATCCTATTGAAATGAACTTTGAATTCTCTTTTGTTGAAAGAGGAATTATCCGTTGCTTGTTTTGTTCTTGATGTCCTTTGTCTGATTGTGCACGTAGATAAAAGACGACAAAAAAACTGCAACTATCAGAACCTTGATAGTGACAGTTCACAGAATAGGACAGAGCCTACGTGGATTCTGGGTTCCTCATAACTTACTCAAGTCTGAGGGTGATCCAAGTCTGCAGTGTCTGCTTCTGAGTCTGATGACCATCACAGGGTTACCTCTCTAGAATCTGTGTGGTGCCCGTCTTCTAAGGGCTTTGACTTCTGGTTGACCTTCCTTTGGTCTTATTCCAATTTTTCTTCAATACTTTGTTATCATCAAAACCTTAGAGGAATTGTCCAAGACACTTCTTGTTCCAACAATTCAAACTTCTATGATGATATTAGGTCGCATATAGAAATTTTTAAAATTCATTCGATTTTTTAGTTCCCTTACAATCAACAATGACATGCTTCATTGTAAGAGAATAAAACACTATATAATTCAGTCCAAACTTATGTGATTAGATCAGATCGCATGGAGGAATAATAAGAACTCGTTTGATTTTTTATTTCTTCTGCATTCAAACGATATAGCAATAAAAGAGTAAACAAATAAATATAATAAAATAAGTCAAGTTTTAAAGTGATTCTTTTAAGTCTAAGAGAATAAAAAAGTACGGAATTTGATTTGATCTAAACTTTTATGATAAGAGCAGATCGCACATTCGATTTTTTATTTCTTGTGCAATCAATAATAATAGCGATAAAAGGGTAAATAAATAATTAAGACAAGACAACTCAAATTTTAAGAGAATAAAAAACTACTAAAATCTGATTCAATACAAAATTCTATGGTGAGATCGGATAGCACATAACAACATTTAGAACTGTATCAATTTATTATTTCTTGTGCAATCAACAATAATATCAATAAAAGGGTAAATAAACAATAATGACAAGACAACTCAAATTTTTAAAGTACAAAATTCATTTCATTGTAAGAGAATAAAAAACTAAGGAATCTTCTTTAAAAAAAAACTAAGGAATTTGATTTGATCCACACTTCTATGATGATATCAGATCACATATAGAAAAATTTAAAATCCATTTGATTTGTGCAATAAACAATGACTTGTTTTATTACATGAAAATAAAAAAATACAAAAATCTGATTCGATCCAAATTTCTATGATGAGATCAGATGGCACATAACAACATTTAGAACTTTGATTTATTATTTCTTGTGCAATCAAGAATAATAGCAATAAAAGGGTAATTAAATAAATATGACAAGACAACTCAAGTTTTTAAAGTACAAAATTCATTTCATTGTAAGAGAATAAAAAACTAATGAATCTGATTTGGTCCACACTTCTATGATGACATCAGATCACACATAGAAATATTTAAAATTCATTCGATTTGTGCAATCAACAATGACTTGTTTCATTGCAAGAGAATAAAACAAATATGGAATCTGATTTGTTCCAAACTTCTATGATGACATCATATCACGGAGAGAAAAATATAGAACTCGTTTGATTTTTTATTTCTTGTGCATTCAACACTAATATCAATAAAAGAGTAAACAAATAAATATGACAAGACAACTCAAGTTTTAAAGTGATAATTTTCAATGTAAGAGAATACAAAAAAACTATAAAATTTGATCTGATCTAAACTTCTATGATGAAATTAGATCGCACAAATGATATTTATAACTCATAGATTTTCTATTTCTTGTGCAATCAAGAATAAAAACATTAAAAAGGGTAAATAAACAAATAAGACAAAACAACTCAAGTTTTACGGCCACTCTTTCATTATAAGAGAATAAAACTGCATAACGTGATTCAGTCCAAACTTCTATGATGAGATCAGATCACATAAACGAACGTGAATGGTAGAATTTTTTTAAAAATAAGCCAAATGAAATATTACTACTAAATACAGAGCATGAGTCATGCTAATTACAAAGAAATCACAACGTTCTGATCCAATATACTTTGATAAAAGAAAAAAACTGCTCCAATACATACATATTCTTGAAATACTGCAAACTACTACCAATACAATATTCCTTCAACCACCAATTCCTATGACCAAAACAAGTGAGAAACGCCCTTACACCACAACACACACGCAGCTCCATCACGCCATAATAAGTAAACACCGGCACACCAGCACCTAGAAGAACCAAGGATTCTACAGCAGCTAAAACACAATAAAAACACTGTAGCCAACGCCCAAAACATCCCTGCCCCTTCTAGACTAAATAAAACTCATGCATACTTACAAGCTCATCATTTTGACAATTCCAAAGATCTGCTACCCACATAAAAAAACCAATTTGACAAGCACAATGAGTTACTATGCGACTGCTATAGTGCTACCCCCTACCATTCACAAGCAATCCATTGGATCCGACATTTGTTGGGTACTAGATTAACAAAATATTATCACACAGCTAAAATAAGAGACGAGAAAAGAAGAACTGAACACACAATATTTACATGGAAACCCCTCAACAAATAAGGGGAAAAACCACAGGGCAAAGAGTAAAAAACTTTCACTAAGTGAAAAAAATTACAAGTATCTCTCTAAATGCAAGGAGAGTACAATTACCACCCTCTCTTGTAAATAGGAGAATACTAACACTACCTAGGAGAAACATCACAGGAGAAACTATTTTTCTTTCTCTCTATATTTTTCCTCTCTAACTCTACTAGAACAAAACACTTGTTATTGTGTTGCTTTGTTCTCTGATGGGATGAATACAATGGTGCAAGGGACATGCTATTTATAGGATTGTAAAAGTCATGCCTCAACCATTTTCATTTATTACTGTAGACAATAGCAAAACAACCAACCAATTTATGTTGACAATGTTGGCACCGAAACCATGTTGTCAACGAGCTTCTGACATGTGCTAGAAGAATTCAACAAAATTGCTTTACCATTTTTGGTGTTCACAATCTCCCACTTAAAGCTACTTTTGTGAGCTTTCAAAATCTCTCGACCTTGCCAACTCAAGTTGCTATGTTTCCAATAGGCCATACGAGGATCGACATCATATAAACTTGTCAGCGTTGATCGGCTTTGTCATTACATCTGCAAGGTTATCATTGGTGTGAATCTTCTGCATGTCCACACTTCCCTCCTCCACTACTTCTCGAACAAAATGATATTGAACGCCTATGTGTTTCGTTCTTGAATGAAAAGCTGGATTCCTTGCAATGTGGAAGGCACTCTGACTGTCACAATACACAATAATTTGTTGCTGCTTATGCCCGAGTTCCTCCATTAACCTTTGCATCCAAATAGCTTCCTCGCACGCTTGAGTAGCTGCCATGTACCCAGCTTCTGTCGTTGACAGGCTACAACAGTTTGTAACTTGGACAACCAACTTACTGCTCCTCCAGCAAGCGTGAACACATAACCAGTAGTAGATTTTCTTTTATCATGATCACCTGCAAAATCTGAAACAACATAACCCCTGACAGTTAACTCTGATCCTCCGAAACATATTGCAACACCTGAGGTTCCTTTAATGTACCTCATGATTCTCTTAACAGCATTCCAATGCTCTTTACCAGGATCCGCCATATACCGACTAACCACTCCCACTGCTTGTGCAATGTCTGGTCTTGTACATATCATGGCATACATAAGGCTTCCCACCGCCGATGCATACGGTACTCGAGACATTTCCATCCTCTCTGCTTCATTGCTAGGACTCATACTTGAGGATAATTTAAAATTCACAGGAAATGGGGTAGAGATTGGCTGGACCGCCCTTTCAGGTTTTCGATCCACCGGGACGCTCATTTTTGCCTAAGCCGTCCTTTCGGGTTTTCGACTTACCGAGCTCTTTTTTTTTTTTTTTTTAGCAATTGACCATGTTCAGCCTGCAAAGTTTATCCATTCTCAGGACAGATGTTGACGCATACTTCACTCATTCATGAGTTCAGAGAGAATGTGTTTTGTTGTTTGTGCTTTTCCAAAAATATAAAAAAGATTTATGATTTTTTTTTTTGGAAAATATGTTGCTTCAAGTACTACCATCAAAAATAGAAGAAATTTTATAAACAGAATAAACGGGAGTTCCAAATAAAAGGCACATGCTCAAATCTATTTAACAGAGTGGTGGCCCGCCAATGGCGTGGCTCCACGGATCTCACAAAGTTTTGAAAATGGTAAATATAAGGGGAAGGTACATTGAACACAATAACCGTTATTCTCCCTAACAACTTTGAATTTCATTGTTTGGATATTTCAGATTCAGAGTCTCTTTGACAGCTAATGTGCCCCAAGCGAGTCATGGCCAACCTGATGCAGTTACTTTGTCTTTTGATCCTTAATTTTTGCATAGATCGCCCTTTCGGGTTTTCGACCTATCAGGATGATTATTTTTCTGTTTTATGTCTCTAATTTTTGCCTGGACCACCCTTTCGGGTTTTCAGTCCACCAAGACGCTCATTTTTGCCTAAGCCGCCCTTTTGGGTTTTCGACTTACCGAACTGTTCTTTTGTTTTTAGACAAAGTATTTCTTGACTGCATCGCGTTCACAGGACGGGGAAACTCATCACCATCCATAGTTGCAAGGGTCATTGCACTACCAGAAAAAGCTTTCTTGACGACATATGGGCCTTCATAGTTAGGCGTCCATTTGCCCCTGGAGTCCGGTTGAAAGGATAAAATCTTTTTGAGCACAAGGTTTTCTTCTCGAAATTCACGGGGACGAACTTTCTCGTCAAAAGATTGTTTCATCCTCTTTTGGTATAACTGTAAGAGAAGGGGGTTGCCCCTGCTGATGTGCGCACCGAAGTTCGATACTCATGCAAAACGAAAGGGAGCATCCCATGCCAATCCTTGTAGGTGACCACCATTTTTTGCACTATCTTCTTGATGTACTTTTTTTTTTTGCAGCTTCAATGGCACCATTCATCTGGGATTCGACCAGGAATATTGTAATGGCAGTTCTTCGGAACCCAAGTTAATCCTTTCATACACTAATAACCGTGAGATCTTTTCGGGAATCCCTCCATCCTCCTCCTCTTCAGCTTCGTGAACAGGGAACTCAAAGTCGGGAGAGAGCATATGGTTACAGTGTTCAACTGGTTTATTGATGTTCAGTCTACATATGATTGATGATTAATTTTAGAAAATGAGTGAAAAATGCAGACCTTTTGAAATTGATTTAAAATAAAATAAAATAAAATATTTTTTTGGGTTTTTTGTGTTACCATTTTCCAGAAAAAGCAGTAAAATAAAAATAAAAGTCGCGAAAGAAACAACAATTTTTCATTGATAGTGGTGACTTGAAGACAAAAGTAGAGCCCTACATGATTTCACTCGCGTCTCGGGCGAAACGAAAGGATTTTTGAAAAGACAAGACAACGAAAACACATCACTTGGACCCATGAGTAACTGAGGGAATGTCAACAGCGACCCAACTGCAGCAAACCCCTCCTTGTGTTTGCATGACCAAATCCATTTTCTTTCTTCTGTTTGCACGAGTGTTGTAGGTGCGAGTCGACTTGTAATGAAAGCGCCGGGCCACTTTCCTTGACTGCGGCAGATTGACCTTTTTGTGATGAAACAGAGGGTGAGACTCGATTCAGAAACTATGAATGTAGTATGCTGCATGATTATGTTTATGCAAAAAGAAAGATTTGTTATCGAAGGACTTTGTTGAAGTAATTGTAAACATCATGGTTTGAACATTTCATTTGAGCATTAAGACATTACAAAATAGTTCTTTTTTAGAAACCAAGCCAAGGGACCAATTCAAAAGTCCTTTAGTGGAAGCTAGATTTAAAAAAAAAAAAATCTAAAGACTCCTAGCTTCCTTAAATCCAACAAATCAGGGCTCTTGAAGGTGTACTTCCTAGTGCTCCTCTATGATGTTCACAAAAAAAACTTGTTTAAGTCCTTCGATAATTGGATGAAAAAAATGTTTATGAATGAATGCATACATGCATGATTATGCTAAAGAACAGAGAAAACATGGTGAGGTTAAGTCCATAAGGTTGGAGTCAAGGGTAAACACGCCATTTGGTAAGGACTATGGTTTCATTTGTACCTGTATCACGGGTTCTACCAAGTTCCTAAAGTCCTCAACCCCTTCCAAATATCATCGGGTTACGAGATTTACTCCCGGTCCAACAACATTTGTAAGAAAGTCTCGTTTGAGTGTAGTATCGTGTATCAACTAATTCAAGATTACTCTTGGTTAGCCACCGCACTACGTCCTAAAAGGCCAAGATGGGTTAAGTGTAACTAAAGGTCCTCAACTTCATAGGTCACTTGAAAATAATAATTCTGGACATGACTACTCATGCCGACATAATAATGCTTCCAAGATTCCTCCATTGAGCGGGGTTATCACATGTGCCACATCCGAAATTTACCCTCAGAAAGACACTTTGATTATACCACCATCCTATCGTATGTTTCCCTCAAGTCCGGGTGTAGGACTTATCTCACCATCCTATCATATTTACAAGCTTATTTTTATTTTAAGCAAGTTATAGTACAAAATAATTAAATAAATTCAAGTTAGGCTCAACCCTCTTAGGGAAGTCCCCAGTGAAGTCGACATTTCTGTCGCGGTGATTTTCGGAGATCAAGCTATTGATTAGCGTTGACTCACTAATTTTATTTCACGACTGAACTTTTAATTTTTCAAAAGAAAATGGGAAAAAGTTCTAAATTACCACAATTTTAAAGATTTAGGGTTCGGGGGTTAGTTAAGTTTAGGGAAGGTGTTAGTACCCTAAACGTTCGTAGTACTCTACGAGAACCTCTTGATTTTATTTATTTATTTTGGCTATAACTTGCTTATACATTTTTTTAATAAAGAAAGAATTAGAGTAGTGAGAAAAAATGTTTTTATTTTTAATTTTTTATGATTTGGAAGGACAAAGTCCTTTGCCTACGTACCCGTGAGGGATCAAAACCTCGTAGTTCGGGGTAAAAATGCCGATTGATTTGTTTTTGTGTCTTTTAGTTTTTGAAAAGGTTTTAAAGATAAAAATAAAGCCAAGTAGCAAAAATGAGATTGGTTTGTATTTTTTATTTTTGGAAAATGATTTAAATATTATTAAAATTGATTAATGGTTAATTAAGAAAATAAAAGAAGAAAAAGGGGCACTTGATTGAAAATCAAGGTTTGTTTAAGAAAAGATTTTTTTGAGTTTTGACTTATTTGCATGTTTTTTGTTTTTTTTAATGAACTAAGACTAAAAAAACATAACTAAAAGCTAAACGCGAAGAATTTCCGTGGTGACGTTGGATCACCACGAAACCCTTTTGAAATTAAACTAACCTAATATTTTTGTATTTTTTTGTAAAGAGAAATAAAAAAATAAAGACATAAAACGGAATAAATAAAGTGTGGGTGTCGGTGCATATTCTCATTTATATTTTACATTGGCTCCTAAATACATTCTAATAAAATAAACATGACAAAATAATAGATAAGAACAAAATTGCGAATGCACTAAAATAACTATGCTCAAAATAAATAGAGGGATAAAATGCATGAAATGCAAAAAAAAAACAATAGCTAAATATGTTACATAACAATTAATAAAATGAAATGCATGAGATTAATAAAAATGCAGAGAAAACGTAAATAATAAAAAAACAATGCAAGAAAATAAATAAATGCAAAGAAAAATAGAGCAAAAAAGAAAGTGGGGATTCAGGTAGCAGGAGGGGGGGTGTGAAGAAGAAAATCAGAGAGGGAAGAGAAAATGAAGATGGGCCGAGGAGGTGCCCATTGGGCTGAAAAAGGAAAATAAACCAGACCGGTTCGGTTCGAGAGAACCGAACCGGTTCAGTGTCCATAAATACCCAAAGGGCGGTTTTTTTCTCATTTTTGAAAAAGCTTTCTCTCTCTTCTTCTCCTTCCTCCCTTCTCTGCTTCTCTCAATCTCTGGCCGGGATAGTCTTCCGGCGCGGTGGCCGGCCGACCCTGGGGGGCGGCGCCACCGTGCCGGAGAAGAAAATTTCTCTTTTTTTTAAAAAAAAAAGGTTTTCGAAACCGCTCCCTCTCCTCTTTACAAATCCTAAGTCCGTTTCTCTAGAAAATTCATAAAAAGTAACAGATCTAGGTTTTAGAAGGAAAAAAAACGGAGACTACCTTTTGTTAAATCTTGTTCGGTTTTTGGACTTTGGTTACGGTTTTTGATGAAGTTGGGGTCTGGACGTTTGTTTGGGTTTATGCGAGGTTCGGACTGGGTCTTTAGGTTTGCTTTGTGTTGGTTTAGGGCCGTGTACTATAGTGGCTTGGTGGTGGATTAGGGTTCTGTTTTGGCTTGTGGTTTAGGTTGTGGTTTTCGGATTTGCGTAGTGGTTAAGGGGGTGGCCGTGTGCTTTGGGTGGCTGAGTGGAGGTGGTGGCTATATTATGGTTTGTTCGGTTATGCTTTGGTTCAGTTATGAGGGTGTTGTTTTGGCTCTAGTACTGTTTGTGCCGGCTGTTTGGTTTTGTGGGGTTTGTGGTGCTAAGTGGTTGTGGCTTTGGATTGTTGGGAGTGGGGAGGAGGTTCGGTTTTTGATTGTTATGGGTTTGTGAATTTGTTTGGGTTTTGGGACTGTGGATGGCCAGTTGTGGTTGTGATTGTGATTTTGTAGTTTACGGTTTTGATGAAATTTTTCGTTGTTGATGGGATTGGCTGTGTTTGTGTATGGAATTTGGATGTTGGCCGTGATGGATTGTGATGATTTTTGTGTTGGTTACTGATACTGATTGTCTCCCCCCTTTCTGTTGTTGAGGGCCTCTCCTTTTAATCATGCAATGCTCTTAAATGACCATGAAACACATTGATGGACCATCAACAAAATCAGTCAAACAAAAACAAATGAGGCAACCATTAAAATTGTCATCAACACTCATCAAAACCTAAGTCAAACTTTTTGAAAATAAAAGTAATAAAAATAAAAATAATAAATCCGAAAATAAATATAAAAAAAAGAGGATAATGAAAAAAGAGAAAAAATAATAATGAGAATAATAAAAAGAAATAATGAATAAAAATAACAAATAATAATAAAAAGAAAATTGTCGCCTTCGGAACCAAAAATGAGGTATTTTAAAATACCTCCCTGCCGAAATTTCGTCTGAAATGACGAAAAAATTCCGAACCAAAAAGACGAGTGAAAAAAGAATTTTAGGTCAAAAATTGGGGTATGACAGTAATTACCAAAACATCCGCGGCCTCTTCCTCTCCAATTGAAGCGACCACCTCGTCCTCTTCCTCTGCTACCACTGTAGCTTTCATGATAGGATACTTGCGAATCTGTGTTGGCGTACATCAGTTTGCCTTGATCTTCCTGTTGTTCTTCTTCTTCTTCACCAAACCTAGTTGTATTTAGGTCAAGAACTTGTTCAAGGGCTGCGATGATATGAATGTATCTTTTCCGTGGTAAACTTTTCAGAAATTTCTTTACGAGCTTTGATTCTTCAATGGTTTCTCCAAGGGATGCTGATTTGGATGAAATTTCTGAAAGTTTTCCCATAAAGACATCGATTGTATCGGTTTCTTTCATCTTGATTCTATCGAATTCCGCCATTAGGGTTTGTAGTCTAACCTCCCTTACTCTCTCAGCTCCAACATGTCTTGCCTTTATTGCATCCCAAACTACTTTTGATGTGTGAAGGTCTCCAACTTGTAGGATCAAAGCTTCTGGTATGGATTGAAACAACAAAGCAATTGCTATGTTGTTCTTCTCTTCGTTCTCAACTCCAGGTTCTATAGTTTCCCACACTTTGTTTACTTTGAGAGCAATTTTCATTCGCATAGACCAGACGGTGTAGTTAGAAGAATTTAGCATCAGGCATTTAATAGAGGAGGGTCCGATCTCCTTGGACTTTATCTCCGCATCTTCTTCCTTCTTGTCGCCCATGGTGAGTTCTCTTCCTTCTAGGGTTTTATCGCCAACGTTTCTTTGTCGTATCCTATTGTGAGCTCTGGTACCAAATATAGAATCTCGATATTAAGAACATAAACGTTCAATAAGAATGACACTCTTATTAATCTCAAGGAAAATAACTCAAAACCTCAAGTTCTCAATCTCATACGTTATACCACAACTAGGTATCTCCTTATATAATATAATGAAAAAAGAACATTCTAGGCCTTCTATAAAAGAAAACTAAATCTTACTAAATCTTAGATATGTATATTTAGATTTCTCCTAAATCTTAGATATTTAAATTCTCATAAATATACTTAACTAGGGCCTCGTGCTACTTCAAGCTTACAACAACAAACCGAACATCCTAGGGTTCATTAAAGAGCTTCCATCAATATAAAAACATATGTACCTTACCGAGGTCGTTGCCAAGCAACCATGCACGTTTGATGCACCTCACCAAATGATCGGGTAGCCCCAAAACTCTTTTATCGTATCTCTTGTAAGAGATTAGAACTTATTCACAAAGATCATAAAATGGGTATTTATATCTTCAAAATATTTCTCATTCCTAGCACACCCAAAGATCCACATTGTTATAGGTATCCTGACACCCAATTCCCTCACAGTATCTTCAATCCAAAGAAAGATTTTATCACTATCCGCAGGAAGCACAAAATGATGTTCAAAACTAAATTTATCGGTCTTTAAATCGAATAACTTTTTTCATTAAAACCAATTCCAATTGAACTACAAACGCTTTTTCTTTAGGTGTTTTTCGTATGGTTCTTAACTAAAAATAAGGATTTAAGAAAATCATGGTGAATTTAGTTAAGAACCATACGAAAATCTACTTAAGTTTTTTCCTAAAAAAAAAATTAAGGACACAGTTTAAAAAGGCGTAATTATAAATCCCATACACGAGTTCAGTACGCTCCCTCTTCTCTAATCGCCGCCGCAACCCCTCTCCATCCGCGCACCTCCTATCGCCTCCTCCACACCCGTTGAATCCTTCTGCTCCACACACGTCCACTCTCACCTCACCACTCCTCCCCAGGCACCGCCACGATGTCTCATGACATCTATGCAATGAACTATGTTAACACAATGAATGCGTCGGGGGATGGGTTGTCACGGCGGCGATGCGGTGGAGAGGTTCAACAAGTTGAAACTGTGTTTCTCAGGTTTTTATATATATAAAAAAAAACATGCTGATTCAAATTTTAAGTCCTAGCCATTTAACTTTGTTTTTTCCACGTGTCGTTCATTTATAAATTGAACAGGACTGAATGGAGATGCACTAAATGGGGCAAAGCTTGACTAGTTTTTTTTTTTTTTTTTAAGGAACCTACTTCCTCTATTATATTATTTTTAAATAAGGAACCTAGTTCCTCTTTGTTAATACACTATTATTAATTTTTCATTTATTGTTATATTATTATTATTATTATTATTATTATTATTATTATTATTATTATTATTATTATGTAGGCACCTCGCCCCTTTGGCTATCTCTTTGGAAACGATGGTAACCTTGACACAAGTGCAAGAGAGCGTGTGTTTGTGTTTCAGACTTTCTCTTTTTTTCTTTTAATATAAAAGTAAATTCAACTCATTTCATTCATTAAAGTAGTCATAATACATGTTAATATGTAACCAAAAGTATGGTGACAAACATACCATAATATCAATCTAGCTAACAAATAAGCAACATTGTTGACTTGCATCCAAATAAAACTTAACCTAAAGTTTGGTAAAGAAATAAGTAATTCCCTACAAGCATTTAAAATAGCACCAAATTTTGATTTATGATCAAGCTCACTCGATATTATGCCCACCACTAGCTTACTATCTAGTTATATCGTCGCTCGAATAAAACCCAAATTCAAAAACCACAAAAGTGATTGCTTTAGGCCTTGTACTTCCGCTTTTTGAGGTGTTGGTTGACCATTTTTCCACGTTGTTTAAGCACGATTGAATTCACCTTTATTTAGATAACAATGATTTGAATACATAATTTGTTATTGAATTTTAAAACTTAGGTTGTGACAACAATTTTTTATTTAATTTTTATATCAAGAATGAGTTAATTGTAGTTGACCATTAAACCCTCAAAATTAGAAAGACTATGAGATTAACTTGAAGATGAAGTTGCTTTTAGTTATAGGTTTGTGTTTTGATGATGTTCATTAACTAGGTTTATTTGATGATGTTTTTATGTTGATTAGTTTTAGTTTAGAAACATGTTAAAGCACCTAGTAATCTTTGCCTCATTGTGTCATGTGATCCCTAGTTGTCATGTGTGTTGTTGTGTATAGAAATCTTCATCTTAGGTGGCCAAAACCTTGTTTCTAGATGTTTGATTCGATTCAAAATAGTTTGAATTGTATCAACGAATGTTTCTTCCTTTGATCTTGAGCTTTGATTCGAATCATGATTCCTTGAATCATATCAATCATGAATCGAATCAAAATGTCTTGATTCGTATCATTCAATGTCTCTAGTCTTGTTTATTGTCTCTTTGAATCGTATAAAATATTCCTGATTCATATCAATCTTCATAACTTCAGCTTATTTTTGCCTGAATGAATCGTATCAAATTTTCTTGATTCGTATCAATCTTCATCTGAAAACTTTTGATTCGTATCAAATATTTTTGATTCGTGTCAAATTTTGACAACATTAGATTTTCCTTTTTCACATGTTTGAATCGAATTAGACTTTTACTGAATCGATTTACTACATTGTTTTTGCCAAAAATCTTGCACATATCACTCTCCCTATACATAGCAGCACCTATACTCCACCCAAACTATTGAATCATTTGCATCAATTCTCTCTAAAGTCTCCAAACCTCATTGTTCGTGTGTTCTTGAGATTAAACACTTTTTCTAAGAATCATTGTGTTGCATTGAGTCAAAGATTGCTAGAGTTTTATAGGGATTGTAAGTTGATTGCTTTCAAGGATATTGATTAAGAATCAAGGATCCAAAGTGAATTAAGTGATTCCATTCCACCTCCAAGGGTATTGGGGATTATTTCTAAGGTTCTTGTGTTCAAGGGTATCCAACCACCGGATGGAGCAAAGAAGAGTTCAAGTGAAGAGCTTCAAGGATTGCACGTGTGCTTGAGGATTCGAAGACATCAAGAAACACCAATTTCAAAGTGTATTTGAAGATTGGGGGAGTGGTTGCATAAGGATTGAAGAGCTAGGGTAGTTTGAAGGAATTCTTGTAATCGACATTCATATTTTAGTGGAAGTCCTTGGTGGAGGCGTTTTTCACCAAGAAGTGTAGACGTACCCCGAAGCGAGGACGAAAGGGGGAACTACTATAAAATTGTGGTGTCTTCTCTCTCCCTTATTCTTTTACTTTGATATTACTTATATGAATTGTGATAATTGTGTTTAATTGAATTGAATGTGATCCCATTTGAATTTGTAAACCTTGTTTTGATTCTTTGAATCAACTTCCATTAAAACCTAATTGATCACATTTAAACTTCAATCAAACTTCAATTATATAGTTCATATCCTTGTGTGTTCATTAGTAGTAGCTTGTTTAATTGTTGTTAGGTTTGGTTTGATTTGTCTAGCTTTGCAAATTGTGGTTTGAATATTGATATTAGATTGTATTAAGATTTATCATATTGAATCTCTAAATTCATTTTTAAATTGTTGTCTTAATCTTTTTGTTGTTTTTTTGCTTCAAGCAAGAATCCAATAGTTAATCGTTTTTCAAAAGCTTTCGCTACGCTTTTGCCAACTTTTTTAAACCTTTTTTAAAATCGCTATTCACCCCCCCCTCTAGCGCATATTACATTGCCATCTAGACCAACAAGTGGTATCAATAGTTCAGTCTCTTCACTTACGGTTTAATCACCGAAAGAGTCAATATGGCTAGTAAGGAGACAAAGGGGGGGTATAATAGAGCATCAATTTTTTATGACGAAAACTATGACTATTGGAAAGAATGCATGAGCATACATATCCAATCGGTGGACATGGATGTATGGGACACCGTTCTTAATGGGAGGTTTCAATCGCAAATTAACGCCGATGGCGAAGACGGTGTCGTCCTAGACAACCCAAAAGCCGATTTGAGTGATGATGACAAAAAGAAGGTTCAATACAATTTGAAGGCACGAAACATACTTATCACTTCTCTTGGAGTGAATGAGTATCATTTCTTATCTCGTTCTAAAACCGTAAAGGCTATGTGGGACGCGTTGGAAACGCTTCATGAGGGAACCGACAATGTTAAGCAATCTAAGATTAATACTCTCATTCAACAATATGAACTATTTCACATGGAGGATGGTTAATCCATCTCCTCCATGCAAATGAGATTCACTGATATTATTAACAAATTGCAAAACTTAGGAAAAGACATAGCAAACCAAGATTGCACTATCAAAGTGTTGAGTTGTATGACTAGAGATTGGCAGCCCAAGGTGACGGCTATCAAGGAAGCACAAAACCTTAACACTCTTGGCATTACTACTCTTTTTGGCAAACTCATGGAGCATGAACACGAGATCCTACGGCTGAAATCTAATGAAGAAGATATCAAGAAAAATGGAAAGAATTCGATTGCGTTCAAAGCCTCATCGTCCAAGGCTAAACACTTAGTGGAAGAGGATAACGATGTCGATGAAGATTTCATCGAGGATGAAGAGATGAAACTATTTGTTCACCGGTACCATAAATACATTGAGAAAAATGGACTAAAGCATAGTGACAAAAATCTCATAAACTTCAGGAGAGCAATTCTTAAAGGAGAAAAATTCAAGAAGGAAGAGAATGTACCTAATTAGTACGGTTGTGGAAAATTGGGGCACTTGGAAAGTAAATGTCTAGAATTGACCAAGGCAAGTAAAAAGTCCAACCTTAATCTCAATAGAAAGAGAAAAGGAAGGAAAGCCTATATTGCATGGGAGGACAATGATGACTCATCTACGCAAAGCGCTCTGGACAATAGTGAGATTGCCGATCTATTTCTCATGGGACACAAGCATCATGAGGTAATCCGTTCCGACTCTGAATCTGAATCTAATCCATCCTATGAGGAATTACAAAAAGCTCTTGTAGACATGCATGATGATGTTATGAATTCCTTTAAAAATATTGGTACCCAAAAGAGAATTATTCTCAAATTGGAAGCTGAAATTTTAAAAATCAAGAAAGATTTTGAACTTTTCAAAAAGGAGCATGCATCTCTAAAAATGAGCTATTTGTAATTTTGACTAAAAGGTCACCTAATGTTGATGCACCAATAACTCCTAAATCTAAGGACATTGGTACATGTGAAGCTTGTCCTAAGTTACTTGAAGAGATCACCTCTCTAAAGAGTAAAATAGAACAAGCCTCAAGTGTTCCCATGGCCTTTGCTATAAGATCAAAAGTTTTCAACTCTCATTCCAAAAATTCCTCAAAAAGGAAGTTTCAAAACAAACATCGAAATAGAAAAGTTCATGGACACAAAGTTAGGTGTCACTATTATAGAGAAGTTGGGCACACCACACCTCATTGCCATGCCATGGAAATTTTAGTTCCAAAAGGGATAATGAGATGGGTGCCCAAGCAATCTACTTGTTTCAATAATCTTAAGGACCCAACATTAGTTGGGGACTTAAAGGCTCAAAATTGATTAGTGCAAGAGTGTCTTGAAACCATGGAAGGACCTTTTTCTTTTGTGTTCAATGCACTTAGATGGTGATGTATCCATTATTCCTAATCTTTAGAAAGGGATGTGGATAGATCTCAATTTTCACAAATCAATTATGGTGGTCCTTTGTTCTTTTCTTACTTCCACAAGTTGGGAAAGGTTTGTTTGTTTTTGACTGTGTTATATGTTTGTTGATCACGAGTCAAGTCAAGGATGATACTCCACAATAAGCTTCTTCCCTTGCAAGGACATCAAGAGAAAAAGTGTGTTGAAGGCGTATACGAGGATGTCAAATAATTAACCTCTCCATTGACCTTATCACGTTTGGATTATCACGAGTGACCTTTTCACATCATCAATCTTGCAAGCACTCTATCAAGGGAGTAAGTTTTTTGTTAGTTAAAGTGTTTTCATTATGAAGTCAAATGTGTTTGACTTTCCTTTGGAAACTATCTCTCTTACCTTTACTTTGGTTATCATAATTCGTTTCTCATGTCGAATATGATGTTATTCATGTGTGCTTGTTGTGTTGTTGATTTTATATATATCTCCCTTCTTGCATGTTATACATTCTCTATGTTTTGCCTTGCATGCTTACTTGTAATTCGATTGCGATTGTTTACATATTATTTGTTTAAGGGTATTTTATAAAATCCTGTTTGTTCTAATGCACACAAAATGAACTGCATGGTCACTTGATTTTGTTTATGGTAGTATGCTTTGGGCATTTATTTTGTAATAATCACCTATGCACCATCCCTTTTTAACGTTGTTAAAGGGGGAGATACTATATTGTGATTGTTGTCTCGTTTATGACAATTGTTTGTCTTATTTAGGCCCATGCTTATGTTTATAGGTATACAAGCTTACTAATATCATGCTTATTTTTCTTGTTTGCATATCTGCTTGTAGTAAATTGTGATTGCTTACTTGCTTGTTTCTACCTTTCTCTATTATGTTCTATTTTGGTTACTATCTCTTTTTGACATTGTCATAGGGGGAGATTATGTTGATGAATACCTTCCTAAATGCCTATATTTATGATCTATATGACATATGCATGTATATTGCCTTGCTTGTTTGGTGTGGTTTCTTGTATGCTATGTTTCAGGGGGAGCTAAGCCCACATCATCAACATGTGTTTGACATCATCGAAAAGGGGGAGAATGAAGATGAAGTTGCTTTTAGTTATAGGTTTTTGTTTTGAAGATGTTCATTAGCTAGGTTTATTTGATGATGTTTTTATGTTGATTAGTTTTAGCTTAGAAACATGTTAAAACACCTAGTAATCTTTGCCTCATTGTGTCATGTGATCCCTAGTTGTCATGTGTGTTGTTGTGTATAGAAATCTTCATCTTAGGTGGCCAAAACCTTGTTTCTAGATGTTTGATTCAATTCGAAATAGTTTGAATCGTATCAAGGAATGTTTTTGCCTTTGATCTTAGGCTTTTATTCGAATCGTCGGTTTTAAATTAAACGTCACTTTAGAAATTTCACATAGATTAAAAAATATAATTAATGTTATATAAAAAAGAGTAATTATGAGTTATTTTAGAAAAATATCTTTCATTAATTGTATGGAAAAAATAAATTAAAAGAATTAAAAAAAGATAAAGCAATAAATAGTAAGGAGCATAATAAAAAAAATTAATATTAATGATTCATTGATATTGTAAAGTAACATATACTTTGAAACAGACAAATTTTGTTAGAATGACATATAATTTGGAATTTGGAAGGGAGGGAGTAATTATTTTAAATTATAAACATTTTTACGATACTAATTAATCATTAATGTTGATATGACTTGATCAGCAGAACGACGTTCGGTGTGGTCATCTGTTTGTTTTTGAGTTATTGAAACGAACGAGGTGGAGTACTTGCATGCACTCCTGCTCAAGTCATTATTTGAGCAATTAAAGGGAGTTAAGGGTGAAATGAATGTATCTTTGGGGACTGTATAAGGTACCCTTTTGTAGAGGTGCAGGTCGCTGTGCAATACAGTGTTCGTACCCGTTGCTCGAAGGTTACAAGTTGCAGGAATCGTAATTGTCGAATGTTACGGTTTGCAATGATGGTGAGTGGTTATAATTCTATTGATTTGAACTCTCGCTCTAATGAATAAATTTGACAAGTGCACCAAATCGTTTCAATTAATTAAGTAGTAAGTAAAAATCTCTCTACAGAGATTGTTGTTTCAACTAGGCAACTAGCTAAACTTATTAAAACAATAAATAAAAGTAATAAAATGGGGGGAGTTTGCAAGTTTGATTTGACTGTGCATATGAGTTGAGTTAATTGTAGATATTAAAGGTTTTAATTGCATAGTTTAGTGACGATTAAGATCTTCGAATTCTCTTTATTTCCTTGTTGGAATAATCCAAACAGTTATCAATTTTGGAGTATGAGTTCTATTTAAGTGATTAGTTTGGTGAGATCTAATGTCCCTCTAAATGTCTTAAGAGGCGTCTTGAATCTTCATTTCGTTTCTTCCATGTCTTACGGAAAAACTAAAGTAAAAAAAAAAAAAGACAAAAAAATAAACTACAAACAAAGGAATTGAGTTTCCATAACATCAACAAGACAATATCCCAATAGTGGAGAATGACAAGTTGGGATGATCCTAAGCTCATTAGTAAGTGAGACACCCCGATTTAGCGAGCCGATCTGCACAAGAGTTCTCTTCACGCAAGGTATGAGCAAAACCAACATTCTAATCTCTCAACATATAATAACAAATTTTATCACTTAATGGTATTTAACTATTTTTTAATTAATAATATGAATTCCTATTATAATGAAGTTCTTCCTATTTTAATGGATTTGAATTTGCTAATTTACAACTTAAAGAATATTATAAAAAGAATAAAATAGTAAATAAAATAGTTTAAGTGAATGATGAATTTGAAATAAAAAAAATGAATCCCAAAAGAGTATCCCTTTTTCGATATTGTTATAGATATCCTTAAATGTGTTTTTTTTTTTAGTTTTTAAGTCATTCTATGTGTCATTCCTTAGATATTTTGATCATTGAATATGTCTTATGTTAGTCATTTTGCCCATAAAATTTATCAATAAAAGATACAATTGTACAATGATATTTTTATACTCTTTTATTTTTTCATATGTTTGCTTCAATGGAAAGTAATATATTCAAGACATATTGAATACTAAGGTTTTATTTGAGAGTTTGGAGGGGAAGAGACGGAAGGACTTAGAGGTGTAAAAAATATAAGAAAAAATGGAGAAATATTTTTACATTTGAAGAATTCATATAAACCATTTAAAATCCTCCAATACAAATTTTGAATTCCTCCAAATAAGAATGATTTTGTATTAAGGAGAAAAATGAAACCTTCAAAACCCTCTCAAGTCCTCTATTTTTTAAAAAATAAAAATAAAACAAAGTCCTCTATTTCTTACATTTTTTTTCTTTCAAAGATTTCTCTTCATTTCCCCTCTAAACTCATAAACAAAGCCTAAATATGGATACCTCTTATTCGATGTTCAATATTCAATTCGCCGCATTACGAAAATTTAATCTCTTCCGTTAGACTTAACCTTTTATTGATTTTTTTTTGACAAATTAACCTTTTATTGATTTTGAACACTTTTGATTAATGCATTCAAATATTATAATAGCATCGTCCTCACATATCTAAATATCAAAAAGATAATTTACTCGTTACTTATATAGTGTGTTATCATGTAAGATAAAGAGTGAGGCTGTTCTTTTGATGACAGAAAATCGCAAAAGATTTAGTGATTTGGACAGGGATAAGAGGGTAGGGCTGCTGCATTTTGCCACAAACAATGAAACAAATATGAATGATGACTCAAAGCCGCTCTCTACCGTTATTTTTTTTATATCTTTTTTTTTCTGTCTCCGAATCCAAAGTCCAAACACCCAAATCATATCTAAATATATTACGGGTCTTGGTGATGAGTGCCTCCGGAGCACTCTTTAAACATTTCAAATTAGAAAATTATTTATTAAAAAAGACAAATAGTTCAATTTCCAAAGCATTAAATACATAACTTTTCATAAAAAGTTACTACTTTAGACCCTTAAAGAGTGCACCGGGAGCACTCGTTAACATTTTCCGTATATTATTACTAAACAGTGTTATAGTAGTACTTCCTCTAAAAATAATATTATATTCCTGCTTTAATAATTAAAAGTCGTGTCCACAAATTCTAACTCAACTGGTAAAATTTCGAAATTGTTATGTCGAACGTCATGACTGAAGTTTGAACTCTGACACCTTCACTTATATGTCTGAGTTTATTTATAATGATTTGTCACTTCATCTGTCTACCAAAAAAAGAAGTTATTTTCATACTTTTCGATTATTTGTAGTTTTGATCTCTTATTTTCTAGGACAAATTTAGGTTAAGTCATTTATATACTTATTGTATCATTTATAGTTCAAAAAAAATTAAGAACCATATAAAAACATCTAAAAAATGCACCTAAATTTTATTCTATATATTTTCTTTCGTTCAAAAATTTAGTTCACCATTTTTCTGAAAAGAGTTTCTCCATTTTAAATTCGAGGTTTATAGTCCCCCAAGTATAATATTGGTATACATTTTTCTCCACTCCAAAATTTTGGCTTTAAAACCGGTGTTCTGACAAAAAAATTGTTGAGGAGATGTGGACTATCAATCTCAACAGCCATTGACCTTCTGACATTCTCAACAACCATTGTAGATGTCCCAGATGCTTCAGAATCAAGTTCTTTAGTTACTTCAATATGCTTCCAATTCTGAGTCTTAAACTACTGAGTTTGGAGTCTTCAGAGTCTGAGTCTTTAGTTACTGAGTCTGAATCTTCACAGTCTGGAGCATCTTCAGATTCTGGCTTCAAGCTTAGCTTCTCAATCAAATATTTTGCTCTTCATTTGTTCTTTCAGAACCCATATATGATTAAATCCTTGTAAATTTTTATCTACTGTCCTGCACTCTTGAACACATATTAGCATATCCAATTGATCTTTTAATACCTTGTTATCATCAAAACTTAAAAGGCATTGTTTAAACTTATTTTGTTCCAACAATCTCCCCCTTTTTGATGATGAAAAACAATTGTACTAATAGTCAATTGTTGTTAATTAATTAATAAGTTGACTTTAGGTTCAAGGTTTGTAAGCTCCCCCTAAGTCTAATAGTCCAGAAGGTGAGTTTTTGAGACTCCCCCTAAGTTTTATACAAGTTAATTAAATTCATTTTAAGCATAATCACATTGAATTTACGTCACTCAGAAGTACATCACATGAAATAACTCAGAGGCTAAGAGATGAGAAGAAGGTTCCTAAGTCAATTTTAATTAACTTAGTTGTGGACTCAGAGCCTAAGAACTATTAATCTTACTCCCCCTTTTGTCATCAACAAAAAAATTAGAAGTAAAGATATAAAAACATGTGACTCATATCAGATTCAGACCATTTTAAAAATAACATAATTAAAGTATCAGAAGCAAGGTAGTCAGAATCACATATTCAGAAACAAAGAGTTCAGAAGCAAATAACATAATCATATGCAAAAGCAAACAGAAACAAAGTAAATCAATATGTGTGTGCAACTAAGGTTGAGAGGGTTGCTGTTGTTTCTGCATCATTTCCAGGATTGCTTGAATTCCAGAGTTCATTTCAGTTTGATGCATCAGTATCTCATCATGCTTCTTGGCCATCACCTCTTGTTTAGCACTTAGGTCCTTTTGAGCTTCTGCCAGATCCATTATCTTCACTTCCATAGCATCTTGCTTGATCTTCTGCATAAGCAGATCAGTTTGAATAGAATCCATGAATCTGACCATCTCAGGTTCTTCCAGAATCAACATGTTGATTTTAATCTGAATTTGCTTCACAAGGAATTTTGAGATGAGAGAGTCTTTAAGATCAGACTTCAAGATCTCAGGCACCTCTTCAGTGATTTCTTCAGAAGATATAGTGAATTCAATCTGTCTAGATATATCTCTTCTGAGCTCCATAACCTTCATGCTGGTATCCACTTCCTTGAACTAACTCTGAAGTGCTTCATGTTGAGACACAACTGATATGACTTGCAGTTTGTCCAAGGTGGTGTTGACTAGACTTCTCAGATTGTTCCATTTGTCAACATAATTAACCAGCTGAATTGGCTGAAGTTTGGATTCCACCAGTTCCTGTAAGCTGTCAAAAATAATGCTACACACTCCTTGCAATCCATGATTTGAGGTAAGGATATAGGTTGGATGGATAATAGGAATTGAGGTTGGGTTAGAAGATGAGGGAATATCTGACATAACCTGATCAGAAGTATCAGAGATAGGTTCTGATACTGCCAGAATTATATTACTGTTAGTGGCTAGGGTAGTTTCAGAGATTTCACCTTTTAATGTCTCAAATGATAGTGGATCATCAGAGGCTACTTGGTTAGAGTCTGGTTTGGCAAAGTGTAATGGTTCAGCTTCTAAGGGTTTATCTTCTGATACTGAATCAGTATCAGAGGCTGTGCTAGGAATGGTTTGAGTTGTTTCAGAGGGTAGAGTTATGACTAAAAGTTTTTCTGAAATAGTTGAAAGAGATTCTGTTTCAGTGGCTTGCTGAGTTGTTTCTGTATGAGTTGAAGTGACAAGTTGATGAGAGGGTAGTTTTCCACCTAGATGTTGAGAAAGCTCATCTAAAGTGGATGAACTAGGTTGAGAGAGGGACGAAGATTTGCAAGCTTTTTCAAAGAGTTGAGACAATTTACCTAAGCTGTATCTGGTCTCAATTTCTTTCTTACTGCGAGCTAACTCTTTTGTTGTCTTATAGGATCTGGGAATCACTAATGGTGAGTCACCAGGCATGCAAGTTTGCACTGGTGAAACATTCAATGTTTCCTCAAAGTCTGGTAGAAAATCAGATGAGTTTGGGTTAGGGTGTAGAAGTACAGAAGCATGCATGGAAATGCGTTTGTGGGATTTTAAGAGTTCAAAAGATGGGTTAGATTGAGGTTCAAAGGCTGCTTTAGGTTACGGAGAAGGTTTGAGATGAGGGTGATGTTGGTTAAGAGTTTGATGGTCAGAGCTTGGTGAGTCTGCATGATTTGGATTAGAATGAGAGGAGTGTGCAAGATTACCTTGAGTAACAGGAGTTTCAGCTTCTGATCCAGATTCAATCTTGACTTTCAGAAGATCAGTCAGAGCCTTCTGAGTATCCACTACAGACTTGTTCTTCAGACTCTCAGCCAAGTTCAATACTTTTTTAGCAATTTTCATCTTCTTAGATCTTACTAGATCCTCTATGGATTCTTCTTCAGTTCTGACAGATCTTGTCCTTGTACCATCTGCTTCCACATCATCTGAAATGATAAGCTTCCCAGTATATTTCTTCTTTTTCTTCTCAAGTTCTTCAACCAAAACCTCATCATCTGTAGCTTCTTCTTCCTCCTCCACATTTTGAAGAATCATCTTTCTCTGATATGGTATTTTCTTAGTTTGCTTTGGTTTAGGGCTGTAATCAGACCCTGTAGCTTTTCCAGATCCTCCTTTCCTTGTTCTGCTAGGAAGCGCCTCAACAGGTTCTAAGTCAGATACCTATGATTGAATATCAAAAGCACTTGGCTTAGAGGACTTTTGTTTCTTTGTTGGTTTCTGAGGTACAGACTCAGCAGCTTCTGGGTTCAGCTTCCTCTTCTTAGGTCTTTTCCATGACTCATCTGGATGATCAGGAATTGTGTCTCATTCAATTACAATGCGTGTCTCTTTGAAGTATTGAGCCACAAAGTAGGCTAGAACCTCATGAGGGTCTTCCTTGGATATTGGGGGGAAATCCTCAATGTACACAGTCTGAGCCATACTTGAGTGCATATCATTGTTAGTAAAAATTACTTCCTTCTTGGGTATGATGTTCATACTACCAAAAATCATTCCTGATATAATCTTGCCTTTGCAAGTTCCCAACTCCTCAGTAGAAGCAACACCAAGTTGTTCCAGCTTCTGAATCAACTTTCCTTGATGAAAGATTTCAGAAAGCAACCTTGCATATGGTACACTCTTCTTCCCCTTAATTCCTTCCTTGATTGATGTGCACAAAAAGTTGAAGATGTATGCAAGCAGGTTAATGGGCATCATGCTAATCAAGAAGTACAAAAAATGCATGTGATCCCAGGACATGTAATATGTACCTTATACCCTAGGCATGAAGCACATAAGAATGAGTTTGTGAAGGGCTCTGTGTTCTGGCCTCATGTTTGATGTCTTTGAAGATGGCCTTCCTTCATGCAAGACATTCTTAATTCTTGCAGCCAATTCCCTTGTTTCACTAGTTCCTACCAGAAATTCTCCTTGGCTTCTAGCTCCAATCACTTTGGATATTAGTTCCTCTGTGATTGTGATTCTGATCCCCATTACACATGAACGAATTTTTGTTCCAGTAAACTCCTTCAGACCCATTTCTCTTCTTGATTTACCCTTTAGCTTCTTATCTGCTGCTATCTTCTGACGTTCTTCCCTGATAGCAGCTTCTTGATCGTATACTTCACTCCTTAACTAGAAATCCTTCACAAGTTCCAAGTAAGTAGGACCATTCAGCATCTCAAAGTAGGGCATCCAGTTCTGAGAGATGATATAGTCCTTCACATCGCACCCATTCAAACTCAGAGAGTTGAAATCTACTGCCGATTCAATAATAGGATTCAGTTCATTCTTGGTTAATGACATTGTTTTGGGCTTGATGAAGGTAGTTGCCTCAGATTCTATACTCATTGCTAGAGATGATGAAGAACTTCCAACCATTTCTGAAGTTTTTAGGGTTCTAAGGATGTTTGAAAATTGACAAAGATTTTTTGCGAGAAGGTTGGAGAAAAGAAAGTGTGAGTAGTGAAGTGTTTGGTGTGAGTGTGATTAAGTGATTTTGTCAAAATTGTTGAACTTCAAAAAGAAAAAACACACAAACACAACATTAATGGCAAAGGGCCGTGAGACAAGTTTCAAAGCAAAATCATCATTGTCCAGCAGTTAATACCCAACAGTTACTTCCCAGGTTAGTGACTTGCTCAAACACACTTGCTTATTAGTCGGACAGCTGTACATAAAGCTGTTATGAAACCATTCCACTTATAAGCCTATCAGAAGCAAACTATCTAGATTTTGGACTTCAGAGTCTGATGACCTCAGAAGCTGAAATCCTTCAGATTCTCTGTGAAGAGAGTCTGATAGTTTTTTGGCTTCTTAATTTCTTCAGAGTCTAAATTCCCATTCAGAGTCAACATTTTTCTGAGATAAAATGCATGTTTAGATTCTTCCTTATAAAATCAAACCTTTCTTCTGTTAAGGGTTTTGTAAATATATCAGCCCACTGATGATTAATATCAATGAACTGTATATCCAAAACACCTTTCAGAACATAATCTCTAATAAAATGGTGTTTGATCTTGATATGTTTGGCTCTTGAATGCAGAATTGGATTTTTTGACAAACAGATAGCTGCAGTATTATCACAAAAGATAGGAATATTGTTTTCATGTATTTGATAGTCTTCTAACTTATGTTTCATCCAGAGTAGTTGAGTGCAACAACTTGCAGTTGAGATGTATTCTGCTTCTGTTGTAGAAAATGCAATGGTTGATTGTCTTTTGATAGCCCAGGATATCAGATTCTCACCAAGAAATTGACAATTTCCACTAGTTGATTTTCTTTCAATCCTATCACCAGCATAATCAGCATCACATAATCCAACTAACTTATAATCTAAGGATTTCTTATAGAGAATTCCAAGATTAGTTGTTCCTTTCAGATACCTGAAGATTCTCTTAACAACAGTTAAGCGAGATTATCTAGGATCTGATTGGAACCTTGCACACAAGCATACACTGAATAAAATATCTAGGCTAGAAGTTGATAAGTATAACAAGGAACCTATCATACCTCTGTACAGCTTCTGATCTACCTTTGTGCTAGTGTCTTCTTTGCTTAAGGTGTAGGTTGGATGCATTGGAGTAGTCATTGCTTTACAGTCTTCAAGATTGAACTTCTTCAGAAGCTCCTTAGTATATTTTGACTGATGAACATATACTCCATCTTTACATTGGTTGATTTGAATCCCAAGAAAGAATTTCAATTCTCTCATCATGCTCATTTCAAATTCATCCTGCATTAACTTAGAAAATTCTTTGCAAAGAGTGGCATTAGTAGAACCAAAGATAATATCATCAACATATATCTGAACAATTAATATGTCTTTCTTAAGAGTCTTTCTGAATAATGTTGTGTCAACTTGTCCGCTTTTAAAATCATTTTTCAGCAAGTAATTGTTTCAGACCATAGAGTGATTTCTTGAGTTTGAAAACATAATCTGGATGTTTTAAATATTCAAAACCAGGGGGTTGTTTGACATATACTTCTTCAGAAATAACACCATTTAGAAAGGCACTCTTAACATCCATTTGATAAAATGTTATGCCATGGTTTACTGCATAAGAAAGAAGTAACCTGATTGCTTCTAGTCTTGCAACTGGAGCAAATGTCTCAGTGTAATCAATTCCTTCTTGTTGACTTTAGCCTTGTGCTACAAGCCTTGCTTTGATTCTGACAACGTCACCTTGTTCATTTAAATTGTTTCTGAACACCCATTTTGTTCCAATAATGTTCTCCTTAGATGGCTTTGCAACTAAGTCCCTGACATCATTTCTTTGAAACTAATTCAGTTCTTCTTGCATTGCAACTATCCATCCATCATCAGAGAGTGCCTCATCAACAGAAGTTAGTTTAATTATAGACAATAAACCAAGCATAGACTGATCTTGTCTGAAAGATGATCTAGTTTTCCTTGGACTGTCATTATTTCCAATGATAAGCTCTTCTGGATGAGAGGATTTGTACTTGAAAGTGCTTTTGGATTGAGTTGCATTTTGGGAACCATCATGAATTTGAAGTGTATCAGGAAGTGTACCAGCTTCTGAACTTTTAGGATTGTTATCAAATTCTGGATCTTGATCAGGTTCTGAAGCATCTTCTGATAACTGATTATCTACAAAAATTTCAACTAGCTTTGGCATTTTATTGTCAGGATTTTTGTCATCAATCTGATGTGCATAGATTCTTCCACAACATGTGTTTCAAAATTGTACACTTTGTATGCCTTGGATCTTTCAGAGTAACCTAAAAGATTCCCTTCTGAGCCTTGGCATCAAATTTCTTTAGATAGACTTTGTTGTTCAAGATGTAACAGGTACATCCAAACTGATGAAAGTAAGAGATACTTGACTTTCTTCCTTTGAATAGTTCATATGTTGTTTTGTTCAGAATTGGTCTCATATAGATTCTGTTATGAACATAACATGATGTGTTTACAGCTTCTGCCCAAAAGTACTTAACCATATTAGTTTCATGAAGCATGGTTCTGGTCATTTCTTGTAAAGTTTTGTTTTTTCTCTCTACAACTCCATTTTGTTGTGGAGTTCTAGGAGAAGAGAACTCATAGATGATTCCATGTTTTTCACAAAAAGTTTCAAATGGCTCATTTTCAAATTCACCCCCCATGATCACTTCTGACTTTTAAAATTTTCATTTCCTTCTTAGACTGAACTTGTGTGCAGAAGTTGCTAAGCACATCATATGATTCATCCTTAGTTCTAAGGAATTTGAACCAAGTACATATGCTGTAATCATCAACAATAACTAGTCCATATTTCTTCCCATTGATTGATGATGTACCAACTGGTCCAAATAAATCAATGTATTAACTAGAAGTAGAAACAATGTCTTTTGATTTAAAAGACGTTTTTACAATTTTTCCCTTATGGGATGCACCACAAAGTGCATCTGAGTGATAGTTAATGTCTAGTAAGCCTCTGACAAGTTGTAACTTGCTAAGCTTAGAGATTAATCTCCAGTTAGCATGTCCCAACCTTCTGTGCCACAACCAATTCTCATCACTCACTAATAGAAGGCAAACTACGTTCTGATCAACCAGTTCTGAAAAGTTTATTTTATAAACATTGTTCTTTCTTTATCCTTTGAACACAACAGATTTATTATCATTGTTGATTACTGTGCAGTTGTTCTTATCAAACATTACTTCATAACCACTATCACAAAATTGACTAATGCTAAGTAGGTTATGTCTTAGTCCATCTACAAACCATGCATTATTAATTGAGATAGAGGAGTTACCAATAGTTCCCGTACCAATGATCTTTCCTTTCCGGTTTCCTCCAAAACCCACAGTTCCTCACTCTTTCATGGTCAGGGTTTAGAACATAGACTTGTCTCCTGTCATATGACGTGAGCAACCACTGTCCCGGTACCAAGAACCTTGCTTTTCTATTCCTCTTAAGCATATCTGTATCATAAACAATTTCAGACTTAGGTACCCATATCTTTATGGGTCCTGTTGGTTAGTTATGAAAGGTTTAGGCTTTTGTTGTACCATGTGTCTGAAGTTATAAGACTCAGACTAATTCAGATTCTTTGGATGTGAGTTCTTTGATCTTGAACTAGTCTTAGTCTCAGCACTGAGTTCTTCAGAACCCGAGCTTTCAATGTTCTTGACTCTGATCTCTTCAGAACCTGAGACTTGGAGGTCTTTGGTTTTCGAAATTCCTGGCAGGACTGGTTCTGAACCGTAAAACAGAGTATGAAAATAGTAGTTCAGAAGCAGAAATATAAAGGACAGAAAGTAAAGAACACAGATGATTTGTTAACCCAGTCCGGTGCAAACTTCACCTACATCTGGAGGCTACCAAGCCAGGAAGGAAATCCACTAAAATAGTATCAATTTGAAGTCCTATGACAGAGCCCCTATTTCACAGCCCCTATGACAACAGCCCCTGTTTCACAGCCCCTTCTCACTTAATCACTACCCGTGGTATTTCAACCTAGGAACTCCTAGACCTGAGACCCCTCTCACTTCCCTCGGTCAATCACTGACCTAGTGATTATCAGACTTTAACAAATCAAACAAAGTTGAAGACACTCTTCAAAAAATAAAACAGTCACTCTTGCTTAAAAGCTTTGAGTGATTACAACTCAATAAAAACAACCAACTCTAAACACTTGAGTGGTGCACAGAAACAAAGCACAAAGCTTAACAGATTCAACAACCTAAGACTCTTTCAATTCTAGCTTATGTTGAGATGTACATTCTTCAATAGCAGCTTCCTCTATTTATAATCTTCAGCAGCACCATAAATTCGAACCAAATCTTCAAAGATATGTTTCCAGAATTCTTTTAGAAGCAAATAGAAGCTCACATATTATTCAGAAATATATTTTCCAAAGATTTCCTTGAAAATATATTCACAAATAATTGAATCAAATCTTCAGAACATATCTTGCGCAATTCTTCTTTCTTCTAGAAACACAGCTTGGATAAATCTTCAATTAAATCTTCGAAAGATACTGCGAGAGAATTAACAGCTTGAAGACACAAATTCTGAACGCAGAAACCAGCTTCTGAACATGCTTCTGAAATGCAGCTTCTGAAGGTCAACGAAAGTCAGCGTCTGAATAGTGCGTCTGAAGGTCAACGAAAGTCAGCGTCTGAACAGTGCGTCTGAAGGTCAACAAAAGTCAGCGTCTGAACAGTGCGTCTGAAGTACTTCGCAGAGCAAAGTGGCGTCACAGAGCGAAGTCATCAGCTTCTGAAGTACTGTTCAGCTTCTGAAGACCCAGCTTCTGAAGTACTATTCACCAGCTTCTGAACCAGCTTCTGAAGACACAAATGAAAATTTCATCTTCTGATGACGCACATTGCTTGTACATTTGATTTTAGCAAACATGTAGCCAAAAACCAAATATCCAACAATCTCCCCCTTTGGCAAATTTTTGGCTAAAATCAATTTGAGCATAACAACAAGCAAATTCTTCAAACATCAAGATTTGCAACCATGAAGAACAACAAATGTAGCAACAACAGAGTCAGCAACAGATGATTTACTACATTTCACACATATGCTCCCCCTGAACTACCTCTGAACAGATACTCAGGAACAACACAACTCAAGAACTCCCCCTGAAACACACATTCAGGAACTCCCCCTGAAACAGATCAATCAGGAACTTCAACTCCCCTTGAATTGTTGAACAGCTTCTGAAACAGACACATATACTTATTTCTCCCCCTTTTTAGCCAAACAATGTTGACAAAACAACCAATCAGCAGAGAAACACAAGAAACAGAGCATAAGCACATAACAATACTCAAAGAACCACATCTCAGCACCAACATTAGGATCAGAACCACATAGCATCCACACACAAAAGAACAAAAAGTAACAACTGCAGACCAGAAGCACAAACAGAAATTCAAGACGTCAGTCATAAAATTGACAGTCTTCAGACTCAGCAACAGATGCTGTTTCATCATCAGACACAGTATCAGAAGCTGTTTAGTTAGTGTGTGCTTCAGGCACATTCAGAACCTTCTTCCTCCCAGCAATCCTCTTCTGAAGTTTAGCAATCCTCTTCTGAACATAGAGCATGATATCAACATCATCCTCAGATTCACTAGGATCCAGTCTCTTTGCTACACTTTGTTCAAGCCTATTTCCAATGAGTTCATCATCAGACTCCACATCAGAACCTACATCAGAACTAACTTCTTGAACTTCTTGGTCAGACACAGTATCCTGGGAATTCTCATCAGTCTCCTTCTCTTGCAAATTGTCAGAAGGTGACACAGCAACAGACTCACTGGCAGACTTTCCAGGAGACTTTTCTTGACAGGCTTTAATAGGGTCATCAGGTTGGATCAGGAATGTTTCAACATCTGATACAACTTCATGCTCAGACCCATCATTAGAACCCACATACTTTTTGATTTACTTCACATGTCCTGCATCAGATGTTCTCTTGTGTCTTGCATTCATAAGAGCACAATTCTTCATTCTACTCATGTCAACACTTTCACCTTTGTTGTTCCCATGAGATACTAAGAGGGCCTTGTTCTTAGTTACATTACCACCTTCAACAGACTTACTCTTATGGACCCTTTTAGTACCAATGGTATTCACCCCTTTAGGTCTCCATTCTTTCTTGACATTGCTTTTGTTCACAACTGGTTCCACTTTTCTAACTTGAACAAAAGTATGGCTGACCTTTGACTGAACATGAGGTTTTATTTGTTGAAAGTGCTTGGGGTATCCATGCAGCTTGTAACAGAAAGGATTTATGTGCCCCTTTTTACTACAGTGATGACATATCCAAGGATGGGAATCCCTTCTGCTCTTAGATCCCTGTGGTTGGTTCTGATGTTCCATCTTAGGTTTCCCTTGGTTCTGACTCTTCAGTATCTTCTTTGGCCTCTTCATATGTTCAAGTTGAGAGTTCAATTGGGTTACCTCATCATGCAAACCAGAGATGGTTGATAGGAGTTTTTCTTTTTCAATGCGTAAATTAGCAATGCTTTTCTTCTGCTTTTCTCCTACTTGACAAGCCTCTTCAAATTTAACCTGCAATTTCTTGAATTGCCTAAGCACAGATGCATCTGAGATCCTTTCTTCAGTATCTTTTTCACATTGAACAACTTCCTTGTCCATTCTGCCAGAAAATAACTTCCCTGGAGCTCACCCAAATACAGGCAGGGTGCCTGCTCTGATGCCAATTGAAATTCCTGGCAGGACTGGTTCGGAACCGTAAAACAGAGTATGAAAATAGCAGTTTAGAAGCAGAAATATAAAGGACAGAAAGTAAAGAACACAGATGATTTGTTAACCCAGTTCGGTGCAAACTTCACCTACATCTGGAGGCTACCAAGCCAGGAAGGAAATCCACTAAAATAGTATCAATTCGAAGTCCTATGACACAGCCCCTGTTTCACAGCCCCTTCTCACTTAATCACTACCCGTGGTATTTCAACCTAGGAACTCCTAGACCTGAGACCCCTCTCACTTCCCTCAGTCAATCACTGTCCCAGTGATTATCAGACTTTAACAAATCAAACAAAGTTGAAGACACTCTTCAAAAAATAAAACAGTCACTCTTGCTTAAAAGCTTTGAGTGATTACAACTCAATAAAAACAACCAACTCTAAACACTTGAGTGGTGCACAGAAACAAAGCACAAAGCTTAACAGACTCAACAACCTAAGACTCTTTCAATTCTAGCTTATGTTGAGATGTACATTCTTCAATAGCAGCTTCCTCTATTTATAATCTTCAGCAGCACCATAAATTCGAACCAAATCTTCAAAGATATGTTTCCAGAATTCCTTTAGAAGCAAATAGAAGCTCACATATTATTCAGAAATATATTTTCCAAAGATTTCCTTGAAAATATATTCACAAATAATTGAATCAAATCTTCAGAACATATCTTGCGCAATTCTTCTTTCTTCTAGAAACACAGTTTGGATAAATCTTCAATTAAATCTTCGAAAGATACTGTGAGAGAATTAACAGCTTGAAGACACAAATTCTGAACGCAGAAACCAGCTTCTGAACATGCTTCTGAAATGCAGCTTCTGAAGGTCAACGAAAGTCAGCGTCTGAACAGTGTGTCTGAAGGTCAACGAAAGTCAGCGTCTGAACAGTGCGTCTGAGGGTCAACAAAAGTCAGCGTCTGAACAGTGCGTCTGAAGGTCAACAAAAGTCAGCATCTGAGCAGTGCGTTTGAAGTACTTCGCAGTGCAAAGTGGCGTCGCAGAGCGAAGTCATCAGCTTCTGAAGTACTGTTCAGCTTCTGAAGACCCAGCTTCTGAAGTACTATTCACCAGCTTCTGAACCAGCTTCTGAAGACACAAATGAAGATTTCAGCTTCTAAAGACGCACATTGCTTGTACATTTGATTTTAGCAAACATGTAGCCAACAACCAAATATCCAACAGTTTTGATCTTTTCAGAATCTAAACTCTTGAAGACTTTGGTTCCGTTTTCTTCAGAACTTTGGACTTAAGAATCTTTGCTTCTAATTTGTTCAGAGTCTTGGATTCAGAAGTCTTAGTTTTTTATTTGTACAGAACTTCAGCTTTGTCAGCTTCTGACACAATACAAACCTTTAGATCTTTCTTAATATCTTCATAATAGGATGGTAGGTTGGTTTTCTCAGATTGATTAAACGGATCTTTAATGAAACCAATGCCTTCTCCTCTGCTCCTGCTAGCACCATAAATCATTGAAGCAACCTTGCTTTTGTTGATACCATTCACCATGAACTCTTGAAGTGCAATTTCTTGCTCACTTAAAGGTTCATAAGATTTCTTATTATTCATTCCAAGGAAACCACTGTATTCACCTTCCAGTTTTGTTATCTGAAGATGAAGTCTATGGTTTTCTTCAGCCAGTAAGTTATACTTTTCTTTAAAACTTTTTAATTGCTTAGACTTACTGTTGTAATGACTCATAAGCTCTTTAAATGTATCAATGAGTTCAAACTTAGATAGTTTCGATAATACCTCATCTTCATTATCAGAGTCTGATTCAGCCTCTGCATCAGAAGATACTGTTGCAACTAAAGCCAGATTGGCTTCTTCTTCATCTTCCTTGTCAGAGTCTGACTCTTTATCAAGATCATCCCAAGTTGCCATCAGGCTTTTCCCGATCTTTTTTTTGAAATTTCTTGACTTGGAGTTAGTGCTCTTTGATTTCTCTTTAGACTTGTCCTTTTGCAGTTCTAGACAGTCAGCAATGAAATGACCCAATTTCTTACAATTGCAGCAGCCCTTCTGATCTTCCTTCTTAGAACTTGATCCCTTGAAGCCACTGCTTTTGTTTGAGAATCTCTTGCTCTTTTTAGCTAGATACTAAAGTCTTTTCGAAAGCATTACCATCTCTTCAGCTTTTGGGTCTTCTTCAGAACCTCCTTCTGGGGATTCTTCATCAGACTCATCAGCTTTTAGAGCTTTTGAAGACTTTCCTTTGGACTTCAGTGCAATAGATTTAACCTTCTTTGCAGGTTCATCCTCATTGAGCCCTAGTTCATGACACTTCAGAGAACTCACAAGATCTTTAATACTTAGAGTATTCAGATCTCTTGCTTCCTCTATAGCAGTCACTTTAGGTCTCCATTTAGCAGGCAACTTCTCAGGATCTTGTTCACATGATCAACATTTGTATAGTTTTTCTTCAGTATTTGAAGTCCAGACACCAGAGTCTGAAACCTTGAGAACATTGCCTCAATGTCTTCATCCTCTTTCATCTTGAACAACTCATACTGTTTAACAAAAAGATTAGCTTCATCTTCTCTAACCTTCTTGTTACCCTCATAAGTTGAACGCAGAGAAGTAAAGATATCCTTTGCAGTAGACTTATCACTCAACTTCAGGTATTTATTATGAGGTAAAACATCATCAATGATTCCTCTCACTTTGTGATGCTTTCTGTAAATTTTTCTTTCAGTATCAGTGAGACTCCTTCTGTCAACATCTACTCCTTCCTCATCAACTTCAATAGTGATACCATCTTCAATGATATCCCATAGGGTATCATCAACAACAATGATATGATTATACATATTGCTCTTCCACCAGGAAAACTTTTCAACATCTTCATTAAACATAATAGGTTTATTGTGATGAGAGTGAGATTTATCATCAGTACCATAATCATATGATACAACTCTGTTGTTCCCAGATGTTCCAGAATCAGAGACACTTGCTCCACCACTAAAGTTAATGGCTCCACCACCAGGAGTAACAACTACACAACCAGTAGACATGTTTTTCTCAAGATTTTTTCTGACACACGGTTAAGTGTTGCAATATCAGAACCAGAGCTCTGATACCAACTAAAGGTGAGAAAAACACAAGAAAGAGGGTTGAATTGTGTTGGATTTTTCTTCAAAAATGACTACGAACAAGAGTCAGAAGCAGAGTTTCAGAGTCTGAGTGAAAGTTCAGATTCTAATGCAGCAGATAAAAGGTTAAAGAGATAGAGAAGAGAAAGACACAGGGAAATTATCCTGGTTCCCTCCACAATCCGGAAGTAGTCCAGTCCCCTTGTTACTTACAAGAGATTTTCACTATAATCACCAAGATTACAAATGCTCAAGCACAAAACAAGAGACTTCCTATGCTCAAACACAAAGTAAGAGACTTCTAATGCTCAAGCACAAAGCAAGAGACTTCTAAACAAACAAAGATACAAATTAAAATGTTTGGATTGAACACTTGATATACTATCAATGGTGTTCACAAAATACAATGCAGTTCAGACTCTTATGACTAAAGAATTTCTAGGATAAGAAAGTTTGTAAGAAATTCTAAGTGTATGATGAATATTCAAATTGGCAGAGTTTTGGCACTTGTTAAATATTGCAGAGTCTTATTTAATTTTCAAGTTTTCAAGCCTTTATATAGGGAATGAAAGAGACGTTGAAGGATGCCAAATCATCTTAGAGTCCGTTGGAGAAGCTTTGATCTTCAGCAATTGATTTGTTACTTGATTTGGTTTAGGTACTATGTGTGAAAGAATTTGAATCCTTTTCCAGGAATAGAATGAACTGTTTCTTACAAAAAGCAGTGTACGAACAGAGCACATGGGAATGTTGGAGATCGTGGTTGTACCCTTGTCCTTGCTTGACAATGACATCCATTGACCTTCTGACATTCTTAACAGTCATTGCAGATGCCCCAGATGCTTCAAAATCAAGTTCTTCAGCTTCTTCAATATGCTTCCAATTCTGAGTTTTCAACTACTGAGTCTGGAGTCTTCAGAGTCTGGAGCATTCTTCAGAGTCTGGAGCATCTTCAGATTCTAGCTTCTTCAGATTCTGACTTCAAGCTTAGCTTCTCAACTAAAATATTTTGCTCTTCATTTGTTCTTTCATAACCCACGTATAATTAAGTCCTTGTAAATTTTTATCTATGGTCCTGCATTCTTGAACAAATATTAGCTAATCCAATTGATCTTTTAATACCTTGTTACCATCAAAACTTAAGAGGCATTGTCTAAACATATTTTGTTCCAACAAAATTATCTCTACAGATTGTTGTTTCAACTAGGCAACTAGCTAAACTTAGTAAAACAATAAATAAAAGTAATAAAATGGGGGGAGTTTGCAAGTTTGATTTGATTGTGCATATGAGTTGAGTTAATTGTAGATATTAAAGGTTTTAATTGCATAGTTTAGTGACGATTAAGATATTCGAATTTTCTTTATTTCCTTGTTGGAATAATGCAAACAATTATCAATTTTGGAGTATGAGTTCTATTTAAGTGATTAGTTCGGTGAGATCTAATGTCCCTCCAAATGTCATAAGAGGCATCTTGAATCTTCATTTCATGTCTTCAATGTATTTAGGAAAAACTAAAGCAAAAAAAAAGACAAAAAAATAAACTACAAAGGAAGGAATTGAGTTCCCATAACATCAGCAAGACAATACCCCAATAGAGGAGAATGACAAGTTGGGATGATCATAAGCTCATTAGTAAGCGAGGCACCCCGATTTAGCGAGCCAATCTGCACAAGAGTTCCCTCCACGCAAGGTATGAGCAAAACCAACATTCTAATCTTTCAACATATAATAACAAATTTTATCACTTAATGGTATTTAACTATTTTTTTAATTAATAATATGAATTCCTATTATAATGAAGTTCTTCCTATTTTAATGGATTTGGATTTGTTATTTTACGACTTAAAGAATATTATAAAAAGAATAAAATAGTAAATATAATAGTTTAAGTGAAGGATGAATTTGAAATAAGAAAAAAATAATCCCAAAAGAGTATCCCTTTTCTATATTGTTATAGATATTCTTAAATGTGTTTTTTTTTTTTAGTTTTTTAGTTTTTTAGTCATTCTATGTGTTTTTCCTTAGATATTTTGATCATTGAATATGTCTTATGTTAGTCAATTTGCCCATAAAATTTACCAATAAAAGATACAATTGTACAATGATATTTTTATACTCTTTTATTTTTTTTAGGTTTGCTTCAACGAAAAGTAATATATTCAAGACATATTGAATACTAAGGTTTTGATTGAGAATTTGGAGGGAAAGAGACGGAAGGACTTAGAGGCGTAAACAATATAAGAAAAATTGAGAAATCTTTTTACATTTGAAGAATTCATATAAACCAATTAAAATCCTCCAATACAAATTTCGAATTCCTCCAAATAAGAATGATTTTATATTAAGGAGAAAAATGAAACCTCTAAAACCCTTTCCTTTCAAAGTCCTCTATTTCTTTTTTTAAAAAATAAAACAAAGTCCTCTATTTCTTGCATTTTTTTCTTTCAAAGATCTTTCTTCATTTTCCCTCTAAAATCGCAAACAAAACCTAAATATGGATACCTCTTATTCGATGTTCAATATTCAGTTCGCCGCATTACGAGAGTTTAATCTCTTCTGTTTGACTTAACCTTTTATTGATTTTTTTTTTTACAAATTAACCTTTTATTGATTTTGAACACTTTTGATTAATGCATTCAAATATTATAATAACATCGCCCTCACATATCTAAATATCAAAAAGATAATTTACTCGTTACTTATATAGTGTGTTATCATGTAAGATAAAGAGTGAGGCTGTTCTTTTGATGGCAGAAAATCACAAAAGATTTAGTGATTTGGACAGGGATAAGAGAGGGGTAGGGTTGCTGCATTTTGCCACGAACAATGAAACAAATATAAATGATGACTCAGCACCGCTCTCTACCCTTATTTTATGTTATATCTTTTTTTTTTCTGTCTCCGAATCCAAAGTCCAAACACCCAAATCATATCTAAATATATTACTACTAAACAGTGTTATAGTAGTACTTCCCCTAAAAATAATGTTATATTCCTGCTTTAATAATAAAAAGTTCTGTCCACAGATTTTAACTCAGCTGATAAAATATCGAAATTGTTATGTTAAACGTCATGACTGAAGTTTGAACTCCGACACCTCCACTTATATGTGTGAGTTTTGATCTCTTATTCATCAAAAGAGTAGCAATCCATTGCTCTTAATTCCGAAGCTTTGAAGCAGGTCTATGTATAATCCACCTAACATTTCGAAGCTCCAACGCAAACACAACAACAATAGCAAAGTGACTATCTTTTCATCACAATTTGTTAAAAATCAAGAGAATATATTAACATGAAATGCGATGAAGGCTGATGGGACGAACGCTCCACAATAGAACGAGGAAGATGAAAGATATGACTGTGAAAAAAGATTGGACAAATAATGTCCTTTTAGTAAAATAAAAAACTATTTCACACGGTTAAACGAAATTTAACGGAAAAATATAAATTCGGATAAAAATATATAATTCAACATCTTAGAAGGGAGAATTGTGTATGTTTTGAAACATGAGAGGAGGGGGATTCTAATATCATTATCTTTGGGAATAATTTACTCTTTTTTTTTATTAAAGTCAAAGATTAGTATTAATGAATTGGGATTTCTTCAATCCAATTCATATTTGGGTTAGAAGATTGCTTTTTCCACTTCAAAGAAAGCTAAAACACACCAGTAATTTACGTTTTTACCCCAGCGGCAGCTTGTTGCCGATGGGAAGGAACCGGCGGCAACTAACTGCCGATGGTTTCCTTCCATCGGCAGTTAGTTGCCGTCGTCCCCATCGGCAGCTAACTGCCGATGCGATCTGTACATAACCAAAACATCAAAACAGAACCTGCATCAGAAGCAGAAACTTACAATTTCTTCAAATTTCCTCAAATCCTCTCCAATTCCATTTTGTCGAAAATCAAGCAAATCATCTCTACAAAACCACAAGTAAGTAGTATTAATCATTTATAATGTTAATGTTAGTTTGTGTAGGTTTATTTTTGTTAATTTTGGTAGATTTATGTGGTTAGGGTTTATGTAAAAATTGAAATTTTTGTTAGTTTATAATGTTATAGATGAATGTTGTTGTTGTAAATGTAATTTAGATTATGTTTAAGTGCAATGTGAATGTGTAGAAGTTGAATTAACACAATGATGAGTTGTTACATACTTTGCACTCAAAGTGTTTGATAAAATGCCTAAATGGGAATTGTTTAGATTTTTAGTTAGTTTATGTTGTTAAATTGTGTTACATTGGATGAGGATTTTTAGATTAAGAAGAATTAGGGTTTATCTATCTCCTATTCTTGTTTAATTAATAGTTAAGGGTTATGTTTATGTGTTTATGTCACCATTTTAAAGTTGTTTTGTTTTGTCAAAATAATTGATGACAATGTTGTTTTGTTCTGTTAAACAACATTATGCATATGTTGATGACATTGTTGTTTTGTTTTTGCGTAGATATGTACGATCAGAAAGCAGATAGATTGAGAGCTGGTAGACAGACGATGACCGGCAGCTACTGTAGGGAGAGGCAGACTGCAAACCCTCATGTGCCTAAAAGGGGAAGAGGTCGGAGGCTTGATCATTCTGCGGGCGAGGGTAGTTCTTCTCAGCAGCCGACACAGTCGCAGGTGGAGGACCCCACACAGTACCTACATTATCAGGAGCATTTACATGATGCCATAGATGGTGGCTATGACGTCCAGCATGTTGCGGATGAGGGCGGGGATGACGATGCGGCTGCGCTAGATGAGGATGAGATTGCGGCTGCGACAGCCCCCGAGGAGTTACCTGATGTGGCTCCATTTCCTGGAGGGCCTTATGATGACTCATTGTTGTCATCATACGCTTCACACGTTGCATTACCGTTGTGGTATAATGCAAATAATGTAAGTTTTCTTTTTTAACTTTTATATATGAATACATGCCGTTGTCTGATTATTTTTTTGTCTTCGATTATTGTTCGCGCGTAATTTTTTATATATGAAGTATATGTTTTTTTTTGTATGATAACGTTTAAAAAAAATGACATGAACACATACCGTTGTCTGATTATTTTTTTGTCTTCGATTATTCTTCGCGCGTAATTTTTTATATATGAAGTATATGTTTTTTTTGTATGATAAAGTTTAAAAAAAATGACATGAACACATGCCGTTGTCTGATTATTTTTTTGTCTTCGATTATTGTTCGCGCGTAATTTTTTATATATGAAGTATATGCTTTTTTTTGTATGATAACGTTTAAAAAAAATGACATGAACACATGCCGTTGTCTGATTATTTTTTTATCTTCGATTATTGTTCGCGCGTAATTTTTATATATGAAGTATATGCTTTTTTTTGTATGTTTTTGATTTATGTGGTGTTTTTTTTATTATTTTAGATTGGCAACACCCGTAGGATGAGATGCATAAATCACGGGGCGAAGGTGGCAGATCTCCGGCGTCCACATACGAATCAAATCTGGTTTTGGGATCCTATAAGGGCGAGTGGGTTGCATGATTTGCTGTACACAGGCTATTCTACTATTAATCATGCTCTGCTCCAGGCGCTAAGCGAGAGGTGGCATTCCGAGACCAGCAGCTTTCACATGCCTACTGGGGAAATGACCATCACTTTAGATGATGTGGCGTGTCTGCTGCATGTTCCTGTTGAAGGAAGGATGCTGAGCCATAGGAAGAAGGTGTCTCAGGTTGATGGGGTGGAATTGATGGTGAGGAACTTAGGTGTCACCCAGGAGTATGCAGTGAAAAACTGCAAGACTGAGTATGGTGGCTACATTAGCTATAAGGCGCTGAAGGAGCTTTATGAGGATCACTTGAGTGTGGCCACCACATTAGCGCTTGCTGAGACACAGGAGCAGCTCCAGGAGCTAGCCAGGCGTAGGGATGCCTGTGTGAGGTGTTTCCTCCTATACCTGCTTGGATGTACGTTGATCAGTGACTTGAGCAACAAACACATCGACCTGGTATACCTGCATACGATGGAGACCTTTGCTGGGATGAGAAACTACTCGTGGGGAGGAATGGCATTGGCATACCTTTACCACACTCTGTCCGAGGCCTCTTCGCTTGCAGGAAAGAGGATCGGGGGAAGCACAACACTTTTGATGGTAATAATTTTAATTTACGATGTCTTTTAATAATTTACTATGCTTTTTAATTTACTATGCCTTTTAATTTACTATGTTTGCTAATAACTTACAAATGTGATTGGTTTGTGCAGGGATGGTTCTTGGCACATTTTCCAGAAGTCTACCCACATGACCATAATGATGAATACAAGCAAAACTATCCTTGCGCGGCCAGATGGATTCCACACAAGGGTCATGCGAATCCGAAGCCATACCGTCTGGAGCTGGATCGTTTGGAGATGGATGATGTTACCTGGATGCCATACGAGGATCATAGGGAGATCCAAGAGTTTGTGGAGATATGCTGGTATTCAGGCTGGATCATGCGTGGTCATGACATCATCTACCGTCACTTGCCTGAGCGGGTTAAAAGGCAATACAGGTACGTGCAGGACATCCCCCGAGCTCTGACGTTTGTGCTTCCTCTCCCTTATCAGGCCGTTGCACAGGCTTTCCTAGACTTCCGTGTGCACATCATTCATCAGGCTGCGTGGGGTAGGGAGGTTGATCAGCCATGGCAGTACAAGGAGGGATACATGAGGTGGTACGGACATGTGTCTCACCCAAAGATTCTGCCACCTATTGATGGATCTCCTCCGAGGCCAGCAAATGAGGAGCAGATCATTGCACGCCATCAGCAGCGGCACCAGGAGAGAGTCTCGCCTGATACCATTGACATGGTTGGTGGACTTGCTAGCCAGACTGATGACTACTTGGGTCAGGAGGCGATGAGCAGTGAGCAGCTATATCAGGCGATGCGCCATATCAGGGACATGATGACACCGATACTGTCCAGGAGGTTGAGGAGGTCGAGGAGGCGGCAGCAGCAGCAGCATGATGACCAGGATCAAGATTAGGACATTTTTTAGGACTTTTGTTAGTTTTTTTTTTTTACATTTGTTAGATTTTTTTTGTAAATTTATGACACATTATCGTAGTTTTTTTGGTACTATTTTAACATGATTTCGGGTTTATTTTGTTTTATTTTGATTACTTCGAAACAACAATAACAACAATTCATTCATGATCCGAACTAAATCATAACTAAAAATTCACAAAATAAGCGTTACGTTACGTTACATTACATTACATTATCCCTAAATATGTTGTATCATCATCAATGATGTTGGATTTAAATTTAATTCTTGAAAGTTTGCGGAAAACATATATATGCTCTCGTGTCTTATACTTAGTGTAAAAATTTACAAGTCTTTTTGAAAACTCAAAAGAATGAAGAGAACACAACACATGTATTCTACGAAATCAGCTATATATGTTTTCACATCGAATTCCTTCATATAAGATGAGTCATGACAAAAAGGAATGCATTCCAATATATTCTTTTGAACTTAATCCTACTGCCCTGCCAACTGACAAAGTTTCAATTGACAGAGGTGCATGATCAAGTACAAAACAACATCTTAGACCTGTGTTCCCTTTTGTCACACTCATCCTATACAAAGGAATTCGATGTAAGAACCTATATAGCTGATTCCGCAGAATACATGTTGTGTTCTCTTCATTCTTCTGAGTTTCCAAAAAGACTTGCAAACATTTACACTAAGTATAAGACACTTCAATGCCAAGATTTGCCGCAAACTTTCAAGAATTAAAAAAAATCCAACAAAACAACGACACAACATAATAATACTACCTAAACATCTTCATCCGGCCGAATCAAACTCTTGAGAATATCTTCAGGCGACCTCAGCAACCTAACATCCATCTCGAGAGGGATCATGTTCGGATCAGCAAATATCGAGAACATGCTCCTCACGTCGTCGTCGTTCGTTAACAACGACCGAGTGAACGACAAATTACCGTTTGAGTCGAACGATGGACGGTGATACCAAACGTATTCCACCCTCCTCGTGTCTCCGTGGTTGATTCGTTGGTTGATTTCATGAAGTAAATCCTTCAAATCTTTTAACGTCACATAGTCGCGAACCTTGAAAAAATGTTGGTTACCACCGTTGAAGGATACATGAAAGTATACTTGAGCCATTTTTTCAAATCTACACCATAAGAAATTAAAAACAATCCAATTAAAAACTCATTCAAACATTTCATCAAACACTTGTAGTGCAAATTATACATAAACCCTAAAGCTAAAAATTACAACATAAACATGCAAAGATTTAAACATTTAAGCAACATAAGTCATTTCCATGTAAACAATCTATTATTTCTTGCCAAAAAAATCAAAAATTAAACAAAGTCTAAAACTAAAAAAAAAATTAAATTAAGATAAAAAATGTAACATATAAGCATAAAATGACAATGAAATTGATTATGGAAACTTACTTGTTATTGGAGTGTTGGTTGATTTGAGATTGAAAATTTTGAGATTTTTGGAAGATTTGAGAGAGTTGAGTGTTGGAAAATTTCTACTTCTGATGCAGGTTCTGTTTTGCTGTTCTGGTTATGTACAGATCGCACCGGCAGTTAGCTGCCGATGGGGACGGCGGCAACTAACTGCCGATGGGGTAAAAACGTAAATTACTGGTGTGTTTTAGCTTTCTTTGAAGTGGGAAAAACAATTTCCTTTGGGTTAACTAAAGCATGTTGGGCTAAAATATGAGAAGGACTGGGCCTAAACTGCAATATTCATTGCTTTTAGATAATTGCTCTTTAGATCCCCTTGTTGCTGTGAGACATCCTTTTATCGGAAGATATCTTTCAATGATTTTTTTTTTTTGCCTATCGGAAAATATCTTCCAATGATGTATTTTTCCTGCTATGAGCAACACAGGGGATCTTAGGGTCCGTTTGGTTCGAGAGTTTTGGAGAGGAGGAGAGGGGAGAAAATATTTTTAATTTGACGTGTTTGGTTCAATTTTTTGAAGGGGAGGGGAGGGGAGTAAAATCCCCTCAAGACTCATTTTTTGCTTTCAACCAAATCGGAGTTTTTTGGAAGGGAGGGGAGGGGATCTTTTTAAAATTTTATTGCATTGTCAAAATTATCCTTAAATTAATTTAAAATCCCAATATTATTCTTGTAACAAATTTTATTATTATTAGGTTGTATCCTTGTAACAACTTTTATTATTATTAAGTTATATTATCATTGTAACAATTTTTATTATTATTAAGTTATATTATCCTTGTAACAACTTTTATTATTATTAGGTTATATTATTTTGTAACAACTTTTATTATTATGATATCATAAAAACAAGCATTTTCTTATATTTAATTAAGTTTAAGGGTAAAAAAGTAAATTAATTTTAAATCCCTCCCCTCCCCTTGTGAACCAAACACATTTTTAATTAAAATTCCTCCCCTCCCCTCTTTTGAACCAACATATTTAATTAAAATATCTCCCCTCCCTCCCCCCCCCCCCTCCCTCCATTAAAATCCCTCTCCTCCCCTTCGTTGAACTAAACGGACCCTAAGGGTCTGTTTGGTTTGAGAGTTTTGGAGGGGAGGAGAGGGAATATTTTAAATTTGATGTATTTGGTTCAATTTATAGAAGGGGAGGGGAGGGGAGCAAAATACCTTCAAGACCCACTTTTTGCTTTCCCCCAAAAGCGGAGTTTTTCGGAGGAGAGGGGATCTCTTTAAAATTTTATTGCATTGCCAAAATTATCCCTAAATTAATTTAAAATCTCAATATTAACTTTGTAACAACTTTTATTATTATTAGGTTATATTATTCTTGTAACAACAATATTAAAAAAATTAATATCATCCTTGTAACAACTTTTATTATTGTTAGATATATTATCTTGTAACAACTTTTATTATTATGTTATATATCACTCTTATTTGTTACATGTAAAAACCACTCTTCCAACTCTACTACTACTTTGTTGCCGCCAACCGCTGCTTCAGACATCCTCTAACGTGAATTGTGAGTAATCTATTATCCCATCGTCTACTTCATGTTGTTATCGATTACGTCGTTATTGTTTCGTCGGTCTATAAAATTGTAAAAACAAACATTTTCGTAAATTTAATTAAGTTTAAGGATAAAACTTTAAATTCATTTTAAAATCCCCACCCTCCCCTCCCCTCTTTTGAACCAAACATATATTTAATTAAAATATCTCCCCTCCCCTCTTCTTCCCTCCCCTCCATTAAAACCCCTCCCCTCCCCTCCCCTTTGTTGAACCAAACAGACCCTAAAGAGCAACCATCTTGCTTTTTCTGCAGATGTGTTTAAAAAAGGCTTGAACAAAAAACCATTTTTCCTTCTAAATAGTCTCGGCAATGCTTGCATACTAGGCACATTCAAAAGAAAAGGCAATGGTTTCATACTAGGTAGGACGATAAAGCTGATTGTTCAAAACCCCATGTAAGGCAAGACAACCAATTTCAATGATAATCGATCAAAAACAACATTCATTAACAAAATCATCGTAAGATGCATTGCATAAGTTTCAACTATCGTCGCATCATCAAATCCATTGATTCCAAGGTTGCTGCCGCCACCACGAACGTTTCATTGTGTTTGACAACAGCTCCTAAACCCCATTTGCCTTGTTGGGTAAGATTCACATCACAGTTTGCTTTGAAAAAAACCTTTTGGATGCTTAATCTATCTTCCATGTTTCTGAGTGCTGTTTTTGTTACCTAAGGAAGTTGTATATGATGAATTGAATTCCCACTCTTTTTTGTTAGACATTACTTCACTATGTATCAATTTTGACATAAACAATAAATAATGAAACTCTGAAAGACAACCATTACAATAACATTTGTGTTTCCTGATAGTCAAAGCTAGTCGGTAACCATAAGATACTATAAAAAATGTAGAATTCCTCACAGCATTCAACGAGCACAAGCAAAGGGGCGCCAAAATCCACGGCTGCAACGGATCCAAGGAGTGAAAAGCACAGAAAATATGAGAAAACTCTGATCCTCATTTCTTGATCAATTGAAAAATGAAAATTACAATTACAAATTGTACTTTTATATGTAGAGCTTCTATGAGAAGAAAAAAGCTACTCACTCAACTATAACTAACTCTGACCGAATTCGATAACAGAAAACTAACACTAACTCACAAATTGGATAACTAAAGCCAGTTATACCGATAACTATACAGGCAAGTATAAACTTAATAAAATACAATAAGTGCCTTCTCTGAAGTTTGCCTGAATTGAACAACAGAGTTCAACATTTAAATACCAAGACAACTTTGTTGGAGGAATTCTGGCATGAATCCAGTACCAATAGACACAACCAACTAAAATTCAAAATATTATTAAAATAGCTCTCATGCAATTTCTGATATCATTTTAACATTATTTTAATATATCTTGAACTTTTGATTGATTGTATCTATAGACTGCGCTCGTGCAACAAATACTCACTTTAATGACCATAAATTTTTGGTGAGGTGGGTATGAAGCAGCACAAAGATACTTTGTGAAAATCATTTGCAAAACCCACAAGAGACGAGGATTCTAAGGCTGCTGACCAAGAAGAGATGGCCGGTAAAACACATGGCTCTGTGCAATCTTAATACGGTCTCGAGGATCGTTCATGGTCTCATCTCGTAATGCTTGAAGTATAGCCTGTACTGGAGATTCCCTGAAGATTAGAGGTCCACAAATCAAAACCACAGAAAAAGTTAGTTACATAACTGGATTTAGTTTTTATTTTGCAGGAGAGAATTCCACATAAGATCTCTATTAGTAATAACCCTGCATATGTAACATGATTACAATTTAGTGTTGAATTATTGTTTGATGATGCTTGAAGAATAAACAATTGATTTCAATAATATTTCCAATTGGTGTAGGAGCTCAACAATTAGGTAGGATTATAGAAGCCTTCTTTGAAGTGACACTGACATGTCTTAAATTTATCTGACCCCAAAGTCTGCTGAACGGTTTTTCGAAGGTATTATCCTCTTTGGGTCTTGTGTAAGCCCACACAAATCTGTCTTAAGTTAAAAGGTGCATTTTAACTAAGGACAAAACTGTGGTTTACACAAGACCTAAAGCGTACGATATCACAGAACAGCGGTTCAATAGACTCGGGGTTGGAACAAAATTCATAAAAGGATTGCTGGAGGGTGTGAATTAATCACTTGAGCCGCTAAAGCTCAGGTTCATCTGTTTTTTCATTCAAAGAGAGGAGCGCAAAAAAGAACAATAGAGAAGCGAAAATTATTACCTTATTATTAGTATTTTATATAACATCTTCAAGATGGGACAAAGCTCGACAGGGGCGACATGCTTTTTTTCTTCAGGATCTAAGAAATTTAAGCTGGACTGACTCAGTAGCTCATAGAATGCTTTAACAGCAGAGACTCCCTACAACATGCACGGCAAAATGTAAATTAATTATAAGCAGCAAAGTAGAAACTTGAATGAAATATACTGTCTGAAACGACCAAAATATTTACCTGAATCATCCCCTTGCCCTTGATGCTGTCACCCATTTCAAGGCTCAATTCCCCTTTGGCCAACTTTTGTCCATACCATGCATTACGACCTTTCAACAAGGTTACATAAGTATCAGCCAAGAGAGGGCCTGCAAGTTTCTCTGGTTCTTCTGCCAATAGATGAGTGATAAAAATCATCTCTGATGTGCAGTGAGCAAAGTAGACTGATTTACTGGTGGCACTTTCGTTCGTTAAAGCAGCTACCATCCCTGTTAAATTGATCATCATAAATAAAAAAGTTACAAGATTTGAAAATGTGAACATTTAACTGCACTATAACAGAAAGAATTCAAAGAAAAGAACATCAAAGCACACATAAATAACATCAAGAGGCACTGTCTGACTCAGACATAAAAGTATATTTCAAACTCTCAACTAATATTAAATCTATTCAATATTAAAAAAATGAGAGTATCAGAATCGTATAAAGTCAAGTCAGTATGAACCAATCATTGAAGCTAGGAAAATAAACACAAGGTAAAAATAATTACTCCTTTTGAATGTTAGAAAAACTTGTTGGCTGAAATAATCATCATTCTTTTCAGACATATTTTACATGAAGAAATGCGAAAAACCACCTGAACAATTCTAACCAGTCTAAATCAAGAATTATTGAGCTCCTTTCTAACAAATGGTATTGATATTTTTTTAATAAATGAAAACACAGATTCTATGCAGAAGCTAGTGTTCAATATTTTTCTAATAAACTCTGTAAAGTAGAAGGTAGAGTGACAGGGAATTTCTTACTGTAGGATAATAAACCATTCCTATCTCTAAAGAGCTCTCAGATATATTATCTAGAAGATGATAAAATGAACAAGCTTTTTTAGTGAGAATCATTGAGCTTACAGAAAAAGTAGCAACATCAACCACAATCAGCCTTATCCCACTAGGTGGGATTGGCTACATGGATCAAATGACACCATAATGCTGTCACAAATCATATTTTTATCCACTATCCAAATCACTGACCTTTTAAGTCTTTCTTGATAGTTTCTACTATAAATATAATTCTTCTTGGTATTCCTTTACCTCTAATAGTTGAGTTACCCCCCCGGGGGGATGAGTAGCTCACTTGGTTGAGCTAAGGGATTAAAGGAGGTAAGGAGTAAAAGTTCAGGATTAGAATCCTGGCACGGGAGAAAAATACTAACATAATAAAGAATCTACAAATCTCCTCCACACAAACCCAAATCATCTAAGTCGAGATTCAATCATCTTTTCTACAATAGGTGCTACTCCAACTCTCTCTAACGCAATCATTTCTGGCCAATAACTCCCTACTCATCCCCAACCCCTAATCTCTAACAACCCAAAATGAAATTTTAAACAATGAAATAAGTGTCGTTCTTTTAAGCTAGGCATGTAGAAATTCTCTAAATACTTCACCCATCTAATCTTTTAGGCCTCCCAAATAATATCTGGCAAAACAAAATATAATAAGCTAGATCTGTACATTTGTTTAAAAACAACAAATAATTGTAAGTGTATAAACAGCATTGGAATGTTGGTGTCCTCTTAAATGAAATTTCAACTGCAATTATATCAATTAAGACAGGTTCTATGAGTCAATCGATTATCAAGAACAATGCAAAATTATCTTCGTTGGCTCTCTTGCTAAAAAAGTATGCTCTTATGAGCTTCTTCTTAGCTGTTCTCTATAATTTAACAACATCAACTATATTTTACCTGCTCCAATAGCATATACATTCTTTAATCCACCCATAACTTCATGAGTAACAAGATCAACATTGTCCCACACTATAAAGTGCGCCTGCCTCAAAAACTTTGCCAATGGTTTCCTCCATTTTTCTGCTCCACATATTCGAGCATTTGCATATTCTTTGTTGTAAATCTCGGAGGCAATGTTAGGACCTCCAAGATAGAGAATATTTTCAATGGGGACTCCAGCTGCAAAGCATAATATCAAAAAACAATGAGAATCAGAAACATAGACCACAGCATAAAGCAAGTAATGAAAGAAAACATAAATCTATCTTACTTGCTCGACTGATCATTAGCGTCGGTGTTATGATCCGCGGCTCAGGAACCAATTCAGCCTCCACACCCTTAGCCAAAGAAATAATGACAGGAACTGTGATTCTCTCTTTCCAATACTTACTAATTTCTTCAAACACCTCACGGGTTTCTGTCGATGGCAAGCCGTTAATGACAATGTCAGCATCCCATACAGCTTCCTGCAAGTTGGTCACAACCTTCAAAGGGCAAATAGGTGTATCAACCATATTCAAACAAAACCCATCTTTCAAAATCTCATCTGCATGAAGAACCCTATCACCCAATCTTCCCTCCACATATTTCAAATACGCACACCGCCTAATCAACCTCCTCAACACATCCTCCCTCGAATTAATTACTTCAAACAAATGCGTAGCCGTGGCTCTATCAACGCCTCTTCCTGCTCTTCTCCATATCCTAATCAAAACCTTATCTCTAAAACTACCATAAGCCTCTTGTAACATAGCTGTAAACACACTACCCCAAGCACCAGCTCCAACACCAACTATTCTCAATGGATCACCATCCACTTTCCCCATTAGGGTTCTAAGCTCATCAAGCTTTTCTTCAAAATTACCACTTACACTTTGAAGACAACCATTTGAGGATCCATCATGGTTCATCTTTCATCCCAATCACACCACACCAACAAATCAAATTGCTTTCAACTTTCAAAGTTCAAACTAAGAAAGAAAGGGAAATGGAGAGAGGAAGAAGCAAGGAACATATGTAAGCGTGAATTCCAAAGCGTGTCAAAAACAATGAGAACCTGTTCACTTTGGAATTAACGGCAACAAGCCAAAAAATAAAATAAAAAACAGAAGAAACAGACAGGTATGGGTGGGTGTGTTGTCGTTTTGTCCAGGCGTACTCATGTTTAAGTCGTGACGGTAACGGAACTAGTCCTGAACTGCTGATTAGATGCCACTAATGACAGATGAAATGGCAAGGCCACATGTGGTTAATTTTTACTTTTTTTTTTTAAAAGAAGGTAAAATGAATTATTATAAATCATCGATCTAAAATTTCAAGCACAAGGAGTGTCGAAAAACCAGAAAAAGTCACGTTATATCAAGAGTTTGAGAATAGTAGTAACAAAGAACCAAAATAGCAAAAGATAACCCCGTTACAAAAAGATTCTCAAATAATGTAAATGGTTTAGCCACCACAAGTGATAGGTAAAAGCAAGATTGTGACGTTTTGCTTTTGGCCACCAATGAGATTGAATCTTGATTTTATCAAGAAGTTGTTGTAACGAGGACCCATTTTGTCTAAACGCACGAGCATTTCGTTCGTTCCAAATGACCCAAGCGTAGGATAGCAAATGAGATTAAAAATTAAGTGGATGCTTTTGTGAAAACTGCATAGACTTTCGAACTGTTGTAAGTGATTTGCGGCAAGTTTCGGTTGCACCATGCTGAAGACAAGCCAATGCAAAATACCATTCCAAATTTTCCTAAAATAATCACAAGAGAGGAACGAGTGATCAACATCTTCCATTTTACCACATCCACCCACACGAGGATGCACATTATGTTGAAGAACACGCCTCCTTATTAAGTTGTCAGTAGTTGGAAGATGGCTCCGCAATAGACACCAAGCAAAAAGATTGACCTTTAAAGGGACCTTCTTGTTCCAAGCATATGCAGTTGGATCGGTTGCCTGGTTGTTGATTGCCGACATCATGTAATTATAGGCACTTGTAATGGTATAATTTTTTGAAGCATGTAAATGCCATAACCACTTGTCAGAAATATTAGGTTGCAGAACAATGTTAACTAAAAATTCACTGCACTCTCTAACCATCTCCTCCTCCCAAACAAATAACCTACGCCTCCACTGCCACGCCTCACCAAAAAAGAGTATGAGTTCCATCTCCTACCTCTCGGCCAATGTTGTCATCAAACCACCTACCCACACCATGTTACCTGTGTTTTTCGACAAAATACATTTGACACAGTCACTAAGGTTTGATTGGACACGCTGGAAAGAGATGAGATTTTTTTAGTGTAAAAGATTTCCGAAGTTGCATTTGTTGTCTCGACAAAATCGAAGTATCTAGGGTTAGTCGAAGTATTTATTCGACGAAGCGGAAGACGATTATATCTTGGGAAGTTTTTCTTTGATGAATCGTCATAGATCGCAGCTATCGAAGGCGCGGGATTTGAATATCCAATAGGTCGTTTTTCTCTGTTATTTAGCGTTATTTAGCAGTTAGAAATGTGGATAGGATTGTACAGTTATTTTCCTTAGTATAAATAAGAGTTTTCCATGAGGAAAACGGGGTCAAAAAATCATTATACATAACATTCTATGCACTCGAAGTATCCAGGTTACAGCGAGAAAAGAGTTACGAATCATGTATGATCCATGTGAACAACCTTTATTTCCAATCAATGCAATTTATTTTACTTTAAGTTGATTTTCTACAATATACTTTTATACTGCAATTCCTTGTCGAAGAGTTCAAGCAACCGAACTTGGAGATTTCCTGTTTTTTTTACTTCTATTCGAAACACACAAAAATACATAAAAACATGCAAAGATACTCAAACAAACTTGACACATCATGGCCTGAGATTATTGGTTGATCTCGCAAGCAATAAATCTATAAACAGCGGTTGTTTACCAAAAACCAGGGTAAACAAATTGGCACGCCCAGTGGGACGTTGTGTGTCTAAAATTTCTTTTCGTTTTGTTCTTTGAATAAACTCTTGTGATTTTGCGTCGCATGTGATTGAGAGGAGGCAAGTGTCTTCCTAAAATGGCCCGTCCAAAGTCAACGACCGCTCCCTCATCCAGCACTCAAGCCGGTGCACAAACTTCACAAGAAATACCTGTTAGTAGCCAAACCCAGTCGAACGTGACTGGTGTAACGGCTTCTATGTCGTCGTCATCGTCGATACCAACATCGACTGGGCCTGTAGAAATACTTTGACTGGGCCTGTAGAAATACTTTCGACGCAAATGAGCCCACCGATCTCCAGACCGTGGATACAACAGGTGGATAGAAATACTTTGGCAGGGACTTTTGGTGCCTCAATGACACAGTTTTCCCTCACATCGACAATAAGGGATCCACCTTATGGCATGCCAACAACTTTAATGGCAGGTCTTGGGACGAATGCGTCTATATTCGCGGATAACGCGAATACTGTGTTGTCGCCAGTTCATGGGTCTGAAATGAGTATCCCTGGTCGAAACGCCCCTTTGGCATTGACTAATACGTCTGTGGCGTCGATTAGACAACAAATGGACGAGAGTAACCATGACATGGTTAATATGTTCACTCAGCAGATCAGAATGGTATTTAATCCCATGATCCGGGCTACTAACCAAAGTTACCAAATGTTGGCCGCTCAAATGGAGAGAATTGCCAACTTCTTCAACTCGGTTCAACCACCGAACCCTGGACCGCTTCGAATTGGCGGAAGAGGAGATAATGTGGCAAACCAGGGGCCACAACAGGTGCCCCAAGCGGTTGAAGAACCAATCGTAGGGGCAGCACAACAAGCCCCTGAAGTCGTTTTGGTAAATAAAAACCAAAATGCAGACGAAGTGGTTAGACAAGTTCGACAGAATAATCTTGGAGGGCAAGAGAATATAGCCCATCTCGTCGAGACAATTTTGGTCCAGAACGGCCTTAATATAGGCCTACGTAGGCCAAATTTTGTTTCGGCCTTGTCCGAGTATGTCTTGCAAACTGAACTTTCTAGGGGATGGAAGATCCCCAAATTCACAAAGTTTGCTGGAGAAACCAATGAGTCCACTGTCAAACATGTTGCCCATTATTTAACGGAGGGCGGGGACATTGCAAATAATGAAAATTTAAGAATGAAATATTTCCCCAACTCCTTGACAAAAAAGGCTTTCACATGGTTCACCACTCTCCTCCCTCATTCAATACACAATTGGAATCAATTGGAGAGAGTATTCCATGAACAATTCTACATGGGCCAATCTAAGATAAGTTTGAAAGAATTGGCTAGTGTTAGACGGAAAACACCTGAATATGTTGATGACTATCTCAATAGATTAGACTATTCAAAGCAAGATGTTTTACCCAAGTGCCTGAACATGAGTTAGTTGAGATGGCTGCTGGTGGCCTAGATTACTCTGTCCGAAAGAAATTGGACACCCAGCACTTGAGAGATATGGCCCAACTGGCCGATAGGGTTCGGCAAGTAGAAAGGCTAAAAGCCGAAAAGTCTAGGTCTAATAGGTTCCACAAAAAAGAGAAGGTTGCGTATGTCGACGATATCAGCAGCGACCAAGAATTCGATGTCCAATTTGCTTCCGTCGAAGAAAATGACGTTAATGTGGCCGAATTAAAACCTGGACCTCCATATGTTTGTAAATTTTTGAACCCGTCACACGGAAAAACTCCCGTTGAACCAAAAATGATAAGTTTGTTGCGAAATCATACACCTTTGACGTTACTAAATGTGACGAAATTTTTGACTTGTTAGTCTCTGATGGTCAAATTGTGGTGCCTAAGGGTTTAAAACTGCCACCAATAGACCAAAGGAAGAAAAGAGGATTTTGCAAGTTTCACAATTTTTTGGGTCATAATACTTCCCGTTGTGTTCTTTTCAGGGACTTGGTGCAGAAAGCACTCAACGAGGAAAGATTGAAATTTGGTGACAAGTCAAAATCACCAATGCAGGTAGATGCTGATCCTCTCCCAATCACCGACGCAATGTATGCCGAGCCAGTAGATGTAAACAATGTCGAGGTTATGGAAGAGATGCCAGGGGAAAGTTCTAGCGTCCCCAAAGAAGGTACCGAAAGCCTTATGATGGCACATGCAATGATCTCTGAAGATCAGTACAAGAACCAATTGAATGATATGTACCCTGATGCTGAAGAGGGCCTAGTTGCTTTTTTGAATCGTTGCAAAATAAGCAATTCAGAGGTTACTATTTGTCCAAAATGTCGTTCAGTGTTCGACAAAAAAGCAGCGAGGAGCCTCGAGGGAAAGCAGTTCGTGTCGAAGAGGAAGGGAAAATGGGTCGACAACAGGCCCAAGTTCAATTTCAATCAAAGAGGGATCCCATATAGGGTGGTGCCTCCAGTGAAGACATATGTCCCATCCTCGGAAACTCCTGTGGGTAAATGGGTCCATTCTAATGGGAAAAATCTGGGTTGTCGTTTGACTAAGTGGAGAGATCCATCATGTCGACAATAGGTACTCCTACAGGAATGGATACAAAGGTACAAACCCCATGGCAAAGACTCAATGGCGTAGGTTCCAACGTCAGAAGAAGGCTGTTGCAACTGATGACTCAATGTCGGGGCTAAATCGAAACGTGGTGGAGCTAAAACTACCTATCCGACCAGGAAAGAGGCCAGTGAAGCAAACTCCAAGGAGATTTGCACCTCAAATCCTGTCGAAGATTAAAGAAGAAATTGAAAGGCTCCTATGAAGCAAGTTCATCAGAACAGCAAGGTACGTTAAATGGTTGGCTAACATAGTCCCTGTAGTGAAAAAGAATGGAACTCTTAGGGTCTGCATAGATTTTAGAGATTTGAACAACGCTACGCCAAAAGATGAATACCCTATGCCGGTAGCAAAAATGTTAGTTGATTCAGCAGCAGGTTTTGATTATTTGAGCATGCTAGACGGCTATTCTGGTTACAATCAGATTTTTATAGCCGAAGAAGATGTGTCGAGGACAGCCTTTAGGTGCCATGGGGCTATAGGCGTATACGAATGGATAGTTATGCCATTCGGGTTGAAGAACGCTGGCTCTACATACCAAAGAGCAATGAATTATATGTTCCATGATTCATAGAAAAATTCATGCAAGTGTACATAGATGATATTGTAGTGAAGTCTTCAACACAAGATAGCCATTTAGACCATCTTCGACAATCGTTCGAAAAAATGAGAAAATATGGCTTAAAGATGAATCCTTTGAAATGTGCTTTTTGTGTTCACGCAGGTGATTTTCTGGGTTTCGTGGTTCACAAAAAGGGTATTGAAATAAATCAAAATAAGACAAGTTATCCTGGAAACGAAGTCTCCTTCTACCAAGAAAAAACTGCAATCTCTTCTAGGCAAGATCAACTTTCTGAGGAGGTTCATTTCGAATTTAAGTGGCAAGACCCAAGCTTTCTCGTCATTGCTTAAACTAAAGAAAGAAGATACGTTTAGATGGGAAACAGAACATCAGAAGGCTTTTGAAGAAATCAAGTCATATTTGACAAAACCACCTGTTCTCTTACCCCCTGTTAAGAACAGGATGATGAAGTTGTACATAGCAGCATCGGAATCATCCATAGGTAGCATGCTAGCCCAAGAGGATGAAAATGGTGTCGAAAGAGCCATATATTACCTCAGTAGGATTTTAAATGATGCTGAGACAAGGTATCATCCAACTGAAAAGTTGTGGCTTTGTTTGTATTTCTCATGTACAAAATTGAAACAATATATAAAACTAGTCAACGTTTGTGTTTATTCTCATTTTGATATTATTAAGCACATGTTGTCGAAACCTATTTTACATAGTAGAATCGGTAAATGGGCTTTAGCCCTAACGGAGTATTCGTTGACCTACAAGCCCTTAAAAGCCATTAAAGGGCAGATCGTGGATGATTTCATAGTTGACCATTCTGCGATCGAAGCTACAGTTGGCTTAGTAGAGACTCGACGTTGGAAATTATATTTCGACGGTTCCAATCACATGGATGGCACTGGGATTGGCATTTTAATTGTGTCTCCTACTAACATTCCGACAAGTTTTAAGTTTAGAGTTAATGAACGATGTTCAAACAATAAGGCTGAATACGAAGCCTTAATAGCAGGACTTGAAATCTTGTTGTAACTGGGGGCAAATGAGGTCGAGATAAAAGGAGATTCCGAACTGGTTATAAAGCAGCTGACGAAGGAATACAGATGCATTAAAGAAAATTTGATTACGTATTTTGTTCTAGCCAACACGTTGTTACAACGTTTTCAGCATGTGGATATTCAACATGTGCCTCGAATTAATAACCAAGAGGCAAATGAGTTGGCACAAATCGCTTCGGGTTATAAAGTCCCTAAAGCAAAGTTAAAGGAGTTGATATAAATAAGAGACAAATCTTCTCCGATTTCCCCTTCACGAACATAATTGTCAATAACAAAAACTGCGGGGGCAGAGGAAATTGACAATCTTTCAGCCGAAACTGAAAATTTTTCAGGCAAATTTGCGAGATTTCGGCTTGAAGTTTTTGCCATTGACAATATGGCAAACAACGATTGGCGCAAACAAATTGTCGAGTACTTAAAAAACCCTGTTGGGAATACCAGTCGAAAGATTAAATATAGAGCCTTAAGCTATGTGGTGATAGGAAATGAATTGTTCAAGAAAACACCTGAGCAAGTTCTACTGAAATGCCTTGAAGAAAATGAGGCATATTTGGCGATTTCTAACACCCATAGAGGAGTTTGTGGTTCTCACCAAGTAGGCCACAAAATGAAATGACTTTTGTTTCGACAAGGAGTCTATTGGCCTACGATGTTAAAAGATTGTATAGAGTTCGCTAAAGGTTGTCAAGAATGCCAGAAGCATACAGGGATACAACATGTACCAGCAAGCGAAATTCATGTGATAGTAAAACCATGGGCATTTAGAGGATGAGCTTTAGATTTGATCTGAGAAATAAAACCTACTTCGTCGAAAGGCCACCACTATATTATAGTCGGGATAGATTACTTCACCAAATGGGTAGAAGCCATCCCTTTACCGAATATGGATCAGGAAGCAGTTATCAAGTTTATTCAGGACCATATTCTGTACAGGTTTGGAATCCCAGAGACTATCACCACAGACCAAGGGTTGGTCTTCACGAGACGAAAGATGGTAGAGTTTGCCTCCGAAGTCGGATTTAAATTGTTAACTTCGACACCTTATTACGCGCAGGCAAATGGTCAAGTCGAAGCCGCCAATAAAGTTATCATTAGTTTGATAAAGAAACATATGGGTAACAAACCAAGAAATTGGCATAATACTTGGAATCAGGCGTTATGGGCTTGTCGAAATTCGCCAAAAGAATCGACTAACACTACCCCATTTAGGCTTACATTTGGTCATGACGCAGTTCTACCCGTCGAAGTATGTTTACAATCGGCTAGAGTTCAAAGGCAATGCGAGCTTCCCGCAAACCATTATTGGGACATGATGTTAGATGAACTGATCGATTTAGATGAAGAAAGAATACATGCATTAGACGTCCTTATGAGGTAGAAAGAGATAGTGGCCAAAGCCTACAACAAGAAAGTAAAGTCTAAATCTTTTGTTCAGGAGATTTAGTTTGGAAAGTGATTCTGCCTATGGATAGGAAAGACAGAGTTCTAGGAAAATGGTCGCCGAATTGGGAAGGACCATTCGAAATCACTCAGGTTTTCTCAAATTGTGCATACGAAATAGAGGAAGTCGGTGCAGATAATCGAATCTTGCGAGTAAATGGCAAATATCTGAAAAAATACAGGCTAGTGCTGCAAGAAGTTAAAATTACGTGCGAATAAAATAATATCAAGTGCGTAATCATGGCATACGTTGCCAGTACAATTATAAGAGTTTTGAAAGAGGCTGTATTAATACATATTACAAAGCTTAAAAAGTAAGATTAGTCGTCAGCCTCTCTAGAGCCGTCTTGGCGAGATCCAACACCGCTTGGGTCCGAGAGCCATTGTCAATCAATTTGTTGATCTCATTGTCGCTCGACTTGGCCCTTTTGAAATGTTCAATAGCTAGTTTGGCCTCTCGGCGAAGTTCGGCTTCTGAAGGACCCAATACCTTCTGGATACCAGCTAACCTCTCTTCCTTCTCTTTAATTTTCAACGCCAAGATTGCCATTTGTTCTTTGTAAGTAGCAATGTCTGACTTGCACGCTTTTGCCTCGGCCGAAACATGGGCACTCTTAAGCTCTAAAGAAGCAATTTTGGTTTTAGATGTTTCGACTAGCTTCAAGTTCTCTGTATGCTGATGATGTTGTTATGTTAACAAAGCATTGTTTTCGGATTCGCGCCGGAGTTCCATAGCTATTCGATCCAGGAGAGGCTCGAAGTCAACCAAGAAGGCTTACAAAGACTAATTACGGGTTAACTTGAGCAACTTGTGTATCGGACTTTTGAGTTCGAAAGTGAGGTTCGAGTTCAATCTGATGGCTTGGAAAAGGTCTACCCCTATGACCTTCGATCGCAGCTCTTGGGTCAAATCTTCCTCAGACGCTTCTGAACTCACCCCGACAGATGAAGTCGAAGTATTCTGGGTATTTTCACTGCTTAGCATGAGTTTGAAAGCTTCGAGGGGATCACTTTCCTCAAGACTTGCTATGTCATCTAGGCTTGGAGTGGTACTGGGGGCAGACATTTTCTTTGATGGAGATTCGTCCATACTCTCAGGACTTCGCGGGTTATCTCCTTCGCTTTCAGTCTCCTCGTCCTCAAGACCCTCACTACTCACATTGTCACCAGGGGTGTCATCCTCATCTGTTTCAGGTGTCTCGACAGGGTCTGGATTCTGAGGTGACTCAGTGAGGTTGGTTTCTCCTCCGGTAGGAAAGCTGGTTTGAGCACCTGAAGTGGGATTGGGAAGTTCTCCTTTTGGCAAATTTTCGTGGCGTTCAGCCTCAACTTCGGTTTGTTTGGGTTTAGGAGGAGTAGTGACAAACACATCTTCAAACCAGTCGTCAGATACCTTCCCGCCGCTGTGTTGATTCGTTGTTCTGTCCTTGTCTGTCTCTTCAACTATCTTGGAAATAGGACAATTATGAGGCGAGGTAGGCGTCGTCTGACCCCCAACCTCGATGTTACCAGTGTCTATCACCTGAAAAAAGACAAACTATCATCATGATTGGAGAAAATCAATCGACGAGTTAACTGGCGAAAGTTTCGATTTGTACCTCAGTATTGCCTTTCCCGACACCGGAACCTTCGCTCGGAATCCTCTTTGCTTTGTAGATTTCTTAAGAGGTTAGACATCGGAATCCATCTCAGGTTTCTTTGGTGGCTCTTTTCCGGCAAGGATTGACAAACCTTCAGCAGCGTCGGCATGTGGGGAGGAACCATCATCCTGGAACACAACACATGTACGTGTATAATGGTGAGGTTGGTTAAGTAAACACAAAGAAAAAGAGAAGTTGTTTCTACCTACCTCTGAGTCATCGCTGGATATGCTGACGAATTTCCTGACTTTTTTAAAAGGAGTCGTGGTGCAAGAACTGCTGGTGCGTTTCCGTTTCTGGAAAATCACTCTCATTAGAAAGATGGTCAAAATATATATACTGCCGAAAGGGAGAAAATAAGAGGCTACCTCAACAGTTTTCGACTTAGAAGGTGTTGCCTTTTTCTTGGCTGCCTCCTTGTCGGGCTCATCGTCTGAAGTGGGTTTGGGGGTAAGAGGTACAGCTGCAAAGCAAATAAATGCATTAAGTTTGAAAACGGTTGAAACCATATGTTACCTCTGAGTGTGAAGGTTATCACCTGTTCTGATTTCTGACGTAATTCGAACATGTCGAATATCAAGCTGTAAGTGACCTCCAAAACTATGTATGTCGTGCTTAGTCGGAGTTACTCTATCAGACTTTTTAGCTAAAAGATTTTTGAAGGCTAATCTCGAACCACAAAAGAACCAATGAGGGGAACCGAAAAGACTACTGATTTGAAAAAGTTGAAAGTTTTGCCATGTGGCGAAAAGAAGTATGAAGGTTTTCTGAATCAAGTCGTCTGTTACTTCTCCTAGGGGCTAAAAATCTCCGAAAATGGTGCAGTAATGATAACTGACTTTGGGAACTGCTCGAGATAAGTGATGAAGTCATTCAAAAAGATGTAAGGTTTTCTTTGTGGGTTAGAGCTTTTCAAAAATGCCAGTTTCCTTCTACATTACTTTTCGTCGAACCTAACATTTTTGGGGGGCAATTTGTTACCTGTGTTTTTCGTCAAAAGACATTTGACACAGTCACTAAGGTTTGATTGGACACGCTGGAAAGAGATGGGATTTTTTAGTTTAAAGGATTTCCGAAGTTGCACTTGTTCTCTCGACAGAATCGAAGTATCTAGGGTTGGTCGAAGTATTTATTCGACGAAGCGGAAGACAGTTATATCTTGGGAAGTTTTCTTTGACGAATCGTCATAGATCGCAGCTATCGAAGGCGCGGGATTTGAATTTCAAATAGGTCGTTTTTCTCTGTTATTTAGCGTCATTTAGCAGTTAGAAATGTGGATAGGATTGTACAGTTATTTTTCTTAGTATAAATAAGAGTTTTCCATGAGGAAAACGGGGACACACAATCATTATACATAACATTCTATGCACTAGAAGTATCCAGGTTACAACGAGAAAAGAGTTACGAATCATGTATGAACCTTGTGAACAACCTTTATTTCCAATCAATGCAATTTATTTTACTTTAAGTTGATTTTCTACAATATACTTCTATACTGCAATTCCTTGTCGAAGAGTTCAAGCAACCGAACTTGGAGATTTCCTGTTTTTTTTTACTTCTATTCGAAACATACAAAAATACATAAAAACATGCAAAGATACTCAAACAAACTTGACACACAATGGCCTGAGATTACTGGTTGATCTCGCAAGCAATAAATCTATAATCAGCGGTTGTTTACCAAAAACCAGTGTAAACAGCTATTTTTTAGATCTTTCTATGGTAGAAAAATAATGGATTTTGTGAATTTGTGAGAGAAAAAGAACCAAGATTGAAAAAACACTAAGACATGGTGTAAAAAAATTGGCAGAAAAAAGAAGAGATGAAACAAAAAACAGTAAAGAAAAAAAAGAATAAAATATGCCTAAACTATTAAAATGAGGTAACGAAAGATTTTATTAGATTTTTTGATTTAAAACATAAAGACATATTAATTGAATGTGGGTAAGTGTGTAAATAACAAAAATATATTCAAAATACGTAAAATGATAATAATTTACCCACATAAGTAGAGAGTAAATATATTCATTATATTGACATTGTTCATTTTGATTGGTTCACATCAGTAAGGGGTAATTTACCCACAAATTTATAAAGACTAATCTAGAAAAAACCATTTTTATGTGTCACATGTGCCATAAGATATATTTTCATTTTAACATATTAATAATGATAATAATAAAACGTGGAGGCTGTTGTCTAAAGTCACCAGGTGATTATTGTTTTTTGAAATATTCTTTGGCCAGGAGCAAGTATTGCAAATGGGTCATAAACAAATTTTCTTTGCCTAAAAGTCTCCCACTTAGTACCAAAATGGGCCTTCCATTCCTCTTGTGTATTGTGGTGGGGCAAATATTGCTTTACTCCAAGATTTTCTCTTTGACAGTACTCTAAAATTCTTTTGTTCTGACTTAGTATGTGTTCTAAGCCATCAGTTCCATTTGAAGAAGGAACTGCAGAGGTAAGAAATGCCACTAAGTAGAAAATATCTTCATCTGGAATAACAACTGAAGTTCTACTGTCCCACCTGCAAACAACATATACACATTATATTGAAGTTTAATAACTACTTAGTAGCTAAATATACATTTTTTTTCTTCTAAATGCTCGTTCATCCTTCTATTTTGCATAAATTAAAGTTTTAATCCGCTCATTTTTAAAACCGAGCTTTTTGATCTCTATTTCACAACTTTTAAGATTTTCCACCCTATTCAATTTTGAGATTTTTTTGCTGATGTGACATCATTATCAATGACGCTGCCGCTTCGGTAAAAAAAATAAAAAAAACCAACATTGGCTGGGTGAAAAATGGTAACGGTTTTGGTTTCACACGTGTCATATCACAATGTTTTGCTAAAATATTTGTATGAGTATCAATCTAGTAGTGACATTAAATTCAATTATCCTCAGTCTGGTAAAAGATATATACTTTGATCTGTTCACTGGATAGACAAGGACAGGGCCATTGCTTGTTTGTGTAAGGATGTTCCCAAAGACAACTTCTGCAAAACTATGTATTTTGCTTTTTGGTATAAAAAGATTGAGCCATGGATGTGGAACATCCCACAGCCCTTTTGAACGCAATTTGACCTCAGATACATGCACTCTGTCTAGGAATTCTACATATGTGACTTCTGTTACAAAAAGGGTTGATCGGATATAGTTTAAACGTGACAAATGTCTCTCAACATCCTGCATAAATAAAGAAACACAGAGTGAGAAAAAGTTTCTTAAGCAAAATCCATGTAATAAAAATCAATCTCCACAAGTGTAGAGTCTTCGTATAATTAAATAACTTAAATGATCTTTTGATAAGTATTGATCAGTTGGTAGAGACACTGCGTTTATGATCGGGTTCGAATGCTAAATTCCCTAATTACTCAGATAGGTGAAATTATAGTCAATAAGCTTCTTGATCGTAAAAACTTTGTTTTAGAGGAAAAAAATTAACTTACTAAATGATAGTTGCTTGTATTTTATCTTTTTTTTAATCATACCTACTGTGTGTGTATATATATATATACCAACCTGATTTACTATATCAATTTGTTCAAAATTGAAGTATTTGGCTAATTCTAGGCAGAAGAGAGTTTTTCCATCTGACTTGAAATGACTAGCTTGGACTGCATCTTGTGGGTTGAAGGATGATCTCCAGTTATTTAGCAGACCAGTTCTGTTTATTATAACAAATCCTTCAATGTAATCAAATGCATTTTCTTCAGATATTAATCTCTCTTGGTCTCTAGTGAACTCTGTGAAATCTGAGTATAGCACTCTAATCCATTTTACCTGTTGCAAATAATACACTTTTTATTAGATGTCACTTGGTGCTTACAAAACTTTAATAAAAATTAAATGCTCATTAGTGATTAGTACCATGGAAGGTGCTGGTTCAAGAAGAATTCTTGCACGAGTTATAATGCCAAACTGGCCAAGCCCTCCAAGAACACTGTGGAAGAGCTCTTCATTTTGCTTCTCAGAACAGTTTACCAACTCCCCTGTTCCTGCATTCATTCATTGACCACCTTTTATTAGTCAATAGAAAAAAAAAGCACTTTCTTCATTTGAAAAAGAAAACTCATTTACAACCAATAATTAGGTACACGTTTTCTATGTCAACAAGGTCAAATGAATTATTGGTTCACAAAAGACAAAATAGTTGACTCAGGCAATAAACTCAGCTCATGAGCTAAAGAACATTAAAGAAGTTACAAAAACAAGGTTCAGAATTCAAATCTTGAAAACTAACATGGCACTTACTAGATATACACATTTTTTACGTCAACAAGGTCCAATGAATCCTCATTTTACAAAAGACAATACTCCCTCCGTGTCCTATAACAAGTGACCGTTTTAGAGAAAAATATTCTCCTAAAATAACTGACTCATTTTACTTTTTAATATAATATTAATAATTTTTTTCAATTATAACTCTAATTAAAATTATTTTCATCGTTCTCAATTCAATATATTTCACTTTACATTTATGATAATGAAGAATCTACAAATATTTGACAAAAACACTTAGAACCATTTTTCTTTCTCAGTTTTTCTTAATATGTGTGAAATGAGTAAATAGCTCACTTAATTTGAGTCAGAAGGAGTAATAGTTTCAAGCAAACAAATCGATTGGTGAATTAAGGGACATGAGACAGAATTCTAAAGATTCAAACATTGAAAACTAACATAATTCACGTACTAATTTTTTTCTATAAAAGAACCTTAAAAAGTAGCAACTACATCATTTTCTTTTCCCTTCTCAATATGGTATTCAAAAGAAGATTATATACAAACCTGTAACAATCTCAAGCTGCTGAACATTGCTGATCTGAGGACCATGCTTAAATGCTTGTCCACTTACACCAGCATTGGAGAGAGTGCCACCAACTGTTAGATGTAAATAATCTGTCCATGATTTTGGTGCCAACCCATATTTTAAAGTCTCATGCAAGATGTTTATCCACAATTCACCACCAGAGACATCCACATAAGGAGAAGAATTCCCAAAATGGATATGCATTTCAGGTACTTTGAGTGATTCCATTTTGATCACAATTCCTCCATGAGTTTGTGATTGTCCTTGAAGTGAATGTCCATGCCCTCTTGCTGCAACAGTGAGATGAGAGCTAGGTCCCATATGCCATATATGTTTTATTGTGGTTGCAATATCAGAAACTGATTTTGGGTACATCACTGCCATTGGATGATATTGGTACCTATTGCCAAAATCTCTTGATGCTTTGTTAAGGCTAATTTCATCAAAACTCAAATGTCCTTCAAGTGGAAGTGTTTTTAATGAAAAAGGGATGTTGGAAAGACAAAAGTTAAACCTTGTGGCTATACAACTAAGAAAGAAGATAATGAATCCTTTGAGGAATAGAATGTTCTGTTGTCCAAAGAAACTCATTTTTTTTTTTTGTATTAGATAGAAGGTTGTGTTGTGTTGATTCTTTGAGTTAAAATAAAAAATAAGAAAGTGATTGAATGTGGAGGAACTTAAGGTTTTGGCCAGAATTTAAAGAAGTTTTTTGTGAGTGACTAAGTCAACTATTCCTAAGTTATGACTAATGAGAATACGTATGAAGACTGTCTACTTAGGAGGAATTAGAGTTTTAGGATTTTGTTTTTGGGGTTATAGCTTGTTTTATAGACAAGACAAGACAAGATGGAATAAAAACCATCATTCAGAGGCCAAGTTGAAGAGGAAAAGTAACAACAAAAAGAGATCTCACAAATCTTTCTACTTTATTTTTTCACCATATAGTAACATAAAAGAAAGACGTGTACAATCAAAATATTGTGTTCGTTAACCAATTTAAGGATACTTTTTCCAAAATTAGAAATAAGTTCTTGCTTGAGCTATAGTTCAAATTTTTTTACTAGTCTTACACGTATTTTGAAAATGTTTGTGTTGAGTCCACTACTGTCGGAACTTAAACATCGCGTATCCTGCTATTAGATTGGACGAGAAAGACTCTCATGCTAAGAGAGAGAGAGGAGAGAGAGAGAGAGAGAATATTGAAGATTTTGAGGTACCTTAATTGATGAGTTCATTTGCTACATTTTTATTTTTATTTTGGTTTTATTTTTATGTTTCATCTCAATATGAGTAATTAAATTGTTCTCATAGTGCTAAACTTGGTGTTTAGCCAATTAGCAAAGTGATCGGTTGATTAGTTTGTTTGTTTGATTTGTCGTTTATTCAATTGATAAAATGATATGTAAGAAGATTTGTATTTTTGACAATGATCTTTTTTATTGAGCGATTGCGTTGAAAAAGAGACTTTGGTTCTCGATTGTAGGTTCTTAGACTGCTCCAAAGAGTGTCTAGTGTTGAAATGTGAACTATTATATAAGAAGACAATATATAAAAGAAAATGATAAAAGAAGATGATAAAGATATGTTTGTATGTTGAATAATCTTTACAAAGGGGTCTTTGTAGAATTAAAATAACTAAGGAACCTACACTAACATTACTTTCCACATTTTTGGCCAAGTAATTGCCCTATTACATCATGATCATGTATGACCTTGGCTAACACCATCAATGTAAGTAACTATCTCAAAAGCAGCATAAAATCGTAAGATTGGGGGCTTAATGGGTTGATTCAATGAGAGCTCAATGCCTAAATAATCATTCTACATTGAGTATTACACTAATAGAATGTACTAAAGTAAGACTTTGGTAACTATTCAAGTTAACTAAGGTTAGATAAACCTTTGGTCAATAAAGGTTTGACTTTTCTTTTAATTGGATGTAAACTCAATTTAAAACTTTATTTTAGTCAAGTTACTTGTTCATTAGGTCTATAATCATTCTACATTAAGTATTACACTAATCAAATGTACTAAAGTAAGAATTCGGTAACTATCCGAGTTAACTTAGGTTAGATAAACCTCTGGTCAAGAAAGGTTTGACCTTTCTTCTAATTAGATGTAAACTCAATTTAAAACTTTATGTTAGTCAACTTACTTGTTCATTAGGTTTATAATCATTCTACATTGAGTTTTACACTAATCAAATGTGCTAAAGTAAGAATTTGGTAATTTGACTAAAATAAAAAGATTTAGAAATGGGGATAAAACCAGCTTGCCAACTATAACAACCCGATTTTCATTATTAGTTTATTACAATTATTTTATTTAATTATTGCTTTTATTATGTGGGTGAATTGGTGAGTTAGTGAATTTTTAGAAAATAAGGGTATTTTGGTAATTTGGGAGTGCAAGGTATTTATGTAAAAGTTATTAGAAATAAGAGTTTTAAGAGAATTAAGGAATAGAGGTGTAAGAGTAAATGAGAGGTTTAAGTGAAGTAAATGAGTAGTGTTTTATTTGTGAGAAAAGAATAGAACTAAGCCCATTTAATGTAAGTGAACCAAAACCCAAAACAAGATAATATAAATAGTTAGTAGTGTTTGTGAAATTAGGGTTAGAATTAATGTCACAATTGAGAAAGAGGCAAGAGTAGAGGCATAATAGTAGAAGAAGGAGAGCTAGAGAAAGGGAATAAGAACTTGAAGAAACCAAAGAGGAGAGGAGAACCCAAGCTAGGGGAGGTTTAATTGTGAAGACTAAGAGGTGAGGGGGAGTTTTATTCACCTTTGACAATGTTTGGATAAATGGGTAGAATCTTGGTTTTGTGTGATTCTTGTTGTTTTTATGCTTTTATGATGAATTATCGATGAATTGATTCTAAAATTGTGATTTAGAATGTTGTTATGTTCATGGATATATGTTTATTTGAGAATCCATGAAGTTATGATGAGTTGTTTGTGTTGTTGTTGTGTTCTTGAGCTACATGATGATTTTGATGAAATTCATGAAAGTTGTTGTTTAATTGATGCATGATGTTTACATAATTGAAATTGGTGAATGTTGTTGCTGTGAAGAATTTGAAGAAGAAATGAATTGTGTTGTTGTTACTATGTTGAGTGGAATTAACATGTTAGGTTTGTGTTGTGGTGAAATTAAGAGAATATGAGAAATTATGTGAATCATGTTAAAATGAGTGGAATTGAGTTGATTATGATGAAATTGATGTATGTTTGATTGTATAACATGAGTATGACGATTTGGGTAGAGTTTGGTGTGTTTGTGATCAAAGAATGATGTCGAAAGGGATGTCCCCGTTTTGAAAAACGAGAAAAAAACGCATTTTTCCCACCTGGGTAACACGCACGACCGCGCGCCTAGGAGGCAGGGACCGTGTGTGTGTCTCGACATTGAGGACCACGACCGTGTGCCTTGGCCGCATGACCGTGCGCCCCTCTGTGGTGCGAAATTCCAATTTTTGTGATTTTTAAAGGTACTTAAGACGCATGGTTAGGTCTCAAACCCCTAAACTTAATCTATAGGGGTAGGCTTAGTAATTGATTTGGCAATTGAGTTGGACTTGTAAATTGAGTTAAAATGAAGTTTGAGCTTATTAGACGAATAAGGAGATGATGTAAGATTATGTGTTATGAGTATAAGATAATGTGATGTGAATATGTAATGGCGTGAGTACATATTTAAGTGATTAATAAAGTGTATTGATTATATGAGAAATGTTATGACGTAAATGATTCGTTGATGTGATTAAATGGTGGTGTGGTGATGTTGTGATTTTGTGATGTGTGGATGTATTGATTTGATAATGCAATGGTGAGTTGAAGTGGTGATATGTTATATGATGGAGTGAATTATATAACTATGAACTATATGATGTTGTGCATTGTCGAGTCAATACTTTGTATCCACACATTCATTGTCAGTCCAGTCGTACATTTATGGACAAGGATGTTGTGGGAGTTCAATAACATACTTCTGAATATCCAGGATGTTGTGGGAGTTCAGTAACATACTTCTGAATATCCAGGATGTCGTGGGAGTTCAGTAACATACTTCTGAATATTCATGATGCAGTGGGATCACTCAGTAACATAGCTATGATATCCAAAACTTGGTACCACATGCATATAGAGTCGAGTTAGGCGCATTGCATACATAACTATGAGTTTATGTGTAGGTAGTTGTATTTGATGATGTGTATCTATGTGGAAGACGTGCAATTTGATGATGGTGATGAGATGTGAATTATGTGTATTCATCTTGATGATTATGTGATGATGATGATTCTTTATTGGTAATCTTGTGATAATTGATGGAAGTTTATTGAGTTATTTAAATGAGTATGCATGAGAATATTGCCTGATTATCTGATTACTTGTATACGTGATGTTTGTTTACCTTGACGATATACATGCATCCTTGTTTTCCTTTTGTTGAATATTACTCACCCTACTTGTTGCGGGTTGGACGCCCACACCCTCGTGGTGTAGACTTGCAGGTTGATGACGCATAGTTGTCGTGAGTTTTCCGAGGATGGCTTTGGAGCCTACTCATCCCTTATTACTTTTTCCTTTGGAGTCTAGCTTAGTGATGCCCTGATTAGGATTTAGGACTATTGAGATTTTTATTTATGATTGATGAACCTTGATTTCATATGAGGATGCATTTATTACGAGATATGTTTTATCTGACTTATGTTGTTGAGATTATTTCCGCTGCGATATTATATTATCTGTTGAAGTTTTGAATTTGTGCTGAATGGTGGAGAATAACACCTTAGACGTTATTTATATTTGATACATATTTATTTAAAAATAGTATGCGAGATTTGCGATGTTACACCAACTTAGTTATCTCGTTCCAACGTCAGTTGATTCTGGTATATAGTTGATATTCAAATACTTTTCAATAAGGCTTATAACATCCTCCAAGTCCATTTCAACCTAGTAGTCATTCTCATCCGCGGCCAACAAGTGATTCAGGTGTCACTCGATTTTGCATCAACTGTCAATCAATTCCACATTAGATGATTCCAACACTAACTAATTATGATGTAGCTTATAACATAATACACTCGCTTTAGCCTAGTGGACAATATGTGATTCTACAATTTTTTTTTGTGTAAACATGAATTATGTTAGTTTTTATACTTTAGCCTAGTGGACAATATGTGATTCTACAACTTTTTTTTTGTGTAAACATTAATTATGTTAGTTTTTACATGTGAACAGTGAACTTATTAGGTATAACATTTTACTCATTTCTTAACTTATCAAATGAGCTGCCTACTTAAAACTATCAATTAAATTGTTAATTGCTAGTCATATTTTTTTGTGGGTCTTAAAACTCGGGTCACATGGGAACAAATTTCTGATAATCTAAAGTTCCATCCAAAAGTAAATAAAGATTAGTCAAAGATTGTTCTATTAAAATCTCAATTCCGATTTTTCCAAACAATTGTTTTTAACTTAAGTTCTTCATTAATCACTTGGATTTAATCACTTAGTGAATCGTCGGTCATTTTAATAACGTGTTGTTTAGAGTTGCATTTTGATTTACATAACAAATATAAACTAATTTGGTATAATTAGAGTTTTCCGGACTAAATTTAATTTTTAAGAGACCAACTTATTTGGCTTCAAAATGAAAAAAGATCAACTTTTAAATGCAACAGTTGAACTTAGAGAAGAAGTTGGTGGGGGCATGGGTTGGTCCATGAGACACGTGAAGACTTGTTCATTTGATCTTGGCTGTGACCATATATATAACCATTGATTGGTCGTGTAGGGACCTCTCTATCTTAGGCTAAGAAACAAAAAAGGAAATTGAGAGAAACAAAGGAGACAGAGGTACTTGCGTATAAGTTAACACAAGTATCTAAATGTTATAGATTTTAAAAAAGAAGTTATTTTTTTAATTTATATTTTTGAAAATGATTTTTATGTATAATAAAAAATAGTAAAAGTTATTTTAAATTTATTTTTATAAATTAAAAAAATAATTTTGCCATTCAGTAATTCAGATTTTTTTAAAAAAAAAAAATCTCTAAAAAATGATTTTTACGAGAAACTATTAGAAATAGTTTCTTATTTTATAGATGTTTTAAAATTTTATGATAATTTTTTTTAACAAAATGATGAAATACTTAAAATAACTTTTTATGAGAAGCTTCTTAAACCGATTTTTCATTCGAAGCTTCTTTTAAAACCTTTTTTTAGAGAAAATTTATAGCAAAAACATTAAATATTATAATCTTGAGTACAAACAAACTTATTATATCAAATCTTGAGTACATAGTACCTCCTCGTTCCTAATTACAATAAAAAATTGATTTTTAAAAAAAATTGGAACAAATACATCAATTTTTTAGACTTCATGCGGTTTTGAATCGAGTCTAATCTGATTCAAGTATTGGTAGAACTTGTATAGCGTAGCATGGCATCTTAATTACCCCTTTCCTCATATTATGGCCACATCAATTTGTAACTTCATTAGATTAGATTGGCATAAAGGCTTACGTGGTCTTATGTAGAAATTATATTGGGTCATCGATGGGATTTATGTGGTCCTTGAAAATCTATATTATTCCCCATAGAAATCACTAATCAATTATGGTCAATAGCCTCTTGGCTCTTGCAACACCCATGTATTGTCGCTTATTATCATTATATTGGTTTAGCGAATGGGACTAGACTGCAACAAGTCTATAAATAACTTTTGAATTTTGATTACAAAAATTACTTACATTTAAAGTTTAATTACTCATAAAGATTAGTCATCGTTAAACCAAAGGCCATCTCAGATATTTTTGAAATTGTGCTCTAATTTTGGACCTTGTACTAATTTTGGATCCTCAAAATTATAGATAAACTTATGTCAATTGGTAAAGGAAAACAACTCTCGAAAGAATTTTTGGAATATTTATTAGAACAATTAAATACAAAGGTTAAATATGTTTTTGGTCCCTATAAATATATCAACTTTTCGTTTTAGTCCCTCTAAAATTTTTCTTCGACTTTTAGTTAGGGATGGAAAAGCAGGCCGCCTCACCCCGTTTAAGCCCGCTTAAAACGGGACGAGACGAGCCGAGTCAGCTTAAGTGACCGAGTTCAAAATCCGACCCCCCCGGTTTAGTGGCGGACATACGAGTTGGTGCGCCGGCCCTCCAAACAAAAACCTTTTTTTTGGAAAAAAACAATTTTTTTTAATGCATTTCTTTTACAACTTAATTGTTACAAAAAAACTATGTCGCTTTTACCATAAAAAATATAAAAGAATATGCATCGAATAAATTTGTGGTAAAAACAAGATAATTAACAAATTGTCGAACTAAGCATCATACTTAATAGCAAAATTAGAAAAATCCGCCCACATAAAACAAATCATAAAATAAATCCAACAACCGAAATAAATCCAAAAAGATAAAATAAGCTTAAAATAAAAAAGAAAAACGAGTTAAGCGGGCCGGTCCGCCCCCGCCCCGTTTTTTTAACGAGTTAAGCGGGGTGATCCAGCTATAGGAAGCAAGTTCAAAACTTCGACTCAGCCCGCCAAAAACAGCGGGCTAAACGGGCCGACCCAACCGGTTGAGCCCGTTTTGCCACCCTTACTTTTAGTCCTTATAAAATTTTCAATCACCACTTTTGGTCCCTATTTTTAAGACAAATCATGTGTAGCTTTTTTATTTTTCTATGAAATTGTGCGGAAATGTGTAGAATATTGTAAAAATTTCTCTATTTTTTTTTTGAATTTCTTAACAAAACATGAATTAAATATGAATTTTTAGATGCAAAAACTATAAAAATTCATATTTAATTCATGTTTTGTTAAAAAATTCTAATTTTTTTGGGAGAGATTCTTATAAAATTATAAACTTTTCGGCAAAATTTTATTCAAAAATATGAATTCTACATATGAGTTTACATAAAAGGAGAGACCAAAATTGAAGATAAAAAACTTTTGAAAGATTAAAATTCGAAGGAAAATTTTAGTGTGATTAAAACAAAAAGTTGGTATATTTATATGGAGCAAAAACTGTTGGAATAAAATGTATGAACAACTCTCTTTTGGATAGGGGGAGATTGTTGAAACAAAATGTATGAACAACTCTCTTTGAGGTTTTGATGATAACAAAGTGTTGAAAAGAAAATTGGTATTTGCTAATGCTTTGTTCTAAGTTGTGCAGAACCATGTTCTTAATGTTTGATAATTAATATTGGTTATGGAAGAACAAGCTAAGAGCAAGAAGGAAAGCATAGAAGCTTTGTTGCAAGTCTGAAGCAAAACTGGGTCAGAAGCAGCTTCTGAAGGTAGAGTCTGAAGACTGCGTCTGAAGGGTGCTTCTGAAGACTGCGTCTGAATGCAGCGTCTGAAGGCTGAGTCTGAAGGTCAACGTTGGTCAACGTCTGAAGGCTGAGTCTGAAGGTCAACAGAAGTCAACGTCTGAAGGCTGAGTCTGAGGGTCAACAAAAGTCAACTTCTGAAGGAGCGTCTGATGAACAGTGCTTCTGAAGTGTGCGTCTGAAGTCCTGCTTCTGAAGTACCGTGTTCCTGGAGAAGCTTCTGAAATCTGACGTGGAAAGAAAAGCAACTGTTACCATCAACATTTAATGCCTGCGGTGTCAGAACAACTCCAATGGAACAGTTGTCTCCTTAGCCAAAACATTCCCCAGCTTTTAAGGAAAGCAAATTCAAATATGGTTGCGTGACTCTGTTTTTCTGCACAGTTTTAGCTCACAAACTCAGCTGGACCTAGCCTCCAATTGCAACGGCTCTTTGCTTAATTTTTGAGAAAGAACAAGGAAAAACTGCCCACACACAATTCAACCCCCCTTCTTGTGTGTTTTTCTCACCTTCAAAAACATATTTAAACCTAAATACAATTAACGCTCTTAAATTTAGATGATATAGTTGTTGGTATAATGGTTATGTATGTGTCTTGCTGCTAAGAGTAATTGGGTTCAACTCGCGGCGGCCAAACTTTTATATACTTAAAATGACTCAGTTCTAACATAAAAAATTCAAAATGGTACTCAAACTCGCGATCTTTGGCTTAAATTAACGGAGACTAAATCATATTTAATCTAAAATAAATAAAAGAATGATGCACCAATAAAAAATTGATCTAAGTGATAAGTGATTTGGATCCCTTAAATTAATGGTCAAGAATTCGATACGAATAAAAAAATTTGATCCCAAATAAAAATTAATTATTGTTAAACGAGGTGAAAAATTAATTTGATCACACACGGAAACTATTATAGGAGATACATGCATCATGGAAATTGCATAATCCACAACAAGAAAAGCTTGATTATTGGTCTGTTTGGCAAAAATAGCGGATAACTGATAAGCTGACTGATGACTTATGCCTGATAAGCTAATTGAAGTGTTTGGTAATTAGCGGTTTAACTAGCTGATAGATGTAAAAAGACATAAAAGGACATTTTTATATCATTCCATTTTTTATGAAGACAAGAACAACATACATTAATAATAATAATAATAATAATAATAATAATAATAATAATAATAATAATAATAACAACAACAACAACAACAATACGAATTAAGATAATCTTAACTATAATTATATTAATCCAAAAATAATAAAAATAAGTCTATCACCTAATATTCCATAATAAAACAACAATATTGTTACGATTTTCCTTTGTCTTTGTTGATCTCCCTGGTCTCCCCTCTGGTCTTTCACTACATTAATTACCATCAACAATATCCGGAAGTTCATCCTGAGGAATGTAATATGGATGTTGCTCAAGAACGGTAAATATTGCGTCATCTTCTGAGTAGATGTGAATATAATTATAACATGTGCATTTACATTGAAGCCGTCTTATAAATTTTTTCTTCAACACTCCAAATGATCTTTCTATACAACTTCTAAGAGATGAATGTGCACGGTTAAGGGCTTCATGAGCATTAGTTGGAGGCTCATGTTCAAATTGAGACTGATGATACCTTATTTTAGGATAAGGCACCATATATCCTTCCTTATCAAGATATCATTTTTCAACCAAATAATATCTACCTATGCAAAAGAAAAAATAATAATTATAAACAAACTTCCTTGTATTTAATACATTTATTTTTTATTTTAAATTATAATCAAACATAAGGGGTAAAACTGGTATTTAAATAAAATAGTAAGGGTAAAAGATGAAGAAAAAACAATAAGCTATAAGCAATAAGCTCAAACACTACTTGAAATAGCGTCTGAAAAATAAGTTATAAACTCTTGAAAGAAGCTATAAGCTCCTGACAAAAAGACTGTTTCCAAACAAGTCTTTTTTGCCGAACAAGCTTATAAGCTATAAGACATAATCTTGTTTTTGTGTCTTGTCAAACAGAATCTATATAACATATATTTTAGCGGTTGTTATAAGACGGCTTCAATGTAAATGCACATGTTTCAATCATGAAAATTTTTCTACTAAGGATGTTATAATTATAATTGGACACACGGTTATTAATTTGGGCATATCTAGTGGTGTGAAAATGTGAACGCAAGTAACATTTTCTTCTCATTTGTGGTAGAAAACCCAATCCTGTTTTATGACATGTTCTCTAGAAGGAAAGAATCAACTATTAAATAATGATTAAGAGAAAAATTATTGTTAAAGTAGGGTAATTATTATGTGGGAATATTCCATAACATATATAGTAATGTAGCCGCATAACATATCATTTCAAAAAAAAAAAGAAAATGTAGCCGCATCATGGGGCCTCTTCTGCTAATTGATGATTAGATTTTAGGAAGCAGAATCACCTTTTAAAGCAGTGAAAAATCTAAAGAATTTGTTCATTAAACAACTGTCATGTTTCACAACAATGGGCGGCGAGAAGGAAATCATCTTTTAAAAGCTAAATGATTAACAAAATAAAACAAGAATGCCACATCAGATACGTGATTATTGTAGTAAAGAATTTCTCATTGACAAATGTTGGTATGGCTAATAGGATAAAGTCCCTAGAAAATTGTTCTTCCCTAGTACACTTTTACTCATTCTCACGTGATTTGACCAAAATATCTCTAGTGTGACTTAAATCACGTTCAGTATATACCAACGTGAGTTAAATCACACTTGATATGTACCAACGTGAGTTAAGTCACGCTGCGTACAATGCCAACGTGACTTAAGTCACGTTTGTTTTAGGTAAGTTATGTTTTCACCAATTTTGCACTAAGATAATATTTTTTTAAGACCCCAAACATACAATATGTTATGTTTATTTTTTTAAAAGCATGTCATGTCTTAGAAACAACAATAACAACAATTCATTCATGATTCAAAATAAATCATAAATAAAAATATACAAGTACGTGTATTATATTCCAAAATTAATAGAATACGACAAATTTATTTAGTTATAATTTCATCTCCGTTCAAATAAACGAAACGTTACGTTACATTACATTCTCCCTAAATATGTGGTATCATCATGATGTTGGATTTAAATTAAATTCTTGAAAGTTTGCCGAAAATGCTGACATTGAAGCGTCTTATACTTAGTGTAAAAATTTGCAAGTCTCTTTCAAAGCTCAAAAGAATGAAGAGAACACAACACATGTATTCTACCAAATCAACTACATAGGTTCTCACATCGAATTCCCTCCTATAAGATGAGTCATGACAAAAAGGAATGCATTCTAATATATTCTTTTGAACTTAATCCTACTGCTCTGCCAACTGACAAGTTTCAATTGACAGAGGAGCATGATCAAGCTCAAAACAACATCTTAGAAATGCATTCCCGTTTGTCACACTCATCTTATACGAAAGAATTCGATGTGAGAACCAATATAGCTGATTCGGCAGATTACATGTTGTGTTCTCTTCATTTTTGCCAATTTTTAAAGAGACTACCAAATCTTTATGCTAAGTAAAAGACACTTCAATGCCAACATCTTCAGCAACACAAACAAAAATTAAACTAAAATCCAACAAAATAATGACACAACATAATAATACTACCTAAATATCTTCATCCGGCCGAATTAAACTCTTGAGAATATCTTCAGGCGACCTCAACAACGTAGCATCCATCTCGATCCTCGGGAACATGTTGTGCTGACCAAATGTCGAGAACATGCTCCTCATGTCGTCGTCGTTCGTTAACCCCGACCGACTGAATGTCAATCTCCCATCTGAGTCGAACGATGGACGTTTATACCAAACGTATTCCACCCCTTGTGTCTCCGTGGTTGAGTCGTTGGTTGATTTCATCAAGTTGATCCTTCAATTCTTTTAACGTGACATCGTCCCGAACCTTGAAAAAATTAGGGTTTCCACCATTGAAGCATACTTGAGCGTTGAACAAATTTCCCATCATTTCAGATCTACAACATAAGAAATTAAAAACAATCAATGAAAAATTCATTCAAACATTTCATCAAACATTTGGAGTGCAAATTATACATAAACCCTAAAACTTAAAACTACAACATAAACATGCAAACATCTAAACATGTACGTGAATGTCATAAAAATGCACAAATTCATTCAAAGTTATAATACGCAAAAATAAAACAAAAAATGTACCAAAATGTCATAAAAATGCGCAAAGGTGCGAGTGTAAATATAATACATCTATGTCCACCAAAATGTCATAAAAAATAACTAAAAATATACAAATGTACAAACGTGACAAGACCGTACTCCTCTGGACTATGGCTCAGAAGAAGAAGTCAGACTCTGGCACCAGAAATTGGGTCATTTGCATCTGAAAGGCATGATAAAAATCCTAAGTATTGAAGCTATCAGAGGTGTACCTAATCTGAAGATCAATGAGGACAGTGTTTGTGGTGATTGTCAAATTGGGAAACAAACAAGAAAGTCTCATCCCAGATTAGTTCACCAGGTAACTACTAAAGTACTAGAACTTGTTCATATGGATTTAATGGGGCCTATGCAAGTAGAAAGTATTGGAGGTAAAAGGTATGCATTTGTTATGGTTGATGACTACTCAAGATACACATGGGTTAATTTTGTTAGAGAAAAGTCTGATACTTTTGAAGTGTTTAAAGACTTATGCATTCAATTACAAAGAGAGAAGGACTGTGGTATTGTCAGAATCAGAAGTGATCATGACAAAGAATTTGAAAACAAGAGTTTCTCAGAATTTTGTGCTTCTGAAGGTATAAAACATGAGTTTTCTGCACCTATAACACCTCAGCAAAATGGTGTAGTTGAGAGGAAGAATAGGACATTAGTAGAATGTGCAAGGGTTATGCTACATGCAAAGAAGCTGCCTTATATGTTTTGGGCTGAAGCCATGAATACTGCCTGCTATATCCATAACAGAGTTACTTTGAAGAAGGGAACAACTTGTACCTTATATGAGTTATGGAAAGGAAGGAAGCCAAATGTGAAATACTTTCATGTGTTTGGGAGCAGATGTTACATTTTGGCTGACAGAGAAAATAGGAGAAAACTGGACCCAAAGTCCGATGAAGGTATATTTTTGGGATATTCAGTAAACATCAGAGCTTATAGGGTGTTTAACTCAAGAACCAAAGTTGTGATGGAGAGCATAAATGTGGTTATTGATGATCTGTCTGCTGAGAATGAAAGGGATGAGTCTGAAGTTATTCCAGAGTCTGAAGCCTCAGAAGAACAAACTTCAGAAGCAAAAAACCATCCAGAGTCTGAAGATGCAGAAGTTCATCCAGAACATGTTCCTGCTGGTAAAGGGCCATCAATTAGAGTTCAGAAGGATCATCCTAAGGAGCTTATCATTGGTAGTTTGGATCAGGGGGTTATAACCAGGAGATCAGACTCAACTGCTACTGATTCTTGTTTTGTGTCTAAGTTTGAACCCAAAAATGTGAAAGAAGCCCTAACTGATGAATTTTGGATTGATGCTATGCAAGATGAGTTGAATCAATTCAAAAGGAGTGAAGTGTGGGATCTGGTTCCAAGACCTGAAGGGCTGAATGTGATTGGCACTAAATGGATATACAAGAATAAAACAGATGAAAATGGTACTGTGGTCAGAAACAAGGCAAGGTTGGTTGCTCAGGGTTATACTCAAGTAGAGGGATTGGATTTTGATGAAACCTTTGCACCTGTGGCCAGACTAGAGTCCATAAGATTACTGTTGGGTGTATCCTGCATTCTAAAATTCAAGCTATTCCAGATGGATGTGAAGAGTGCATTTCTGAATGGATATTTGCAAGAAGAAGTATATGTTGAACAGCCTAAGGGTTTTGTGGATCATCAGTTTCCAGATCATGTGTACAAGTTGAAGAAAGCCTTATATGGATTAAAGCAAGCACCAAGAGCTTGGTATGAAAGACTGACTCAATTTCTTGTTGCTCAAGGATACAGAAAAGGTGGTGTAGTACCCTAATTTTGTCCTAAGCCTTTTCAAAACAAAAATAAAAAAAAATCAAAGAGAGGGAAAAAGTCAAAGTCAACCAAAGTCAACAAAAAAGTCAACATTTCAAAAATGATGACTTCGCAGTGCGAAGTCTGCGATTTTTCTGCAGATTTTTGGTTTCTTTGATTTAATTCCAGAATTTGTTGCACATCATTTGCATATTTATTTTAATCAGCATTCATGGCTAATTGGGCCAAGCAAAACCAGAATTGAGAGACTTGCCATTAATGCCAAGGAAAGAAGCTTTTTCTTCCAACCTAGCATGTGACAAGCAAGTGGGCTTGCCCTTGGGCAGCTCTTGTCCCTCCCAAGTGACCTGTTAACCACCCCAAGGTTGCCAGCCACCTGCTTGAAGACTTTCCTCCTGCTTGCTCCCCCAAAACCAGTCAAACCCAGCTGGTTTTGCACTTGAAAAAGTCATGATTGCTTGCCCTGTTTTGCAATAGCTTTTCATCCCTCTCACACCAGCCATATGTAGCCTTTTGCATCCCCCAACCTCTGCACATCACAGTGCACGTTTTTATTGATCAACCATTGAGATTGCAAGGATCAATCCCCAAGCTTAGCCAATTGCAATCCAGCCATGTTTCTCATCATTTCTATCAAAAAAACCTTTGAATTTGTGGCTGAAATCAGTCAAGCCTTTAACCCTTGACACAAGGAAAGGTTGCCTCTATCCATTAGCATTAAATGCAAAGCCAAATAGCCTGAATTTAGCCCACAAATCAGCTAGGTCCTATGGATTTTCATCATTACTTGAGATTGCATTTTGGCCTATAAATAGAGATGCAAGGCAAGGGCAAATGCAGCAGTTAATACAGCATTCAAAGAGCAATTATTCACAAAGAAACACTACTCATTCCAGCTTACAAATACTTACAAACAACCAGAAAAAAACCAATCAAACACAAAGCATTACAAAGTTCAAAAACCATCACCAATATTCAAAACCTTTGCAAGAACCTTCAACCAATCCAAGTTCATTGCAGCTGGAGCTTTGCTAAGGATTTCTGTAAGTTTCTAAGCCTTTGTCTTGCATTTTCAATTGTGCTTGCATATCAATTTTGGTCCAAAACCCTTTTGTTCTAAAAACCCCTTTTGAATTTCAAAAGAAATCCCAAGGTTTACAAAACATCAAAACTGGTTTGACCAGCCCTTTTCATTGCAAAAACTCAAATCTTTTCACTCTCCTAAAAGGTCCTGAGTGTGTTCAGAAGTTGTTTCTGAACAACAGTTCAGAAACAGCTTCTGAACTCAAAATTTCGCACTGTTCGCAGTGCGAAGTCATGGTCGCAGAGCGACCATGACAGAACTCAGAATCTGAGTTTAGGCTCCCAAATGGCCAATTTTTGAGGTTCTAGCCCAAGAGCTCAGAACCTAGGAGTTTCAAAACTCATTTTATTCAAACCAGTTCAAGGATTTTGCATAATTTTGGAAAATTCGCAAGTTCGGGTAATACTTTTGTGGATAACTTGCAAAACAAGTTATGTCCCCAAACCCTCAAAACAACTTGAACAAACCAGCTATGTTCATCACTTTCAATCCAAACTTGAACAATAAACATTGTTCATGATTTTCAAAACTCAAACGTGAACATAAGCCGAATTTGTTCGCTTTTCAAAACCGTTCGCAAAACGAGCCGAACTTGTGCGTTTTCTAACAAAATTGTCAAAACCTCTTCACTTTGGGTTTCAAACCAAATGTTTTGATAAACTTTGGGATTTCTAAAGAAATTCAACCAAAAACTTGAATGAAAAAGGGATGGTGTGACGTATGTCTCTCCATTGCCCCGATTGTACGAATGCGTGACGTATGTCTCGTCGTTCGGACAATCGTCATCGTCATTCCATTTTCAAACGTATCCAACCATACCAAACCAAATCTTGGCCCCTTGTGGTCAATCTGAACCTTTTGGTCCCCCGTGGCCACTAGATTCGATCCCTCGACTCGTTTGAGTCACCTCGGTCAATGTTCGACTCGTCCGAGTCCATTGTACTCGTTCTTGATCCCATTGGATCAATCGAACCATCCCTCGACTCGTTGGAGTCACCTCGGTCAATGATTGACTCGTTTGAGTCCATTGCACCCATTTTGGTCCCATAGCGACCAACTCAACCCCTTTTACCCAACGGACGTGCCTTTTAACATTCTAGTGCGATTCGTAAACAAACGCTTAATAAGTCTCCCATGCGCGAGCATACAAGCTATACGCTTAATAAGTCTCCCATCCGCGAGCATACAAGCTACGTTTAATCGCAAGAATTCGGTTAAAACATCGTCCATTTAAAATTAATCAACACATGTACGTTTTTCTACCAAAGAACTACGTACGCTTTGAATTCTCCGACTACCGGGAGATACGTAGAAGCAAGATCGACATCTTGTCAAGCGCAATAATAAAAACTTTCTTTTTCCCTTGCATCATATTTTTTCTTTTTCCCTTTTGACATAGATAAGCATGCGCGCAAAACATTTAAAAACAATCTAAGCTTTAGCCAAATAGAAGGTTCCCGTTGAGTACAACGGACGTGAGGGGTGCTAATACCTTCCCCTTGCGTAATCGACTCCCGAACCCGACAATGGTTGCGATGACCAGTCCTTTTCCTCATCGTAAAGGGTTTTATTATCGTTTCCCTTCAAACAAAAAACTTAAGGGTTTATCAACGTTCCCTTTACACAAAAACTTTGGTGGCGACTTCACAAGGCCCTCCGAGCGTTCGCGGACGTCCTCGGAGGATTGCGCGTTTTTTTAAACGAGGTGCGCACAGGTGGTTCTGATAAAACTTTATTTGTGAAAGATGAGAGTGGAAGTCTGATGATTGCTCAGATCTAATGTAGATGATATTATGTTTGGTGGAATGTCTGACAAAATGGTTAAGTTGTTTGTCCAGCAAATGCAGTCAGAGTTTGAAATGAGTTTGGTTGGTGAGCTGACATACTTTCTTGGATTGCAAGTTAAACAAATGGAAGATACAGTCTTTATTTCTCAGAGTAAATATGCTAAGAACATTGTGAAGAAGTTTGGAATAGAATCTGCTGCTCATAAGAGAACACCAGCTGCTACTCATCTGAAGTTGACTAAGGATGAACATGGAGTTTCAGTAGATCAAAGCCAATATAGAAGTATGATAGGAAGCTTATTGTACTTGACTGCAAGCAGACCTGATATCACATTTGCTGTTGGAGTTTGTGCAAGATATCAAGCTGATCCCAAAATGAGCCATTTAACTCAAGTTAAGAGAATTCTGAAATATGTGAATAGCACAAGTGATTATGGAATCATGTATTCTCATAGTTCAAGTTCTGATTTAATGGGATATTGTGATGCTGACTGGGCTGGAAGTGCTGATGACAGAAAGAGCACATCAGGAGGTTGTTTCTTTCTAGGAAATAATTTAATTTCCTGGTTCAGCAAGAAACAAAACTGTGTTTCCTTATCAACTGTTGAGGCTGAATATATTGCTGCTGGTAGTAGTTGCTCACAATTGGTTTGGATGAAACAGATGCTTGAAGAATATAATATTCAACAAGGTGTTATGACATTGTTTTGTGACAATTTAAGTGCAATTAATATCTCCAAGAACCCCATACAACACAGCAGAACTAAACACATAGATATCAGACATCACTTTATCAGGAATCTTGTTGAAGATAAGATCATTCAGCTGGAACATGTGGATACTGAAGAACAAATTGCTGATATTTTCACAAAAGCCTTAGATGCTAAGCAATTTGAGAATCTGAGGAGTAAGTTAGGTGTTTGTTTACATGAAGAATTATAGCAATTACTGCAAACTGGATGTGAGGAAGATATAGTACCTGCCAGTTTTGCTAATGCTAAGTGTGTTCCTGATCCTGAGTCTGAAGTTAATGCTGGGACTGATTCTGATGATTTAAAGATGATTGTTTGTCATAATTTTATGGCTAAAAAGGGGGAGATTAATCTGTATTTGTGCTGTTCAGTATTAGAAGATGTGTTGCTCAGTTTGTGTTCTTGTTCAGAAATCAAGTGTTTTGTTCAGAGTTGTGAAGATCTGATTGAGGGGGAGTGTGTGTCTCAGGGGGAGTGCAATTGTTTTAAATTCCTGAGTGTGATGTGTTTCAGAAGTTTCAGAAGCTGGTTTGTCATTTTCAGATATAGTTCAGATGTAAGGGGGAGTTCAGTAGTTGGAGTGGTTGTACATGTGTTTGTTTAGTTGTGAAGCTTCAGGGGGAGTGTTATATGTGGTTTTAGTTATCAAGAAGTGGTGCTGAATTTGTTCAGAAGCTGCAATGTGTGTTTCAGTGTTCAGAAACTGAAACTGTTTGGTTTGTCATGTTAACATAACTTGAATCTGCTGCTAATCTGTTTGCTATGTTATATATTTGTGGAGTTCTTCATTGCTGAGTTTGTCTTATGGGAGATTGAAGAGCTTGGTTGTGTGAACATTAGTTTTAGCCAAAAATTTGCCAAAGGGGGAGATTGTTGAGTATTTTGGAGTTGGCTGCATATTTTGGCAAATCCAATGTGTTGAATAGAAGCATCTCAATGTTTAGAACAAGTCTTCAGTTGCAAGTAAATTCATTTGAAGCTGTTCAGGAGCTGTTTTGCACTTCAGAAGCAGAAAGCACTTCAGAAGCTGAGATGTGCTTCTGAAGCATCAGACGCACTGTAGCAAGTGTTGACTTTTGTTGACTTCTTCAGAAGCTGCATATTTTCAAGTTATTTCTGCGTGAATCTTTGCAAGATTTATCAAGGTTTTATCCTCGCATATTGCTTCTAGAATGCTGGTTGATTTGGAGAAGATTTATTGAAGATTTGGCTCGTTTTTATGAAAACACGTATTTTACTGATGTAATCTTTGAAAGATACAATGCTGGTTTATTTGCTTGCTTATTGGATCTTTTATAATTCAGAAGTAAATCAAAATCTAAAGATTGGGTGCATAATTAAGAGACTTGTTGAAGGTTATAAAAGGAGGAGTGCTGCTGCTATTCAAGATATACGAGATATAGAGTTATAATTCAGAAATTGAGTCTGTGTGTTAAACTTAGAGTTTTATTTGTGCACCACTCATTGTTTGAGTTGGTTTAGAGTTGTTATTGAGTTGTAAATTCATTCTAAGCCTGTAGGTACGAATGAAGGTTTGTTATTGAAGTTTTATTCAGAACTGGGTAGTTTTCAGGGTTGTTCAAGTGACTGGGTTCAGTTGCTTGAATAGGAAGTTAGTGGTTACTAATACTCAAGAGTTGGGTAGAAATCTGACTAGGTGGAGGTTGATTGCTTAGGATAGGAACTGGGAGTCAGTGTCTGAGTCTTAAGGATTAATTCCAATAGTGGATTTCCTTCCTGGATTGGTATCCCCCAGAGTAGGAGGTGTTTACTCCGAACTAGGTTAACAAACCTTGTGTTCTTTTAGCTTTCCTGCACTTTACTTTCCTTGCTTTTACATTGTGTTTGTGTGTGTGCTCTGTTTTAGCAAGTTATTGTGCCCTGCATCGTGTTCTTAGTCTGTCCAGCCAGAATTTCATTGTGCGTTAGCGAGTATTTGATAACCCCTTTGAGTCAAAACGACATATTTGCATCAATCTGAACTGCTAGATTCGCTAGGCAAGCCTAACTCGCCTAATTAACTTGCCCTATTTTTCCAAATTCAGTTCAGAACTGATCCTTAAGCAAATTCTGATTTTTCTTGAATGATATAACCCTGGACCTTCGATCGTTTACTTAATTTATGTCCCTTGTCTTAGAATAAAGGAGCATTCAATTAAATTATATTGTTTTGTTCAAGTTGGGAAGAAAAAGAGAGGTTTATATAAAGGTCAAGTTACATGGTGATTTCCAAAATACTAACTTGACAACAAACAGAAAAAAAAAAAGAAAAAAAAAAAGAAAAGTTTGAAAAAGAAGAAAATAGAACAAGTTGTCAAGGATAGTTTGTAACAATGTTTATAGCACCAAAGGTTTGTAAAAAAACTCAAAGAGTAGATTTGTGATTGTAAATAGTTGTGTTTCTTGTAAATATCAATGTGTGAATGCTCCTCTAAACCAAGGCCACTTTGAATCAAATGCCCATACAAATGACTATTCTTTTGTAACCAAGCCCCATTCCAACCATCAAAAGACCTTAGTGATCTAGGTTAAGAGACTTAACAAATTTTATATATAAGATGTCAAAAATAGAAGGTTCCTAACACTCATTTTTCTTGGCACTCCTAAAAAAAAGTATTCATCCTAGTTATAAATTAGCAATGAAATTACTAAAGAGTGTTTTTGGATTTGACAATATTTTGAGGATATATTGTAATTTTAGAAAATAAATTTGACAATATTTTGATTATGTATTGTAATTTTAGAAGATAAATGAAATTTTCTATGTACATTTCATTGTTAGAACGATAAATTTGGATAATTTTTAAAATTAAGGCAACTTTGTAAATATTATATCAAAACTAGATTTAGAAAATTTCAAATATGATTCAAAAACAAAAGATTCGAAATTCCGTATTTACTCTATACAATGTGAAAGTCAAACCAATCGTCATAATTCTTTCAATTTTCACAAGTTGGTCCCTATATATAGTTTTCCAAAAATTGCAAATTGGTCTGTAAATTTAAAATTTTCAAAATTGATCCCAATTTTCATATTTGAAACTGATGTCTCAACATTTTGAAATTTCATAAAGGGAAGAATTAAATTACTATCCAAACATTGTACCAAAAAAAAAATGTCTATCGAAACAAAAAATTTACAAATAAAAGGAATTCAATTGAAACATTTGAATTGTCTAGAATTCTAATATCCCTTCAATTTTTAACTACCCCATCTAAACACATTCTACTTGAAAATCACACAAGGAAAATAAAAGACTTATGAAAAATGAGTTTAATAGGGCTTTCTTAGAACATACAACTGAACACCTAATCAATGTAGAAATCAACAAATTAGTTTCTGCCACACTAATGTTCAATTCTCAACCAAAATAAACATTCAAACACATATAATATACATCATACATAGTGTATAAACAGTTTTTGCACTTCAAGCCCTCTCACGATACAAGGAATTATGATTCAAACATTTTAACATATCAGTATCATTAGCTTCATTTGAAGGAACTTTGTCTATCCCAATTAGGCAGTGAGCTATCTGAATTAATACTGAGATCCTTTATAGTCCTGCTTGATTTTATAGGCACTGAAATACCCTTAAAACTAGGAGATCTTTGTTGGTTACAACCACTAAGCTTGCCCACTCTATCACCTCTATTAAGGACTTCACTGTTAACAGATGAAACAATTGATAACTTTTTCTTGCAAGGTGATAAATAGCTATCAGAGTTCATGTCATAATTCCAAGACCTTGCTTTTGGTGAACTTGTTGATCTTGCTTTTGCTTTTGCTGATTCAGTAGCAGCCATGTATGCTGGAGTTGCAGGAGAGCTTGAAAATGATTGGTCTTCTCCTATTGAACACTTCCTCCTGTGAGGAAAAGAATTTCTTGAAAATAGTATTGGTGAATCTAATCCTTCAAGTGGATTTGGATTTTGTCTAGTAGTACTTCTCATCTTAAGTTGTCTTCCTCCAAATTCGTCACCGATTTTAGAATGTGAGCTGTAAACTGAGTCTAAATCTTCAAGTTCTTTGCTTTTAGAAAGTTGTGTATCTACCCATTGCTCCAGCCAGTACCTCCATCTTCCATTCACTTTACTTCTTTCTGACTCTGCTGACCTCTGTAGGGTTTGTATAAGTTAGCTCGAGAACACTTAGTACTTATCTACTGAAAAAAGCATCGACATAAGCATTTGAGAGACTGTTTGGGGCAAAATACTTGGGTGCCTTTGGATTTGGTGCTAGGATAGCTTATGAAAACAACCGACAACTTAAATCGAAAAAGTTTAACCTTATTTTATCTTTTGTCTAAAATTAAGCTTACACGTTAAGTGTTTATATGTTTACTTCCAATGCTATAAACACATAATTAAACTGTTTACCCAAACAGGACCGTAATTGTACAAAACAACCAATCAAAAATATATAAAAGAGTTAGGAGCTTACTCTATGATTAAATGTGTATTCTTTTATTCTTTCTCTCTTAATAATGGCTTCTTTCTTGATCATGCAAGAAGCATCTACCTCTTCCTTCAATAAAGTACTGTCATTCCACTTTCTTTCACTGTTTGAGTCCATCTAAAAATGAGAAAATTTATGTTTCAAATCATAAATTGTACAAGGATAACAGCTACAAAACAATTGATATTTATGTTTGAAATGTGAATTAAAAGCTAATGAAATCATATTAACATTTTATGCTCACCCTAATTATCTTGTCTTTAGAACTTTGCATCTCTTCATCTTCAAAATAATCCCATCTTCCTTCAACCATTCGGAGTCTCCTTGCACAAATCTTTGATTGGATACTTACGATTGACTGCAAGCTCTTCAGAGTATTCATAGCTTGGCGTCTCACTGCTCTCCCACGAATGATAGCTTGAAGTTTCACTATTCCCTTCAATGCCCTCAAGGCCTTCTTTGCCTGTCCATGAACAAGAAAATGCTATAACTAAAGCTTATGGTAAGGTGGCCATTGTTTCTTTTACTTATTAATTTCCTCTACAACTTTCTCTTTCAATTTTCTGTATTTGTTTTTACCTTCCCTAGAGTTGAATTTGAGGTACTACTAGATGGTAAAGGAAATCTTGTAAATTGGTAGCTGCCTGACTTTTTAACAAGCTTCTGCTTCAAAAAAGGTTCTGCCACCAAGATTTAGGCGACAGCATCAAAAAGGTTTTTGATGACTTTACGTCCTCAATACCAATTGAGGCCGTATCAGCCACATGTTCTCTATAATATACTAACCTTCGTCCATAACTATCAGACCCCTTTCCGAGACTTTTCTTTGTCCATTTTTATGAAACGTTTCAACTCTCTTAATTATTTCTTTATCAGCATACTCCTAGTTATGATACGTCTTTTTTTGCAATTTGTAATACATATTAGACCGAAAACATAAACTTATTCTCTCTCATAATATGTAAATTTGTAAAACAATATCAATTGTTAAAAAATTCAACATGACTATCAACTTTATTGCTGTGATTTAGTCAGGGGATCCTATATTTCTGAATTAAAACCTTCTTCTAATGACATTCATATTTCAAATTTTCTTCTTTTTTGGTCAAGTAGCCTAGTGGCTGGAGCTCACACATTTTAAATGTGGAGAAGTGGGGAGTCCGGGGTTCGAACCCCGATCCCTGCATATAATATGCAATGTCCCTACCAACTGAGCTAAGCTCACGGGGACCATATTCCAAATTTTCTATCATTAATTGTACTATGTTATAACAAACTAATCTAAATCAATGAGTCATAAATTTAGCACTAAAGATTATGCAAAAGGAGGATTTAGGATGAAGAAAACAGCTTGAAGAAACTCACAAGGTAACCCCTAAAGGCAGTTTGAATTTTGATGGCTGAAAATTCTTTAATCTCCCTCTGGAACTGATATATTGATTGAGGAACATCATTCCTAGTTTTGATAGGTTCAGATTCTTCATAGTTATCTTGATTTTGATAAGTAGATTCTGAAACAACTTCAGTAGCACTAACAGCATCTTCAGAATCAGAATGTTTGGTTTTTTCCTCCTCTGTTTCATTTAGTTCTTTTTCTTTTGATATTGTTGGTGGAGCTGTAATTGAAGGTAACTTTTTTGTCTTTAACCTTCCAAATATCCATTTCCTTCTTTTCTCCTTCTGAAAATAAGGCTTTCTTTATCATTTGAATAAACAGAATCTGTCTCAAAAGAAATTAGTTTTAAATAAATAAACAAAATTAAAAAAAAATAAATACCTTCTCTTGTGTGGAATGTGAGTCCCATACAAAAAGCCTCTTCACTAGATTAAACCAGCTCTTCTTTTTCTTGGCCATTTAGCAATATGATCAAAAGGGCCAACTTCAATATCTGTGATCTGAAATATTGAACCATAAGCATACTCATACAGAAGATGGCATAGTTATTAGATATATAAATCTAACTCTAAATCTAAATGTCTCACATAAATGTTGATGAGTAAATGTGTGAAACGGTTACTAAGCATTGAATAATTTATTTATGTAATGTCATTGTACAACTCAAACATCAGACTTATCTAAAATGACTCAACAATGTGCTGAACTTGTCACAAAATTTGATTCTTAATTTGCATAAGTAGTCAAAGTAAATGCCAAATAAATATACATAAATCAGAAGAACTTTGAATGCACACAAGCCAAGATAGTATAAAAAAGAAAGATGAGGAATATAATGCAGATTCAGAGTGAGATCCAAGTTAATCACTTACTCATATTTTTATAAGTTAGTATTAACTTTGGTTATAAAAAAGACAAAGAGGCACCGTTTGGAAGAAATTGGTGCATGGGAACAAAGGGCACTGCAGTCATTAACTTCAGATGGAAGAATAGCCTTGAAACCAGCAAACATTCTTTATAGTAATATCAGTCACCAAAATCAAGAATGTGGAAACTTTGGTGGATTTCATCAGTGAAAAAAAAGTGCACAGTTATCAAGACTCTTTCCTATTTGAAAGAGCAGAAATTCCTATATCATTCAAGATTTGTTGTAGATATATAATGCAATTGCAATCATTCATATCATGCTCAAAATTCTCATATCATAGGTTAGCACTGCTCATGAAGATAAAAGCATAGGAACTTAATGAATAATGAGAAATTCCTCCTTGCCTTCATGGGTCCTTTTCAATTTTTTTTCTTTTTTCTTTTTCTAAATGTAGCAGGCATGTTCATGTGTCTGTTGGGTATGAAATGACAGCACTATCCTTCACTAAACTATGATATAACCATCATGAAATAGCAAAGATAGCAAACAACATCCTTTCATTTAAATGTGCTTGTCAATATATGACATACAAATTATAACTACTTGACCAACTTCTAGACTCATAAAATTGATTTCGATTGGATTGATTTTGTCTTTGTAATTGATTCTAATTTTAAGCTAAGATTTATAGTTTTTATTCTACATTTAATTTTTACACTCTAAATTATACTTATATTTACAAAGTAGTGGTAAAAAGTTTAAGAATTTATGAAGAAAAAAAAAGTTGTAAACTAAAAGGTAGGGATAGTTTTTATCTCTTAGTAAAGAATTTTACTGCCACGGTCTAAATAAAAAACAACGGGAATACTTTTTTACACAGATTGTGACATAAGACACCACCCTATAAAAATACATTTTTGTTTTTTATACCATAATTTTTCTCACGTTGGATGAAAAATACCCTAGCTTGAAAGATATGGTGTGGGACATTTGTGTCAAAATAACATTTTTTAAAAAAACAAATACTTACCTATTGTATAAAATTAAGTACGGCATGGCCTTCCACCACTTGTTATAATATTTATATAATAAACTATTGGCACTAAGTCAAAGGTCTTCATGCTTTTATATACATAATAATATGAAGGGAACGTAGAGAGTACATTTATTTATTTATACTTATACATATACTGACACTTGAATTCTTTCATCCTGCTTAAGTAGCATGTGCGAAGAGTGGTCACATCAACTACACCAATATGAATATGTACGATATAGCATTAGTGTGACGCTGAAATGAATTATATTTGTACAACTATTTTATAACGACTTTTTGTGACAACTTTCTATTTCATATTCACATTATACGTTAACTTTATCTCTTTATTATTTTAGTTTTCGTATCAATACATATCTTTCTTTGTAAAAATATAGTTGTCACGTAGGTTGTCAAACAAATAGATATTCAAATAACACAACTCTTGGTGTGACAATGTTACACAAGTATTAGGAGACATTGTTACAGGTTGGTGTAGGGTGTGGTGGGGAAGTGCATAATTGAGGAGAGTGTGAAATACTAGACACCTAATGTGCAAAGGGTAAGGAATGTGAAGAAAAAAACAAATAATGTTTGTGTTTTAACAATGGGAAGACAGCTGTAAAAGGACCCAAAAAGAGGAATTGTCATAATACATTCTCCCCTAAAGAGTGTGATAAAGAGAGAAACCAAAATCTGAATTTATCACACAAGTGGTTATTTAAAAATGACTCTTTTAAGTGTTTTGAAAAAATATTTTTGTCTAGTTCAAAATAGACTAATGAAACAAAGTTTTGTTACAATTGTCAATTAGAACCTACTCTCATGTTGCAATTAGAGTCATTAGGGAACCATTTCGAAGAAAATGTATGGATCAAGAATATAACAACAGACAACAAATTTTGAATGAAAATGAAATTGTCTATAGAGTACAAGACTTGAAATATATTTTATGTAAATTAATTAATAAAGACAAAACTGATTCCAATGGTTTATTACAATCCTCCCTAGTGGCCAAAAGCAACTTACCAATTTAAGCAACCAAGTGTAACATGTGCTACTTTTGCCCATACATGTATTGAATTAATGTGCAGTTTCTTCTTAATTTCTACTCGACAAATTTGGCAACTACGTATAAATGCTATTTCTGCCTAATTAAAAACATTTTCGGTCATTAGGTCTCTTAAAAAAATATCTTCGGTCATTAGGCAACTATTAATTAAATTTAAACAAGATACGGTAATTTCATATACACAGATAAATTCCAGAAGTTTGAAGTCACTAAGATGCTTTTGTTCAACATAAAAAAAAGGAAAAGAAGGGTTTAAAGAAAAAAGGGACAAAAGAAAAATGTTTGTTCTCTTCGGGAAATAGAAGACAAAAGTGAAACATGTGAGCTTTGATGAAATCTTAGAGATTCACTGTTGGTAAAAATTGAATTAACAAGTTAGAGATAAAAAAAAAAAAAATCCCCTTGTGATATGTCCGAAAACAGAGTTAAAGGATGAATCAATTACGATACCCGTGCAAAGGAGAAGTGGTACGGTGGAGGAGATGCTTCGTTGAGTTTTCTGGTGACAGTTACGACGAAGGACGACAATACATATAAAACAGACACACACTCCGACGTTCAAGTCAGTATTTGCTCAAGAGAGGGAAAAGTGTTCAAAGTTTAGTTTTGAGTTTATGAGTTCCCATAAAGTGATTGTGTACCTGGCATGGAAGAGGCGCCACGCTTGTATAGACATCAGAGGTCACTAATGACCGTTGAATGATAAGATGATAGATGATGTTATCAAAGGACCCCGTTCGTTCGACAAATCCATTGTGTTCAAAGGTAACAAGAAAGGCAATGTTTATAAAATTAATTTCTCTAAATTGGCTGACCAGAAGGTAGTTTGTCTTCTGTCAGTGAGTGATGAAAAATGGTTCTAGCATAAACGTTTAGGCCATGCTAACTGGAGGTTAATCTCTAAGCTTAGTAGTTAAAACTTGTCAAGGGACTACCAGAAACTTGTCAAGGGACTACCAGAGTTAAATTATTACTCAAATGCTCTTTGTGGAGCTTGCCAGAAAGGGAAAATTGTTAAAGCCTCTTTCAAAACAAAGAACATTCTCTCTACATCCAGACCTTTAGAACTGTTGCACATTGATTTGTTTGGACCAATAGGTACTGCATCAATCAATGGAAAGAAATATGGATTAGTCATAGTTGATGACTACATCAGGTGGACTTGGGTTAAATTCCTTAGGCCCACATATTCATGACCTGCAGACGGGCATAAGTTTCTTGGTGAAACCTTGAGCAATTAGAAGTCTCGTAGGTGAGTCGAGAATCAGTTTGACCAGTAGGTTAAAAACAATGAGCAATCCAGAAGATGAGTTAACAATGCTCAGCGAAGACATCTTTGATCTTTATGGGTTAAAGAAAAATGGAATTGATTTGTTGGATTTAGTAACTTATCATCGTTGGGGACACTTTGTTAATCTGCTAAATGGCCCAACATACACAGAACTTGTTAAGCACTTTAGGGTTAGGACATAAGTATTTGATAGAGAAGCTGCAGAAAAGGAACTTAGAAGAGCAAGAGCCAATGAACACGTGAACTCAAAGAAGACAAGGGGGGAGCTTGGATTACAGAAGTTTACAGAAACAGAAATCAGATCATCTATCTGTGGAATAGGATTGGTCATCACCAAGAAAACAATATCACAACTTCTTAAAGTAAAAAAACTGGTTTATACCTAAAAGGTACAAACAAAGACACAATCTACCTAGAGAGTATGAAGAAAGTTCTTTACAAATCAGATCAGGATATAAAGGGAGACATCAAGAACTTGGGATATGCAAAGTTCATGCATGACCAAGCCAAGGTGGTCCTCAAATTTATCTATGGATGTGTTCTACCCAGTGTCGAAAGGAGCATCAAGACATTCTGGTGAGGCGTGTCAAAGGCAAGGCATTCTGGGAAAACTTCATAATGAATCTTCGGTAGTAACCTGCTAAGCCCAAGAAACTTCTAACTTCGGCCACATTCTTGGGTCTAGCCCAATTAAGAACGACTTCCACTTTCTACGAATCTACAGTTACTCCCCCTTTAGAAATGACATGACCCAAAAACTTAACTTCAGACAACCAAAATTCACACTTACTGAATTTGGCATATAACTTCTTCTCCCTGAGAACATTCAAAACAATCCTCAGATGTTGGGCATGTTCCTGAGGGTTCTTAAAATAGATCAAGATATCATCAATGAAAATTACTACAAACAGATCCAGATAAGGCTAAAAAATCATGTTCGTGTAATCCATAAATACTGCTGGGGCATTAGTTACTCCAAAAGGCATAACTAGGAATTTGTAATGTCCATAACGTGTTCTGAACGCGGTCTTGGACACATCCGAGGACTTGATGTGAATCTGGTGGTAACTGGACCTAAGGTCAATCTTAGAGAATATTGCCGCTCCCTTGAGCTGATCTAGAAGGTCATCAATCCTTGGAAGAGGATACTTGTTCTTGATAGTTACCTTGTTCAATTGGCGGTAGTCTATACAAAATCTCATACTACCATCATTCTTCTTAACTAGAAAAACTGGTGCACCCCAAGGTGATACACTAAGTCTGATGAAATGTTTCTGGATCAATTCCTCTAGCTAGGATTTCAACTCCTTAAGTTCTGAAGGTGACATTCTATACGGTGCCACAGGCATCATTTACTAAAATAGTGATCTCATTATTGACTATTCTAGCAAAACCGCCCATCAGAGCCATCGTTAACCATTGGTCGTTAAGTCGTATTCTCAAAATACCTATATCTAAAGCTGTAAGATCTTTTTGAAAGCGCTACGATATAACTCTTCGAGGCATAGCGACCTTCTTTAAGCCATATTGACGCCGTGTCAAAGACTCTTTATTCTAGGTTAGCCCGCTCCTGGAATAAGATCAATCAAGAATTCAACTTCACGTTCTGGAGGTAGACTGGTTATCTCGGAAGGAAAAAAAATCTGGATATTCATTAACAACCGGAATGTCACTGAGACTTAGCTCTGGTTCTGAAGTCACAGTGAGCATAACATAAAAACCCTTATCCTTCGCACTAATAAACTGAATTAACTGGTAAGTATGATTAATCAGTTCAGATAAAGCCACACCTTCGGTCATATCACTTGTAGGCATGAAAATACTCTTTTCGGAACATCCAATATACACATGGTTAGCGGAGAGCCAATCCATCCCTAGAATTACGTCAAGTTGTTCCATGGGGAGACACACTAAACATATATAGTATGTCTTACTGGATACGGTGATAGGACAATTTTCACATACATAACTTGCTATGATTCGCCTTCCGTAGAGGTGGATACTGTCATGGGAGGAATCAATGGAGACAAGGGTAAGTGCAGTGTTTCTACACACTTATATGAAATAAATGAGCAAGTTGCGCCACAATCAAAAAGAACTTTAATTGGGTTCTGGCCAAGATAACACATACAGGCAATCAAATCTTCATTAGCTAGAGCCTTCAGGCCATCTAGGGAATACACCCTGCCTTTGCTTGTCGTAGTTCCCTCAGCTGTTCCCTTACCTCACCTATTGGGGCATTCTCGTAAAAAGTGTCCAAGTTGCTTGCACTCGTAACACACATTGGCACCCTCCATGCATACTCCTTTGTGAGCTCTCCCACAGGTCTTACAAGTAGAATTAGACCGTGGGGAGTCAGACTACTTTCCTCTCTGAGGGGAACCCTTTGGCTTTAGTTTATCATAATACTTGTCTTGAAATTTACCTTTCCTCTTCTCAAATGCTACTACTTTCTCTCTGGCGGTCTTAGCAAAACCCGCTTCAGCAACCAAACTGTTATGAACCAATTCGTCATAGCTTGTATTTTTCTGAAGGCTCACTGCGGTGTCAATCTCACCCCTCAACCCATGCTTGTACTGATTAATCTTCCAATTCTCATTTCCTGCATATTCATTGTGGGTGGAGTAATACGATAACTCTTCAAACCTTTTAGTTAACTTCGTGACCGACATGCTACCTTGCTTCAACTCAAGAAACTCTTGCTCTTTCTTTACTTTGTACAACAGTGGTAAGTACTTCTCTAACATCACTTCCTTGAAGTTTGCCCAATTCACCTCCACATCATTCGCTAACATTCTGCGTTGGGTAGATTCCCACCAATCTTCCGTTGCGCCTCTGAACTAGTTTGTGGCATACACTACCTTATCAACATCCGAGCACTTAGCCATCCGGAAAATTTTCTCCATCTGCTTTAGCCATCTCTTGGCTTCTTGAGGATCACCCTCTCCATTAAACTCAGGAGGGTGATTCCTGTTAAACTCCCGGAAGGCCGGATTACCAATAATTGGAGGCGGTGGGGGCTGGTGATTGAAACCTTGTCCCTGATGCATCATTTCCATCCATTGATGTTGAGATTGGGCCTGCTGTTGCACTTGTTGTTGCATCATCTGCATCATCTGTTGATATTGTAATGCGTTCTGAGCCTGCTGCTCCTGATACTGCTGTTGCAATGCTTGTTGTTGCTGCATCATCTGAGCCCAGAAATTCTCATTAGGATTTCCTTCTTCCTCATTAGCCTGATTTACTCTAGGCCTTCCTGGTCCTCTTCGTCTCCCAGACATCTTATCCTAGCTGTCATACACAAGTTAAAGTCATCAAGTTTAACCTGATATAACATTTAGAATAATGTCCTGGATCCAAATGGTCCATATACTTAGATTGTATTTTAATGACCCAAGGCACGATCTAAATCGACCTGCTCTGATACCAAATTGTAACACCCATATAAAGATTACCTAGGATCTCATACAAGTGTTAAAATTTCGTACTGGATACATTAATTTACAATACAGAAAGTTTAACGGATAAAGATACATAAGCATAGAGTATCAATACAACTACCTCATAATACAAATTATCTCTGATGCGATACAACATAATACAATATCTGAGTACATAACATCTAGAATCGAACTTAGAACCAGCATGATCAGTCCAAAGCATTCTCCTTATCCTTGCTGCGTGCTACCTGTGAACCTGCAATCAGAAGGATTGGGATGAGACATAATGTCTCAGTGAGCTCTACCCATCCTAACTGTTGGCAACCTCGGGGAAACCTAGGATCGCCATGCACTAACTCAACCCATATCGGGTTTATACCTGTCTGCATCTGCTATACTGTGTAGTCGTGAAAACTAGACTACGTTCTACTAACTTAGTGATCGAGGGGAAAACTAGGATCACTGCCTGATAACTGATATCTGCCTGATAATATTAAAGTGTTTTCCTGATATTAAACTTTTAGTATGTTAGCGTGTAACAAACAATTATTATCTGAGTTGATTTTACGGAATGCCTCCGAGTGGAGTAACCCCAAAGTACATTCCCCTGATAACCGGTGAAAATTCCTATCTGAGGCTAATCACCGGACTCCTCTTCCTGTATGTGTGGTTATCCTCGTGGAAAGTTCATGCCCGTTCCAGCTGTATCCAGAACCCTCTGTGCTCTCGACCTGACGAGAACACAGAAGACACACAATTTAACCTTTTAATTAATTATTCCTGATATCTTATCCTGAACTACTACGTGTTCCCTCGGTGTCACTCTGACGTGAACGACTGAGGCACGTCCTGGTGTACATGTAAATGTACCTGTAACTGGGAAAGCCTTGTACCACTACCTAAGGTACATTCTAATCTGCCTGGTTAGGGGTATCCTAAAAATCTAAACCCTTAACTTATCTGATACCTATGGATAAACCTACCCATCAGACTTAAAGACGTATAAGTTCGATTAAGATTAATCCCTGATTGTGTTTTAAAACACCGTTTATCATTCATACGTTAATACTAGGTACATTCATGATCCCTTTCTTCCATTACTGTATGCACAAAGACATTCTGGCGCTGCGAGAATAGGTTTCTGGTCATAAAAACATATTTCTTAAGAGGGTGGCTCACTGCCATCCTCGTGGCACGAGGAGCATCTGTCGTGGCATGATGGTGCCCAGATTCATATGATCGTGGCACGATACACATGATCGTGGCACGAGGATCTCAGTGAGGCCAGGCCCTGTAGCTTTTCCAAAAAATACCAACACGAATTTTAACAAATTCTCATCACCAGCAAGTCTATATACTTCAAAATTTAGGATTTTTGGCTAGAAAGGTCATAATATATCAAGTATTAACAAAGGGGAACTAACAAACAAGAATTTAACCTATTGATTCAAGTTTTTCCTCACCTCACATAAACCTCAAAAACTACCCAATAAGGGTTCTAATCTAAGGGAACTCACCTTGATTCTTGATTAATGCTTTGCCAAGCTTCTTACTCCAAAACCCTAGCTTTGAATCCTTCCTCCTATCTTGATTTCCTTAAGCTTCTCTTGCTCCAAGTTTTCCCCAAAAAGAGCTTGCTTGAGATGCAAGAGATTGCAATGAAAATTTGATGGATTATGGGTTGGTGAGGGTGAGGGCCGAGATTCTAGAGAGAGGGAGAGAAAATTCTGAATTTTAGAGAGAGAAGGGAGATGAGGAAATGAAGAGAAAAGTCTTGGTCTTCCTATATATATATATATATATATATCCCTTCTAGTGCGAAATTACAATTTTGCCCTTACTTGCTCGTAACTTATCTGATCCTGATAAAAGTCGCGTCTCCGCAGGATATTACACCAACTGAAGGTGAGAAAAACACAAGAAGGGGGTTGAATTGTGTTGGCCTTTTCAAACTTTTTCTAAGTGTTTACTGATCAGGGTCTGAGTCAGAAGAGGTTCTGTTCAGAGTCTCAGTCAAAGTTTGGTTATGCAGCGGATTGAACACAAACACAAGATAAAGAGAGAGATAGAGAGAAAGCACACACAAATCAATTATACTGGTTCCTTCCACAAACTAGGAGTAGTCCAGTCCCCTTGCACTTCCAAGGTATTTTCACTATAGTCACTAAATATTACAAATGCTCAAGAACACAAGCAAGAGACTTCCAATGCTTAAGCACAAAAGCAAGAGACTTCTACAATCTAACTTAATCAAATAAGAGATTGTTGTGTTTTACCCTTGATATACAATCAGAGGTGTAAACAATTACAAAATAGAGTTAGACTCTTAAGACTTAGAATTTTTAAGATATGAACTTAGTAAAAAATTCTTAAGTGTTAACGCACTATATATTTTTACAGAGTAAGGGCACTTATTAAACTAGAAGAGTCTTGTTATGTTCTTCAAGTCTTTAGCTCCTTATATAGACAAGGATTTGAGATACGTTGGAGAAGTGCCATCACATTAAGAGTCTTTGAGAAACTATCAAATCAAGACATTGGAATGTTGCCTGATATGGTTAATGTCATTTCAAAAGACATTTGAAATCCATTGCTGCAAATAGAATTTTCTATTTCATTCCTTTCGTCCTTGAATTTGACTTAGTACATGATTCAGAAGAAGACAAATTGTACTAGTTCAGAGGCTGAAAGCGACCCTTCTAAGAAGAAGACAAAGCTGACTTATCTTCTGGGTCCCTCAGAGTCTGGATACTACATAGTCTGGATGACTCAGGGTCTGGGTGACTTAGAGTTTGGGTGACTCAGAGTCTGATGATCCAAAGTCTAGTCTTCAGTAGCTTCTGGGTAACTTCTTCACTTCTGATTACTTGTTAACTTCTGATTGACTTTTCTTCAGATCTTCTATAAAGTCTTTAGCTTCTCTTATGCTTCTGATGCTCTTGTATATGTTCAGACCTTGATAAATTTTAAGCTTTGGTCCTACACACTTAAACATATATTAGCATATCTAATTGTTCCCCATTACTTTGTTATCACTAAAACTTCGTAGGCATTGTACAAATCCAAATTTGTTCCAACAATATCCACATCTTGAGTAATGTAGAAACTATATAACTTGTTTTTCCACTAAGCAATTTGTTCTATATCTCTATGGAACATATTAAGTTTGGTAAACAAGTAATCATTCGTATAATTACTTTTGGAGGAGGAGACAAGGGAAGATAGTTTTTGTCATGATCTTTTCTCTGATACAGTCAAGTGTTTCCTCATATACCTTGCTCTGATGTCAACTAAAGGTGAGAAAAACAAGAGAAAATGGGGGTTTGAATTGTGTTGGTCTCTTTGTACGTTTGTTTCTCCTTTTAAATGATAAAACAATTGCTGAAAGTAAAGAGACAAGATAGAAGACATGACACAATATGTTTATCCTGATTCACCCCATAATTTGAGATTACGTCAGGTTCCCTTGTACTTTCAATGGATTTTTCCACCTAGTCCTAGATTACCATGCCTCAATCTAGAGGACTTCCTAATCTTAATCCAGAGATTTACAACAGGTGATTACAAAAACAGAATGTGTTTACACAAACTTTAGGAGTAGTAAATAGATTTATGCTCAATACAGTTTGAGTGTATCTTTAATGAATTTGTTTACTGAATCTAGACAAGGTACATACTATGACAAATATGAATTCTAAGTACAATAATATATGAACAGGTTATACTTGTATTTGTATGTAGATGAATATGTTCAAGTGTCGTAACCTTCTTCAGTCAAAACTTAGTCCTTTATATAGAGTTGAAGCTTGATGACCTTGTTGCTTAAGAATCCTTGTCTTTGAAAGTCTCATTTGAATGGTGAGATATTCTCGAGTAAATTCAGCCGACGAATCAGCCATTCAATTTCATAAATGATACTTTTAAAATTTTTTACTCAACTGCATAAGTCAGAACAATGTTTCCTTTCTTAGCAAAGAGTCGTTGCAATGCATTATTAACTAAACATTGAGTCAACGGTGGTATAGAGGATCTTCAGTCTAGAGGCTTTAGCCACAACGATGACTTCCACATAGTTGATTGTTATTTTGATACAAAGCTTTGTCTTTATCTATGACACAAAGCTTCATCAAGGTCCAGAGCATTGACTAGTAGTCCATATTATTGACTTGATTTAGAGTTCGAGCATCGTTATACTTAGAATTTCCTACACACTTAAACACACATTAGAGTATCCTAATTTTTCCAATACATGCTTTATACATGTTTTGTTATCATCAAAACTTAAGTCTTTGTACTTTAACCAATTTTGGTCTAACAATGCTTAGTAGGAGTTTTTATTGGGACGCTATCAATTAGCATTATATGATGGAAGTACCTTTTTGTGGATGAGCTGGTCTTACCTTCAGCGGTGAATCCTCTTAAGATTGTGTTATTATAGTGCTTGTAACACCCTAAACCCCACATTTTATTTTTTAATAAAATTCAATAAATAATTAAACATGCGGGTGTCACACATCTTCATCAAAACAAAAAGACTTCATTTAAATTAAAAACGTCGGAGCGGTATACAGTTTAAAGTATTCAAAGTAATTGTCACATCATTAAATCAACATCAAAACTGAATTCAAAATGAATTCTGAAACAAAATCTGAAATAAAATAAATCCTCATTCCCTAGTGTTACTAATGAGAGCATCGACTCAATAAAACTCCAAAAAGCGATAAATAAACAGGAATGCTCCGAGACCCACTGCTACCAAGTTTCTTCTCTTGCGAATCTGTACCAAGTGAGGGTACAGTCCAATAGAAGGTGAGAATATATCCAACACAAGAGAGATATAAACACATGTATAGATTCAGATAAAATAAATCATCAACTACATTTGGACATGTATACATCATAGTCAGATAATATTCACATTTATAACATATACACATTGAATTCAATCACTAGGCATCAATTCAACATCTTATAATAACAAGTAAGCTTCGAATACAAATAATAACATCTAGTAGACATTAACAAAAACACTGATCATTCACTCATAATCAATATAGAAACACATCATTGAATATCACATCTTTAAATAGTTACACATCTTAAAATAACACATCTTTTAATTACACAACTTCAAATAGACTTGCAACTATGTATGCAATGTCCCTAACTCGACTCTATATGCATGTGATACCATTTTTGGATATCAGAGGTATGTTACATCTTTAAATCACATCTTTAAATCGGACTGACCATGAATGCATGAACACCAAGCAATGACTCAACAATGCACATCTTTATATGACTCAACTTTTACACATCTTTAGATAACACATCTTTATATGACACATCTTTGTATAACACATCCTTATATAGCACATCTGTAAATCACACATCTTCAAATAACACATCTTTATATAACACATCTTTAAATCACACATCTTCAAATAACACAATTTTATATAACACATCGTCAAATATTTTATCATTTACACATCGTTAAATAACACATCAATTACACATCGTCAAATAACACATCAATTACATCATTAAATAACACTTAAATACTCATCATTAAAGAATTCATCATCTAAAACATTCAAGTGAAGTACTAATCAATTTAGATCTACTTTTTCATTGCATAAATTAAAATAATAGATCAAGAAATTTGAGAGATTTTCATGGTCAGACCCAAATACAACCAAGCAAGTCTAAACCATATTTTTTGAACTAACCCAACCCAGCCAACGCCAATAGAGGAGGAAAATAATCATATCCTAACAAAATTTCCAATCAACTACTAGCTAAAGTCTTCTTGAAGCATGGTTACATCCCCTGTTCACTTGCTCTATCATTTAAGAGACCAATATGCCATAAACTGTAAGGAGGGTAGAATGATTAATTGAAGCAATGATCCATAATTTTGAATCAAGTATACGTGGGTATGTGAGTCGTTGATATACCTTGGTATTTCTAACTTGACAAGCCAAACAACTCCAAGTCTAATTCATACAAGTATAGATAATGTTTATTAACCTCTACACGCCTAGCAACATCACGTTCCACCTTGATGTACCTTGGATCAGCCTATAAGATTAAAATCTAAGGACACTTACAATAGTTCCATCTTATATTATAATTAAACATGTTCACTCAAAGGAAACAATATATGCTTAACTTTTATTCTACTAAAAATCTGCATTCTAATAAAGTGACCATTTTCCACACTAAATCCATCATCATAGTCTCCAAAATTTCAACACATACTGTATATATTATAGCCACCCAAAATTCGGTACCTACCCACGCTAGAATTTTCATTTTTTTTTTTTTGCAATCTGTACCTAAATAGGATTTCTCTTCAAACCCTACTATTATACACACGACACAGATGACACAACTATAAATATTTTTAGTCAACAACAGTCATAAACATTTTTTATTTATTTATTTATAATATCAATAACACAACATAACCACAATTGAATCACAAATTTGGCTCATCAACATCATGAATTTAGAGATAATAACATACACAATCACAGCAACAAATTAGAGTATAAATTTAACATGAATTTAGTAAAAGATCATGAAAAACAATGGAAAACAAAAAACCCTTCACTATCCATATGTTCATACAGTTTTTTTGGTGAATAGAGACTCCCCCTTACCTTAAATCAGCAAAATAAGCAACTTCTACGATTAAGTTTCTTTCTAAACTTCTCTCCTTGCCTTTTCTCTTCACAACCCTAGTTTCCTTGCCTCTTCTAACATAATTCTCTTATGATTTTCCTATATTTATAACCTTTTAATTGAGCTTGGTTTTTCTCATAATTTTCTAACATGTTTACTCTCCACTATTTACACCTCCTTCTACCCTATTTAATTAAAACACTACTTAACTACTTACTTAAACCTCATTTTTATTAATACACCTTTATTCTCTTATTTTTGCTAAAAACATCCCTTTCTCCATAATTTCTCTTAATCTCCTATTTTTCAACAACTAACTAACTCATTTATTCGCTCACTATCCACAATTCAACAACTTATATTGAAAACATCAAACAGACAATTCCTAATAATATTAATATTACTAATATTATATAACAATAATACCAATAAATTAATATTTAAAAATCAAAATTTTACACCTTCATCGTTCATTTGTTCCTCCACTAGTACCTTCTGGTTATTTTCCTTTCCTAGAAGGAGGACTCTTTGGTTCACGATGATCCCTTCCTTGTTCATTTTCCAGTGCCCCTTTGACATAACCCCTTAGTTGTCCATCTCTGATTAGATGTTCCATCTCCCTTTTCAGCACCAAACAATCTTCTGTGCAATGTCCATTGATCCGGTGATACTTACACCATTTGTCAGATGCTTTTCCCATGAATTTAGTTTGTCGAGTTCATGGTTCGGGTATAAGCCTTGTGTGGAGAATCTCTCACCAGATTTGCTCACTTATCTTGTTTATAGGAGTGAACTATCCTATCGGCCTAATGATTGGAGATTTGAAAGCGCACAAACTGATTGAAGGTAGTTGTTCCTCCGAGAGTTGTTAAACTCTATCCAGTTGACGCTCACTCTATTGCATCCCTAGATTTCTTCTCGGTGTTACTCTATTTGCCCTTAATCTAACATTATGCGTGTGCCATGATTTTTTCCATAGAGTCGGCAAGTTTCTGGACAAGTGATTCGTTAAATTTCCCAGCCTTCAAACCGTTTTGAAAGACTCTTATGAATATTTCCTGGTTCGGGTTGACCACCTTGATGGTAGCCTCACTGAAGCGAGCGATGTACTCCCGTAAGAATTCTTGGTGGCCCTACCTTACATTAAGAAGGTTGGTGGTAGAAACTTTCCTGTATTTCCTAGCTAAGAATAGGTGGACAACCTTTTTGGATAAGTATTGATAACTCGTAACGGAAAGTCGAGGTAGGCTCATGTACAATCTTAGTGTTGCCTCCTTTAAGGTTCCGACAAGAAGTTTACATTTTAGAGAGTCTGATTCTCCTATGATGGACATCTGAGTGTTGAATGTCATGATGTGCTCTATAGGATCCGTCTTCCCGTCAAAGGAGGCCAAAGGGGGCGACTTGAAGTTGTGAGGAATAGGCGCGTTCAAGATCTCGGCTGATATTGGTTGATGGTCTTCCACCTCCAACCCATCTTACGGATCTTCCTTATGTTCTTGATGGTGTTGTTGGATATTCTAGACGGTGGCTTGCAACACTTCATTTTGTCGACGCAACTCTTACATTTTAGTGAGCATTAAAGCTATGGTGTCACATTCGTTAGGATGGTCGGCAAAGTAATGATTGATTAAACAAAGTGTGTCCTGGGAAAGTTTTACCTGGACTCCACGGTGGGCGCCAATTGTACTTTTAGTAAGCACAATAGTACCAACCCTCGTAGTGATGTGCTCTACAAGGGTCAATGTATTTTCTAGTTTGTAAAAGTGATAAGTCCTCTAAGGAATCACTCATGTATTTATAGTAGCCAAGAACTAGAGGAAAGTGGAACTCTATTGAATTGTTTCTCGTGCATGTCCCATACCAGCTTACTCCCTTCTTCGTCTTCCTTCCCTTAGTTATCAGTCACGTGACAAGAGAGAGGAGAGATTCGGTCGAAGTGCGAGATGGGAGCCTGGTACTTTGGGTATAGACCTCAAGGATCCGCTAGGTTTCCCGACGTGCGTGGTAGAGCTTTCTGGGATACTTAGTAAGCTGTCGTGACCCCGCCCACGAGGCGCACATGTGGTGGGTCCATCTCATCTTGCAAAGTGGTCATGCTGTTCCTGATTCTCATGGTGGTACACATCCCCCAAGCACGGAGTCTGGAGGGACGAAGTGATTGAGTAAAGTGCCTTTATTATATAGTCAACTTCATGGAGGTCCTGCATGTGTTGGTAGTTATATATGCCGTTTTCTAGGTGGTGTAGATATTAATTTAGTATGTAAGACTATGAATCTTTTTACAAGAATAAGACCAGGACATAGGAATTAATATTAATAGTTTTATGTATATAGTACAATATTTATTTCATTTGGATTAGATTGTTGTTTATTACTAATTAACAGAAACATTCATGGTCCAGATCCATTTATAAGAGTACCACTTATTATTATACAAAGAAAGATACACAAAGCTTTAACGTTTACGTATGAAATAAGATAAAGTTACATAAGGATATGTTCATAAAATTAGAAAATACACAATGCTTTGGGGAAATACATAGCCCCATGTAAAATTATGGACGGAACTTGCAACTTGTTTTAAGCTCTTCTCACTACTAAAAAATAAAAATTAGTGAGGGAAATTTAGAAGGGAAAACGTGAAACCCCTCTCTAATTCAGTCACTAAATTAATTTTGCGACCAAGAAATTTGTGAGAGATTTTATTTTTTCCGTCACTAATTTCTCTGCCTAATTTTGCTTTTTCTAGTAGTGTCTACAGGCTTGTCATCACTTGCAAATCCAGTATCCACCCACGCAGAGTACCCTCCCCCCATGTTAACAATATGTTTAAATCCCTGCTCGTTAATTACCACATCATATATATGGCATATGCTATAATACATTTTAGACAAAAGTGTTGCAGTCTTGCAGATAACTTTAATAATTATTTCTGAATTTTCATATATATTTACGATTTTAAAATTCTATTTTTGAAGGGGAAATAGTACTAACTCGAGTAACATTAGACCATCCACAATGGGTGATACATAATTCCATAAGTATAGATGCATATTAAGTACCACTATTAAAAATAATTTTGAATGCTTAATGGGTGGAGGGTCTCAAGTAAGCACTCGTTCTATCCGCGAGTCTTACACCTCTTTAATATTAAAAATTAATAAATTTAATGATATAGAGTTATTGACAAATGATTAGTGGGTCTCGATTAAGAAATTTGTGCACGCTGGAGGGATCGAGTGCTTATTAAGTACTGTTATTAAAAAATATAAATTAATAATGTGTACATATAAGACCCATTTATGTACACAAAAATGGATTTCTCAATCGTGGATGCTTTTAATGGTCATTTTACAAACATCTATGATGAAATTTGAATTGTGTATGTTGAAGTCACATGGAATTTTACCACTTAGCTAGCAATAAACGAGTTAAGATCCATTTATTATTATCTTCAATTTTTTCATTTGGAGAGATAAAAATACAATGAAGTTTGAAAAAAATATAAATAATTAATAATGACGGGACCCACTTAGGCCCCGTTTGTTTTAGATTTTTTTAGGGAAAAATCTATTTTTTTAGTAAAAAAATCATTTTTGTCATTTTTAAGTGTTTGTTCAAGATTTTAAAAAAAATCATTTCATCAAAAAAATCTATTTTCACTCTAAAATAAAAAGTTATTAGGATTAGCTTTTCTAAAAAAAATAAAATTCAAACATAAGGAGGTAAGACATGAGTTAGTTTAAAATCATTTTATTAAAAAAAGTGATTTTTTTGGATAGTAAACAAACACAAATAGCTTCAGATTTTTTTTTTCAAAATCTCTAGAATTTTCTAACACAAAATTTATTTTATTTAAAGCTAAAACAAACTCACCCTTAACGATAAGACCCACTATCTATTTTTTTGTATCTATCTTTCACTAAATGACATTATCCATTTATTTGTTGGTTTTCTTTCTAATGATTAAGGGTCCGTTTGTTTTAACTTAAAAAAAATTGTTTTTTTTGTTAGAAAAATCAAGAGATTTTTTTAGAGATTTTAAAAAGAATCTGAAGCTATTTGTGTTTGTTACTACAAAAAAAAATATTTTTAAATAATTCATGTGTTACCTCCTTGTATTTGAAATAGTATATTTTGGGAAAAGCTAATCCTAATGGGTGCGTTTGTTTTAGCTTTTTTCTAAAAAAAATAGATTGTGTTAGAAAAATCTAGAGAATTTTTGTAGAGATTTTATAAAAAATTATGAAGCTATTTGTGTTTGTTTACTACCCAAAAAATCACTTTTTTTAATAAAACTAGTTGATGTGTTACCTCCTTGTTTTTTTTAAAAAATAAATTTTTAGAAAAGCTAATCCTAATAGATTTTCATTTTAGAGTTCAAATATATATATATATATATATATATATATATATATATATATATATATATATATATATATATATATATATATATATATATATATATTTGGTTACAAGAGAGAAGGAAAAAAAAAGCAAAAGAAGCATAGAAAAACTGCGTCCTAATAAAGGACACTCTCATAGCATCAACTAGTAAGGCTGAGGATAGACATGTTAATGGTTGATGTACAATCACAAGACACTCTGAATGATTAGCACCTAGTTTTGCAAGTATATCTGCGCAAGTGTTTCCTTCTCAAAAAATATGATGAATGGAAATATTCCACTCCTTATCCAAATACATCTGAATGAGTTCCAAGAGGTTCGCATAGTGATGAAGCCTCGACACTTCCTTTGACACTAAGTGCACTACATGAAGAGAGTCGGAAAAACAAACCAGTTTCTTATAACCAGCCCCCCAGCAAAGCTTAATCCCAATCATAAAGGCATGAATTTCTGCATGCAAAATATTGGACAACCCCACACTACCATAGAAGACAAATTGAAAATTTCCCTCAAAATTCCTAACCAATCCACCATATCCTGCTTTACCCGGGTTAGTTAAAGCACTGCCATCTACATTAAGAACCATTGTATCATTATCACCATGCTGCCAACATACTTCATGAGTGGGCCTAACTAATGCGGTTGAAATAGTATTGTCGAATGCCTGCTCTGAACTTGCAATTGTGCATAAACAGCTGAAACTGTAGTTGAGACTATTGGTTGGATACCATCAAACACCAACCTTTTGCGAGTGCACCATATGTTCCACATTATGATAGGGGCGACACTCCCTATCTTACCGAATAACATTTGTATGATATCTCTCATATTACTCGTCACTCGAGATATTATTAGCGCACAATGAAGACACGTCGGGGAATCCACATCCAGACCACACTGCAACAACTCGTGGACAAAGGATGAAGCAATGAAAAATAGATTCATCTTCCCTGTTACAACATGGACATGTAGTAGAAACATTCAACCTTCGATGATGTAGGACATATTTAGTTGGAATAGAGTTATGACAAGTCTGCTAGATAAAAAATTGCACACTAGCTGAAAGTGGTAAATTCCAAATCCAATTCCATTTCTCCAGTGAGACAATACCATCCCTCCAAGATAAGAGCTAGTGATACGCACTTTTTGCTGTGTATTCTCCATTTAAATTATCTTTCCACACCCAAGTGTCAGCAAATGAGGTAATTATGGTTGGTTTCAATTCTTGTACTGAGGCAACAATTTTAGGAGATAGTTTTTTGATAAAATGATTTTTCTAAAAATCCTAAACAAACACTTAAAAATGGCAAAAGTGATTTTTTTAATAAAAAAAATATTTTTTTTCTAAAGAAATCTTTAACAAACGGACCCAATAGCTTTTCATTTTAGAGTCAAAATAGATTTTTTTTGATAAAATGATTTTTTAAAAATCCTAAACAAACACTTAAAAATGACAAAATTGATTTTTTTTAGGAAAAAAATTGTTTTTTCTAAAAAAAATTGAGTAGCATCTCCATTGAAGGATAAAGGTCTTACATAATAGTTGTTCTTCTCAGAAATAGAAGGATTTTGGTAATAATAAGGAACCATTGTATTGATACTTCTATTAGAAGTACCAATATCAAAATCAAAAGTAGACATGTTTTTCTCTCTGGATCTTTTACTGTGACACAGTTAAGTGGCTGAGCACAGACCGTGCTCTGATACCAACCGAAGGTGAGAAAAACACAAGAAGGGGGGTTGAATTGTGTTGGCCTTTCCAAACTTTTTCTAAGTGTTTACTAATCAGGGTCTCAGACAGAAGAGATTATGTTCAGATTCTCAGTCAAAGTTTGGTTATGCAGCGGAATAAACACAAACACAAAGATTTTTTTGTTTCAAATGATTAAGGGTCCGTTTGTTTTAACTTTAAAAAAATAGATTTTTTTGTTAGAAAAATCTAGAGATTTTTTTTAGAGATTTAAAAAAAAAAAAGTCTGAAGCTATTTGTGTTTGTTTACTACAAAAAAATGATTTTTAAATAGTTCATGTGTTACCTCCTTGTATTTGAAAAAAAAAGATTTTGGGAAAAGCTAATCCTAATGGGTGCGTTTGTTTTAGATTTTTTAAAAAATAGATTTTGTGTTAGAAAAATCTATAGATTCTTTTTAGAGATTTGTTAAAAAATCTGAAGCTATTTGTGTTTGTTTACTACCCAAAAAAAAATCACTTTTCTTAATAAAACTAGTTCATGTGTTACCTCCTTGTTTTTTTAAAAAAAAAATAGATTTTGGGAAAAGCTAATTGTCGCGGTGATTTTTGGATATCAAGCTATTAATTAGCGTTGACTCGCAATTTTAAGTTCACCACCGATCTTTTATTTTTCCGAGGAAAAGGGAGAAAGTTCGAAAAACCCTATTTTTTAGAGAGATCAAAGGTCCGGGGGTCGGTTACGCAAAGGGAAGGTATTAGCACCCTAAACGTCTATAGTACTCTATAGGAACCTCTTGCTTTTATTATCTTTATGCTAAATTAATTATTTGTTTGTAAATAAATGCCTAAGTGTGAAAAAGATTAAAGTGATGAAAATGAAAGAAAGGAAAATGTTTTTGTTATTTTTATTGATTTGGAAAGACAAAGTCTTTTGCCTACGTACCCGAGCGGGATCAAAATCACGTAGTTCGGGGTAAAAAGCCGAGTGATTGGTTTTGATTGATTTTTAAGTTTTGAAAAAGTTTAAGAAAGATGGGAGGCCGTAAAGGCATAGAAGGATAAAAAGAAGTGAGTTTGATTGATTTTAAATTGAAAAAAAAGTTTGATTGATTAAAAGTTGATTAAAGATTTGATTAAGAAAGAAAACGACAAAGATTGATTTTTTTAGAAATTTTGATTATAAAATGTTTTTGGATTTTGACTATTTGACTTTTTTGTGAAAATTTTGATTAAGTCCTAAGGTCCAGAGACTAAGTTATGCTGAGATAATCTAAACGCGCCGGATCCCTCAAAATGACGTTGGATCAAGTGAGGGTCTTTTTCCTCGGATACGGTCATTATTACATTATCGTCCTCGACATAAAGCATAAACAATAAATGTGGTGTCGGTGCATATTCTCATTTATATTTTTTACATTGGACCAAGATACATTCTAATGGCAATAAAATAAATGTCAAAAATAATAAAATAAAATTGCAAATTGAATTAAAGTAAATATACTAAAAAGGAAATAAAAATGCATGAAATGTAAAACAATAAATAAATATGGTGCATAAAATAAATAAAGAAAATAAAAATGCAAGACATAAAATAAATATGATGCTGAAAATAAAATAAAGAAAATAAAAATGCAAAACATAAAATAAATATGATGCTAAAAGAAAATAAAAATGCAATACATAAAATAAATATGATGCATAAAATAAAAAAAGGAAAATAAAATGCAAGACATAAAATAAATATGGTACTGGAAAATAAAGATGCAAGGCATAAAAATAAATATGGAGCTGGAAAATAAATAAAGAAAATAAAAAAAATGCTAGGCATAAAATAAATATGATGCATAAAAGAAAAATAAAAGAAAATAAAAATGCAAGACATAAAATAAATATGGTGCATAAAATAAATAAAATAAAAAAATAAAAAAATGCATGAGGTACTAGAAATTAAAGGCAGTAAATAAAATTCATAAGAAATAAAAAAACTAAAAATAAAAATGCAAGAAAAAAGAAATAAAATAAAAAAAGAAAAGGAAAGAAGAAGAGGGGGGTGCATAAGTAATGGGGGGAGTGCAGAAAATAAAACTAAAGATGAGAGGAAGAGAGGAAATCCGCCTGGCTTAGGCCCGTTGGGCTAGAGGTAGAAAAATTCAGACTAGTTGGGTTCAAAGGAAAACCGAACCGGTCTGAAACTTCTATAAAAGGCCAAGGGCCGGTTTTTTTTTCATTCTCCTCTCTTCCTTCTCTCTCTAACTTCAAAACAGAAAAAAAAGGTTCTCTCTTCTCTCACTAAAAGGCCGCCGGAAAGAGGAAATCAGGCGCGGTGGTCGGCCGGCCCAAGGGGCGGCGCCGCCGCGCCGGAGTAGCTAACTCCTTCCTTTTTTCAAAATTCTTTCGTTTTTCTAAACCATTTTCACTCCCCTTTTCCAAAATCAAGTCAGAATTTTCGAGTTGTTCTTAAATCCTAGATCTGAGTTTAACTTGAAGACTACCTTCTCCTTTAGTTCGGATTTGTTTCTTGATTTGCGTTCGCGTGTGTGCTAGCTGTTGGCGTGTGTGCGTGAGTGCTTACTGTTGACGTGTGTGTGTGGTGCTTGCTGGTGACGAGTGTGTGTGGTGGTTGCGGGTGACGCGTGAGTTGTATGGTTTTTGCGTGTGTGAGTGGCTGGGTGAGGGCACTGTTATGTGGCCGTGTTGTGTTTGTGATGATTGAATTGGATTTTTGAGATTTTGGTTGACCTGGATTCGTTTCTGTGATGCTAGAGTTGGGCTTGAATTCGGTTCTGTGAGTTTTTGTGCTTGTTTTTGTGTGATTTGGGTTCGGTTGTGATTCTGACCGGATTCGGTTCAGAAAGAGGAAGAATAGAGAATTTTTTTTGTTAACTTTTGTGGCCGGAGATTGGCCGGATTTGATTTTAAGTGGTGGTTTGTTGGTGGTCAGTGGTGGTTGAGCCACTGACTAAAACGTACTATTTTCTGACTCTAAACTCTCTCCCCCCCACTGTACAGTACTTAATGCTGCTTAAATAGGCTGGATTAGGGTTTGCGAAAATGACAGAAATACCCTTGTCGCGGTGATTTTTGGATATCAAGCTATTAATTAGCGTTGACTCGCAATTTTAGGTTCACCACCGATCTTTTATTTTCCCGAGGAAAAGGGAGAAAGTTCGAAAAAACCCTATTTTTAAGAGAGATCAAAGGTCCGGGGGTTGGTTACGCAAAGGGAAGGTATTAGCACCCTAAACGTCTATAGTACTCTATAGGAACCTCCTGCTTATTTTATCTTTATGCTAAATTAATTACTTGTTTGTAAATAAATGCCTAAGTGTGAAAAGATTAAAGTGATGAAAATGAAAGAAAGGAAAATGTTTTGTTTATTTTATTGATTTGGAAAGACAAAGTCTTTTGCCTACGTACCCGAGCGGGATCAAAATCTCGTAGTTCGGGGTAAAAAGCTGAGTGATTTGTTTTGGTTGATTTTAAAGTTTAAAAAAGGTTTTAAGAAAGATGAGAGGCCGTAAAGGCATAGAAGAGATAAAAGAAGTGAGTTTGATTGATTTTAATTTGAAGAAAAAAAAGTTTTGATTGATTAAAGGTTGATTAAAAATTTGATTAAGAAAAGAAAAGAAAAGATTGATTTTTTTTTGAAGATTTTTGATTATAAAATGTTTTTGAGTTTTGACTTTTTTTTGACTTTTTTATGAAAATTTTGATTAAATCCTAAGGTCCAGAGACTAAGTTATGCTGAGAAATCTAAACGCACCGGATCCCTCAAAATGACGTTGGATCAAGTGAGGGTCCTTTTCCTCGGATACGGGCAAAATTACATAATCGTCCTCGACATAAAGCATAAAAAATAAATGTGGTGTCGGTGCATATTCTCATTTATTATATTTATTTACATTGGACCTAGATACATTCTAGTATCAATAAAATAAATGACAAAATAATAAAATTGCATTAAAGTAAATATACTAGAAAGGAAATAAAATAATGCATGAAATGCAAAACAATAAGTAAATATGGTGCATAAAATAAATAAAAAAAAATAAAAATACAAGACATAAAATAAATATGATGCTGAAAATAAAATAAAAAGAAAATAAAAATGCAAGACATAAAATAAATATGATGCTAAAAGAAAATAAAAAGACAATAAAATAAATATGATGCATAAAATAAAAAGAAAGTAAAAATGCAAGACATAAAGTAAATATGGTGCTGGAAATTAAAATGCAAGGCATAAAATAAATCTGGTGCTGGAAAATAAATAAAAGAAAATAAAAATGCAAGACATAAAATTAAATATGATGCATAAAATAAAAGAAAATGAAATGCAAGACATAAAATAAATATGGTGCATAAAATAAAAAATAAATAAAAAAAATGCATGAGTACTAGAAATTAAAAAGCAATAAATAAATTGCATAAAAAAAATAAAAGAAAATAAAAAAAATAAAAGTGCAAGAAAAAGAAATAAAAATAAAAGAATAGAGAAGAGAAAGGGGGGTGCAGAAGTAATAGGGGAGTACTGAAATAGTAAAGCAGTAGAGAAAGAAAGAAAAAGAAAATGGGCTTAAACAGATTAGATCTGGACCGTCTGATCAAACAGAGCGTCCAGATCTAATCACAGGGAGGCAAAACTCCAGCCACCAGATCGAGATCAGAGGGTCATAAAAAAACAAAAACACAGGAAAGCCAGGAGGAAACGTGCATCTGATTAAAACAGGGAATGAACTTTATCCGTTAGATCTACGATCCGACGGCCTGTCCCTGATGATCCATAGGAATAAGGCAGATGCACGCACACCATAACCCAAGCCAAAAACATCAATATAAAAAGGTTTTAAACACACAAATCTCACATAATCCTCTTTCCTTTCTCTCTCTTAAATTCAGAAAAGTAAAAACAAGCTCTCTTCTCTCTCTACATTACACGCCTGGAAGTGGTCCACCGGCGCGGTGGCTGGCCGGCCATGGGTGGCGGCGCCGCCGCGCCGGAATCCAAATCTCCTCCTTTTTTGAAAAAAAAACGTATTCCAATATCCTTTTTCGTTATCTCTCCGAATCTAAGCTTAAAAATTTTCAAAACGTCCTTAGGAAGAGTAGATCTAAGTTTGAAGAACTTGAGAACTACCTACTTTTTTTAGAAAATCCTCTTGATTTCGCGATGGATTAGCTTCAGATTCGGTTGGCTTGGTATCCGTTTAAGGCTGGTTGTGCTTGGTTCTTTTGAGTTCGGTTAGTGTTGATTTTGCTCGTGTTTAATTCGATTTGATGCTGACTTTGTGTTCCTGTTCGTATATGGTGTACGGTTTGGTTTCAGAAACGAACTCAGACTTGGTTTGGGTTTACTCTTGGTTTTTGATTTGTGGTGATCCTTGCGTTTTGACTTGGCTTTATTTTCGGATTTGTAGTGGTTGATGGGTGTTCCTGGCCGGATTCGGTTTCCTGGAAAAAGGAAAAGGAAAAGAGAGTGAGTTAGTTTTTTTTTGTGGTTTTTTGTTAATTTTTGGTGGAGGTTTGTTGGTGGTTCATGGTGGTTCAAGGGTGTTGCTAATGGTGGTTCTGGGCGTTTGTGATGGTTGTGGTTTTGTACTATTCTGACTGATTCTGACCTCCCTGAACAATACCATTAATGGTACTATTTATAGTAAAGAACTGGACAAAAAGGACCAAAACGCCCCTCTGGGCCTGGACTGAATAATTGGATAAAAACTAAACTAAAAAAAAAAAGCCAACAGTAAAATAAAAATAATAAAAACGAAAAATAAAAATAAAAAACAGAAAACACTAAAAATAAAAGAGAAATTAAAAAAGAATAAAATAAAAATAATGAAAATAATAACTAATAAAAATAATAACAAAATAAAACAAAAAACGGTTGCCTTCGGAACAAAAAAATGAGGTATTTTAAAATACCTCCCTGCCGAAATTTCGTCTGAAACGACGAAAATTTCCGGCTTAAAAGACGAGAGGAATGAAATAAAAACGGGTCAAAAATGGGGTATGACAGATGCCCCTATTTAAGTTTCTTCGTTACGGAGATTTAAAAGTAAAATTTTTATATCGACGGGTCGAAGAGACTTAAATACCGAGTACACCATTTTTGACCTACTTCAACTGTGAAATGCTATGAATGCAATGATATGCATGTGATGCTATGCATGTAATGTTGCGAGCGCTCGCAATGCAAGTATGAATGCAAAACGGCGAAGATGGCTCGACTGGGGATAACAAAACAAAAGGATACTCGATTCTGTTAAAAGAAACGGGGTCCGACTCCACTGGGGATCACATGGTTTTACTGGGGATAAATGTCAGCTGTTCGGATTGACACCGAACTGCCACTGACGCCAAAGGAACAAAGATAACTGTCGACTGTTCGGGTTATTGCCGAACTAGTCAACTGACAAGAAACAAAGGTAAATGTCAACTGCCCGGTTTATTGCCGAACTAGTCAACTGACAAGAAACAAAGATAAATGTCAACTGTTCGGGTTATTGCCGAACTGCCATTGACGACAAGAAATAAAGGTAAATGTCAACTGCCCGGGTTATTGCCGAACTAGTCAACTGACAAGAAACAAAGATAAATGCCAACTGTCCGGGTTATTGCCGAACTGCCATTGACGACAAGAAATAAGATAAATGCCAACTGTCCGGGTTATTGCCGAACTGCCATTGACGACAAGAAATAAGATAAATGCCAACTGTCCGGGTTATTGCCGAACTGCCATTGACGACAAGAAATAAGATAAATGCCAACTGTCCGGGTTATTGCCGAACTGCCATTGACGACAAGAAATAAGATAAATGCCAACTGTCCGGGTTATTGCCGAACTAGTCAACTGACAGGAAAAAGATAAATGCCAACTGTCCGGGTTATTGCCGAACTGCCATTGACGACAAGAAATAAGATAAATGCCAACTGTCCGGGTTATTGCCGAACTGCCATTGACGACAAGAAATAAGATAAATGCCAACTGTCCGGGTTATTGCCGAACTGCCATTGACGACAAGAAATAAGATAAATGCCAACTGTCCGGGTTATTGCCGAACTGCCATTGACGACAAGAAATAAGATAAATGCCAACTGTCCGGGTTATTGCCGAACTAGTCAACTGACAGGAAAAAGATAAATGACAGCTGTTCGGGGTATTGCCGAACTAATCAACTGACGACAAGAAACAAAAGGGATAAATGCCAGCTGTTCGGGGTATTGCCGAACTAATCAACTGACGACAAGAAACAAAGATAAATGTCAACTGTTCGGGTTATTGCCGAACTAGTCAACTGACAGGAAAAAGATGAATGCCAGCTGTTCGGGGTATTGCCGAACTAATCAACTGACGATCAACAAGAAACAAAAGGGATAAATGCCAGCTGTTCGGGGTATTGCCGAACTAATCAACTGACGACAAGAAACAAAGATAAATGTCAACTGTTTGGGTTATTGCCGAACTAGTCAACTGACAGGAAAAAGATAAATGCCAGCTGTTCGGGGTATTGCCGAACTAATCAACTGACGACAAGAAACAAAGATAAATGCTGGATGAAATTTAAATGCTGGATGAAATTTAAAAGCTGGATGAAAATTAAAAGCATGATGAAACTTAAAAGCAGGATGAAACTTAAAAGCAGGATGAAACTTAAAAGCAGGATGAAATTTAAAAGCAGGATGAAATTTAAATGCAGGATGAAATTTAAAAGCAAGATGAAATTTAAAAGCATGATGAAATATAAATGCAGGATGAAATATAAATGTCAGCTGTTCGGATTGTTGCCGAACTTGCCACTGGCGACAAAAGACTGGATAAGACAATGCACAAGCTGTTCGATAAGGAACTGCCACTTGGCGAAAGGAGGATGACATTTCAGGATGAAATACTGGGGATGACATTTGGGGAAAAAGAGGGTTACAAATTATTCATGATCAATTGATATGGAAAGATATTTAAAACAATATTTAGGGTGGTTAATGCAACCATGATGTTGTTTGTATGCATGAATGTGTATATGCATGAATGTATGAATGCATGTATGATTTATGTGACTATATGACTATACGAAGGATTAATTTGTGTGATAGTGTACTTGATGAATTTGATGAGACAAGATTGGATAAGATGGGGAGTGGACCGACGACGCAGTACAAACACTCGGCAACCTTTATTGGGGATGATGTCATTGGAGACATATCAAATTATTGACGGGGTAATGCCCACCATATGCAACAATTGATGGGGAGTAATCGCTTCCTGGGGAAGACAGTTACAAATTATTCATGATTGAAATGAAAAGATAATTGAAGCAAGACTCATGATGGTTAATGCAGCCATGTATATGCATGATATTGTCTTTATTGTATATGCATGAATGTGTATATGCATGAATGTATGAATGCATGAATGACGACACGACTTGTATGACTGTATGGAGGATTGAATTATGTGACTGGATGACTGATTAACTTGTGATTGTATGAAGGATTGACTTGTATGATTGTATAACTGATGGACTTGATGAGACAAGGTTAGGCAGGTGAGAGGGAAAGTGACCCAACGTCGCATTACAAACACTTGGCAATCTTCAATGGGGATGGTGCCACTGGGGCACATCAAAACAAAGACGGGGTAAAGCCCGACATAGGCAGCGGCTGATGGGGAATAAACACTTCCTGGGAAGAGCGTGCTAATCCAAAAACCTGGTAGAAGAAACCGGTGCTTCTGTGGTCATGCTTATTTTGTTTTTTTTGTTTTTCTCCTTTTTGAATCCCTAATTTTTGCCTGGACCGCCTTTTCAGGTTTTCAATCCACCGGGAAAATATTCTTTTGTATGCCCCTAATTTTTGCCTGGATCGCCCTTTCGGGTTTTCAATCCACCGGGAAAATATTCTTTTGTATGCCCCTAATTTTTGCCTGGATCGCCCTTTCGGGTTTTCGATCCACCGGGACGCTCATTTTTGCCTAAGCCGCCCTTTCGGGTTTTCGACTTACCGATCTCATTTCTTTTCTTTTTCTTTTTTCATATATTTATTTCTTTTTTGCTCTTTTTTGTATATTTTTTTTTTTAAGCAATTGACCATGTTCAGCCTGCAAAGTTTATCCGTTTCTCAGGATAGCTGTTGACGCAACCTTCGCTTATTCATGAGTTCAAAGAAAATGTGTTTTGTTGTTTGTGCCTTTCAAAAAGAGATGAAAAATATTTATGATTTTGAAGAATATTTTGTTTCAAGCACTACCATCAAAAATAGAAGAAGAAGTTTTTTTTTTTATAAACTGAATAAATGGGAATTCCAAATGAAAGGCAATAGGCTCAAATTTATTTAAAAGAGTGGTGACCCGCCAATGGCATGGTCCCACGGATCTTACAAAGTTTGGAAAATGGTAAATATAAGGGGAAGGTACATTGAACACAATAACCGCTATTCTCCCTGTCAACTTTGAATTTCACTGTTTGGATGCTTCAGATTCAGAGTCTCTTTGACATTTAATGTGCCCCAAGTGAATAAAGGCCAGCTCAATGCAGTTACCTTGTCTTTTGATCCTTAACTTTTGCATAGATCGCCCTTTCGGGTTTTCGACCTATCAGGATGATTATTTTCTGTTTTATGTCTCTAATTTTTGCCTGGACCGCCCTTTCGGGTTTTCGATCCACCGAGACGCTCATTTTTGCCTAAGCCGCCCTTTCGGGTTTTCGACTTACCGAGCTGTTCTTTTATTTTTTAGACAAAGTATTTCTTGACTGCATCAGCGTTCACAGGACGAGGGAGCTCATCACCATCCATAGTCGTAAGAGTTAATGCGCCATCTGAGGAAGCTCTCTTGACGACATATGGACCTTCATAGTTAGGCGTCCACTTGCCCCTGGAATCGGGTTGAAAAGATTAGACTCTCTTGAGCACAAGGTCTCCTTCTTTGAATTCGCGGGGACGAACTTTCTTGTCAAAAGCTTGTTTCATCCTTTTTGATATAACTGCTCATGGCACAAGGCCTTCATGCGTTTCTTTTGTTTTGACATCATTCAGCCTCTGACAATTTGGCTTCCATTAAGTCTTTCATACTGTATACCAAAGGGAAAAGGGGTTGCCCCTGTTGAGGTACGCACTGAAGTACGATATCCATGTAAAGCATACGGTAGCATCTCATGCAAGTCCTTGTAGGTGGTTACCATCTTCTGCACCATCTTTTGATGTATTTTCTTTCTTTTTTCTTTTTGTTTTCTTTTTCTTTTGATTTTTGTTTGATTTTTTTTGCTTTTGATTTTTTGCTTTTGCTATTGCCCTTTTTTGCTTTTGATTTTTTTTGCTTTTGCTATTGTTTTTTTGCTTTTTTTTTTATGCAGCTTAGATGGCACCATTCATCTGGGATTTGATCAGGAATACTGTAGTGTCCAAGTTAATCACTTTCAGTGCTTCTTCATGAGGCTGAATGATGTACCTTTCATATTCTAGTAACAGAGAGATCTTTTCGAGAATCCCTTCATCCTCCTCCTCTTCAGCTTCGTAAACAGGGGACCCAAAGTCGGGAGAGAGCATAGGGTTAAAGTGTTCAACGGGTTTATTGGTGTTCAGATTTACATATGATTGATGATTAGTTTGAGAAAATGAGTGAACAATGCAGATTTTTTCCGAAATTGATTGGAAATAAAAGTAAAAATGAAATATTTTTGGGTTTTTTGTGTTACCATTTTCCAGAAAAAGCTAAGAATAATAAAACATAGTCGGGAACAAAACGACTTCTTATTTGATGATGGGAATGCATGAAACAAAAGCCCTAAACAAGTTCACTTTCGTCTTGGGCGGAACGAAAGGATTTTTTTGAAAAGACAAAACAACAAAACACATTACTTGGACCTATGAGTAGCTGAGGGAATGTCAACAACGATCCAATTGCAGTAACCTCTGCCATGTGTCACAAAATTCACTGCCACCTTCTTCACCAGGGTGAGCTTCTGAGCAATCTTGAACCAAATTAACAGATGGGGTCCCATGGTCAGGTGGTAGATTGGCTTGCACGTCGGGACTCGACCCTTTGAAGGATAGGATGTTGGCCTGGATCAACTTCTGGACTTCGGCTTTCAAGGCATAACAATGCTCAACGTCATGACCGGGTGCCCCTTGATGGAAAGCACAAGAGAGATTAGGTTTATACCCCTGTGGCAACCTTTCAGGTACCTTGGGAGGTGCCCTAGTTTGAACAAGATTTTTATCAAGCAAAACGGGGAGCAACTCTGCATATGCCATGGGGATTGGATCAAAAGGGGAAGTCCGCTGAACCCGATTCTGTTGTCGAGGCTGTTGTCGATACTGTTGCTGAGGCCTTTGTTGGGGCTGGAGCTGATTTCTGGGTAGCCGGAGTTGGGGTTCCAAAAGAGGTGGGACGAAAACCTTCGTCTGATAGAAATGGCATCCCCATGGGTAAGCTCTAGACGTGCCGGGCGGTGGGGCAAGTATGGTAGAAGTTGGTGAAGCAAATAAGATCGGCTGCTCAAAAGTAGTGACAGCAGGCTGAGGAACTGATGTCTGGGCTTGGGAAGCCAACAGAGCATTCATCATCGAGGTCAAATTCTCCATCCCTTCCCGAAGATTGGCCACCTCTTCCCGGAGGTTCTGGTTTTCTTGCTCTAGCAGATCCATTCTTTTCCGATTAGCCATAATGTTGTAAATGCGAGTTGGTTTGCAATGAACACGCCGGGCCACTTCCTTTGACGACGGCAGATTAACCTTTTATTGGTGAACAAAATGTGAGACTCGATTTAGAAACTATGAATGTAAGATGATGCATGGTTATGCCTATGCAAAAAGAAAAAGAACAAAATATTATCGAAGGACTTGTTGGAGTAATCGTAAACATCATAAACTGAACACCTCACTAAAGCATTGAAATATTACAAAGAGTTTTTTTTGTTTACAAGTTAAGAGATTTTGGAAGCTAAAATCTAAACATAAGGTCCTAAGACTTCAAACTCAAACTCCCGGAGCAGATGGATCCTCGGAATCTGAAAGTGCACTAGAAATCGAATCCATAAACTTCCTCTTCCTTCTAGCATCCTGGCGGAGTAAAGCATCTTTCCGACGAAGCAAGTCATCCTTCTCAATTATCTTCTGGTTCTGGACAAAGAGCTCACGACTCTGTTGGGCTAGCTTCCCCTTCAAGGTCTCATGCTCTCGCTCGAGCTCCTGATATCTTCTCTTCCAAGTTTCCTTTTCTTGCCTCTCTTTGGTTAATTGTTCATGAAACTCTTCCTTAGTGTCAAAGGGGATAGGCAAGGATGATGGTGGGACGGTGGAGGATAGATGTCTAGGTAGATGGTAAGGTAGGCCAAAACTCATGGTCCTATCAATAACCCACTGAATGTAAGATTCATGCACATAATCTGATTTCTTCCTCAACTGACCTCTGTCGAGTCTGCGGATAGCGCTCCAAGCTTGTGCGAATCTTTCTCTTTTGTTCGAGGGGTCCCCATGGTTAAGATAGAATTCATTAGTTAAGGCAAGGTTGCTTGGTTTCGACTTCATTGGGTACCCAAATTGTCGTCGAGCGAGAAACGGGTTGTAGCTAATTCCTCCACGCATACCCAAAAGAGGTACGTTGGGGTATTCACCACAACTCACAATAATCTCTCCAACGTCACTAGCTGCTTGGTACCAAACAATGTCAGACGGGTCCAGAGCCATGATTCTGTGAGGCCAAGAAAGATTGTCAACATTGGTCTTGAAAGCACGGGATTGAGGTAGGTGGAAGGTAAACCACTGATAAAGCAAGGGTGCACAACAAGAGATGGTTCCACGGCCAGCCTGGGTACGGTCATGGATGGAGTGGTAGGTATCGGCGAGTAGAGTGGGTACGGGGTTTTTGGAAAGGAAGATTTTGATGGCATTAATATCGATGAAGTTGTCAATATTTGGGAAGAGTAAGAGGCCATATATAAGGAGGGCTAGGACGGAATGGAAGGCAAGTGTACTAGCTGCTTCAGCGAATATGGAGGCTTGTTGGTAGAGGAAGTGGGTGGGAAGACCTTGGAGGCCTCCTTTAGAGGTGAGGTTTGCTTGGATAATGGAGGTTTCAAGATGGAGAGCAGCTGCGATGTCGGAGGGTTTAGGAGTAGGCTCAAGACCGTGGAATGGTATCTTGTCTGGCACGGGTAAACCAACTAGGTATGAGTACTCTTCAAGTGTGGGGACAAGCTGGTAGTCTGGAAAGGTGAAACAATGGTAGAGTGGATCATAGAATTGAACCAAAGTCTCTAAGCATCCTTCCTCAACATCTACTCTCAGAATATTAAGCAACTTCCCATGATGAGCTTGAAAATCCGTTGGATCACTCACTAAAGACCTTAGCTCCCTTAACTTTGACAAGTCTGGTTTCTTGAAAAGATATTTCTTAGTGCTTCTTCGTGGAATGTCCATATCTACAATGTTTACAAAAGCTTATTTAAGTCCTTCGATGTTTTTTTTTTTTTTGGGATGAAAAAGAAAAGAGTTTATGCATGGATGTATGTATGCATGATTATGCTAAGGAGTGGAGAAAACATGGTGAGTTTAGGTCCAAAAATGTTGGAGTCAAGGGTAAACACGCCGTTTGGTAAGGACTATGGTTTCATGTGTACCTGTATCACGGGTTCTACCAAGTTCCCAAAGTCATCGACCACTTCCGAATGTTGTCGGGTTACGGGACTGACTCCCGGTCCAACAACGTCCGTAGGAAAGTCTCGTTTGAGTGTAGTATCGCGTATCAACCAATTCAAGACTACTCTTGATTAGCCACCGCACTACGTCCTAAAAGGCCAAGATGGGTTAGGTAACTAAAGGTCCTCAACTTCATAGGTCACTTGAAAATATCAATGCCGAACACGACTACTCATGCCAACATAGTAATACTTCCAAGATTCCTCCATTGAGCGGGGTTATCACATGTGCCACATCTGAAACTCACTCTCGGAAAGACACTATGATTATACCACCATCCTATCTTATGTTTCCCTCAAGTCCGGGTGTAGGACTTATCTCACCACTCACGTAAAAAGATAAACACTTAAGCACATATTTACAATTACAAATAATAACAAAGCATAAAGATAAAGAAAAGCAAGATAGGTTTAACCCACTTAGGATTTTGGTCCCCAGTGAAGTCGCCATTTTTCTGTCGCGGTGATTTTTGGATATCAAGCTATTAATTAGCGTTGACTCGCAATTTTAGGTTCACCACCGATCTTTTATTTTCCCGAGGAAAAGGGAGAAAGTTCGAAAAAACCCTATTTTTAAGAGAGATCAAAGGTCCGGGGGTTGGTTACGCAAAGGGAAGGTATTAGCACCCTAAACGTCTATAGTACTCTATAGGAACCTCCTGCTTATTTTATCTTTATGCTAAATTAATTACTTGTTTGTAAATAAATGCCTAAGTGTGAAAAGATTAAAGTGATGAAAATGAAAGAAAGGAAAATGTTTTGTTTATTTTATTGATTTGGAAAGACAAAGTCTTTTGCCTACGTACCCGAGCGGGATCAAAATCTCGTAGTTCGGGGTAAAAAGCTGAGTGATTTGTTTTGGTTGATTTTAAAGTTTAAAAAAGGTTTTAAGAAAGATGAGAGGCCGTAAAGGCATAGAAGAGATAAAAGAAGTGAGTTTGATTGATTTTAATTTGAAGAAAAAAAAGTTTTGATTGATTAAAGGTTGATTAAAAATTTGATTAAGAAAAGAAAAGAAAAGATTGATTTTTTTTTGAAGATTTTTGATTATAAAATGTTTTTGAGTTTTGTAACATCCCGCCTAAGACTCGAATCTTTATTAATATTTAGACGATGTATCAAAAATGTTTTAAGCAAAGGGCAAATTGGTAAATTGTCAGTTAATGGGTTAATTATATGACAAGAGTAATATTCCGCTTGGACGTATCGATTATCAGTGTTGGAAACTTGTTAAGCAAGAATGGCAAACTTGTAATAAGTGGCATGGCGTTTTAGTAATTATTTGAAAAGAAGAGATTGTTTAAGAAGAAGAAGAACAAGATATTTTCTTGTTCATTCCTTTCCTCTTTCACTCACTCAAAATTAGCTCTCATTCTCTCACTCTTCCTCCCTACTCTCACGCCTTCTCTCCCTCATCTCCCTCTCCATCAATTCAACATCTCTTAAAGGAATTCTTGGTAGAAACTTGCAAGCAAGCTTGGTTGATGATACTAGAACAAGAGAAAGGAAGAATGGAACAAGAAGGAAGGAAAACCTAAGCTAAGGTTGGAGAAGAAGCAAGGGAAAGCTTGGAAAGAAAGCTAACTAAATCAAGTGAGTTCCCTAGGGGTTATAGAACCCACCTTTTGAGTATTTCATGAGTTTTAGCATTATGAATAAGTTATGATCATTTGAACCCTAATTCCATTTTGATAGTAATTCTTGATCATTGTATGTTGTATCCTGTTGATAAGCCTTTGAAATTACCATTTAAACTGTTATATTGTTGGGCATGATTGGATAGACCAAAATTGGTGGAAAACATGTTTTAAACTTGCTCTATGCTGTCCAACTGCAGGTAAAATCGTGTCACGATTTTACCAGCGTGTCACGATTTTACAGGCAGAAACCAACACGATTTCTGGGTATGAAATCGTGACACGATTGCCAAATCGTGTCACGATTGCCCAATCGTGTCACGCTTTGACAGCTTACAGGGGACATTTTGTTTTTCATCTTTTCTTGCACCGTTTCGGCTATCCAATACTGCTCCGAACTTAAGGATCGACATGTAATGATTAAGCATTGCTAAAGAGCATATCAAGACCTATCCTTAAGATGGTTAAATCAACATTATAGAGTGAGGATGATAGGCATAAGATTATTAGAAAGGATGCCTTAATCCACAAGTATCATAGAAAGGTATAAGACCTAGTATTGAGTTTATCTCTCACTAGGCAATTCTCAAACACTCAATTAAGTATAAGCAAGCCAAGAATGTTATAGTATTCAAGTTTAGAAACCTATTATAGGTTAAAGAGAATTAAGAAGGTACTTATCATGTACCAAGCACAAGAATGATACCATGTTATAGCTAAGAACCTCTAGTAGGTTAAGTTTTAAAGAATGCATTAGATATGCACCAGGAATATGAAACGTAATAGATACGTATATGAACTTAAGAAAGAATCTAATGATAAAGAATATGATAACGTGTTCACCAGACTCCGGGATACGCCGGATGGGATTTCTCCGAAAGGGCTATCCACACGTAATTTATAAGACTATGCTAAACGTGTTCATCAGACTCCGGGATTCGCCGGATGGGACTCTTCCGAGAGGATTGTCCACACGTATGTTAAAAGACTTAAGCATGTCCAGCAGGCTCCGGGATTCGCCGGATGGGACTTCTCCGAGAGGGTTGTCTACATGCAAGATGTGTCCAGCAGGCTCCGGATTATGCCGGATGGGGCTTCACCGAGAGGGTTGCCTACACAAAGATAAGAGGAGTCCGGTGTTAGCCTGATATGATAGGAATTTCACCGGTATGATGGGAGATGTACTTCGGGGTTACTCCACCCGGATGCACTCCGTAAAATGAACCAAGATAATGATTGTTTGTTCAACGCCAACTTCTAACTTTATGATATGCAAAGATGAATACGAATATGAATATGAACATGAATACGTATTATGTACTAAGAGTTAAGACAAAGCAGTTATAGACCACAGCAAGTGATCATAGAATTCCCCTCGATCACTAAGCATAAGATTATGTAAATGACAAGTATAAGAAAGATAAAGACATGACGCGATCCTAGGTTTCCCCTTGATCGCGATAGATGTTAAAGAATGACAGCGATCGTAGGTATCCCCAAGATCGCTAAGAGTAGGCACGGCGACCCTAGGTTTTCCCCGTGGTTGCCAACAGTAGGATGGGTTGGAGCTCACTGAGACGTATGTCTCACCCCAATCCTTCTGGTGCAGGTTCATAGGTTAGCAGGTGTTGTTCATGAAGATCTTCAGGAAGACGCTGGATGGAGTGCAGATGCTCGTCAAGGCAAGCTCAGGAGGTTGACAGATTTGTATATGTATATGAAAATGTATTTTGTATTATTTGGATATTTATGTAAACGAGCAAATTGTACTCATTCAGTGGTTTGTATATATTAAATTATTGTAAATTTTAATGTATCCGATATCAGATTAATACGCATGCTAAATATTCTAGATAATTTAGTATGGGTGTTACAATTGGTATCAGAGCAGGTCGATTCAGACCGTGCCTTGGGTCATTAAAGTTTCAATAAAAGTAGTGGGACCATTGGGTTCCGGATATTGTTCTAAAGGTCACATCTAGTTGAGCCTGATCAACTCATTCTAGTATATGACAGTTAGGACAAATGTCCGAGAGCTGAATGTGACCAAGGAGGAATGAAGTGTATGAAAGGCGAAGATTAAGGTGTCGGATTTTAAGACGGAATTGGCGAAGAAGTATTCATGCCAATGGTGGCCCTCAAACTGTAAAGTAACGAAGCCTGATAGTGGCAAGGTCTTAAAGACATAAGGGATATTTAACAGTGAGGTGAAGCGCCTCAACCCAGTTGGACGCATCGTTGGACGATGCCTTGTATGCGGAAGACATAAGGATTAAGGAATCATGGAAAGCTCTAGGATATGACGTGGAACCTTGACGGAAACGGTAGCTCGAGAAGTTAAAGTGAAGTATGGACTAAGTAACAATCCTGAGTACAGAGTTGAAGAAACGAATTTGAATCGGATGAGATTTTAATGTCCGGACAGTTAAGCGAATTAATTATGGACTAAGAGAGTTATTTGAATAGATGAAGCTATCCACTCAAGTGTGGTTATTGAGTATGAATCACAAGTAAGTTTGACCCCCATCAGATCAGCCCCGTCTACTGAACCAGATTTGTGAAATAAGAAGAGGAGATGATATACAGCCTAAGAACTAAGATGGATGAATAAGTGGAAACAATAAGACTCGTTGCATGTCAAAGCGCGAATCAAATTTGTGGATGTACCCTAATGGTAAGAAGATTAGGAGTAAGAGAAGCTAGACTAGAATTTTACTTAATGAAGGTTGGATGATAAATAATAAGTTGCTGGAATTAATTATGTTGATGGATGAATTAAGTTGAACACTCTTGATTAGACGAACATTATTGAATTTCATTGATTGGTTAAAGAAGGTAAGTTCAAGATAACACAAGGTTATAGTAGACCAGTGTTGAAGGATGATCGGAATTTCAGCCGAGAAACTATGTTGAGATTTTATATACGGTGGATCGTCTTGAACATGAAATTTTAGGATTGAGGTAAATGCTAAGGAGTTGCATGCACCCCATCGAAGAGGTTCCTTTCACAAGTATTATAGAACAGAAAGAGATCACCTCGTGTTGATAAGTTTCCGAGGGCAGTAATAAGGCATAGATTTGATTTGTGAATACAATAACGAGTTACTGGAGGAATCCAATAGATCATGGTAATGTGCAAAAGTTTAAGATTGGTTAATCGGGCACTCGAAGAAATGCAACCTATGTTGGGCGTTCTAGAGAACCGGTAAGAATTTGGAACTTTTCAGGACGGATTGTTCTGTAGAAACTCAAGAGTAACTTAAGGAACATGATAGTACTAAGGAGACCAGAGTTGTTCCGGGAAGATTATGGATATGAAATCATTACGGACAAAGAAAGAGCGAATAATAACAAGACTCAAATGAAAGGTATGAACCTTCAGAAGCTATAAGTGTTTTTAGAAGTTGCCACAAATGGATGTACATGAATTTAAGCTACCTCAGACATTTTTCCAGTCGGGTTTCTGCAATGCTTAATGATTATACATGAAGAGCTGACCAAGAGAAATAATAACGTCAGACAAATTTGTTACAGTGATTACAAAGTTATAGAGTAAAAGGATTGATCGATGGAATTTTATGTGACAATAGCGAAGTCTTCCTCCGATGTTAACTCGAGTGTTAAAAATCAGAGTGGCGCAGCGGAGTGGTAATCCAAGAATGATATAATGAACAACGCTAAGCCGAGGCTTAGAGTATGAGAAGATGCTACGTGCTTAATTCCTATTATACGGGATAGTAGTAAGTATAAGCGATTCGAACGTATCATGAGTGCTAATGGAAAGTTATGGAAGTTAAGTTGACGAATACCTTAAACATCGAAATCCATGAGGGATGAAATATTTGAGTAGAGGCCTTGACCAGAGACGACAATGCAATGGCGAGTGAGTTTAATTCCACGTTGTAACAATGTCATGTTAACCTATATCAGTCGAAGATTTTGGAAGTCTTGAACTTAATGTTCACCAGTAAAGGAAGGAGAACTTTTACGCAGATTAAAAGTATTCGTAGTCCACAGTGGAGGGCTACTTAATTTCAGGTTATGACTAAAGGATTAAAGACTAAGTGTGCTATTGGGTAGCAATCGAGTAAAGTTTTTCGTTGGAAATAAGAATCTTGAATTCGACGTCTAGGACGAGAAATAAGTTTGTGATGCCGGTAGATTGTACCCATAAATTTACATTATAGATTGTTGTATACTTAAGAATAAACATGGGTAACATTGGCGGGGCAAACCTGGCAAGCCAGTTGAAAGGCAAATCCCGGATGTTACGAAATGAGTAAAGAGTAAGAAAAGATTCCCAATTGATGTGGTAATGTCTCAAATATGTTAAGATTAAGAATGATGTCCCGTTAGTCGGACAAAGATGAGGTAATGTGTAGTGTATACGTGCTCGTTTATATATGTAAGTTGTATGTTATGAATATATTATATAATGATATGTGAGATAACTTAAGCCACTCATCACTTGGACTAAATTCCTATAAGTTTGGGGTTATCGGTGTAGAAAACATTATGCTACGATAAGAAAACGAGAATAAGTTGTGACAAGAACGATGAGAGATTGGCAAACTCCTAGTATGAAGAATGATTTCTAAGTTATTGAGATAAGTAACGTCATAGATCAATTGAAGCAGAACGCGGGTAATCAGTAAGATTTCGCGAGTCCTTGAGGAATTCCGTGATGGAAGCAATGATTAAGATTATGGAAAGTAATACACTAAGATGCCTCTTCCTTGTACTTGTATAATGGAAGTAATGCGGTAGTTTTATTCTCATTAAAGAATGGTGTAATTATGGTAAAATCATATATGTAGGATGCCGTTGTATAAGGCAAAGATCGAATATAAGAATTCAATGGAATCGTCGAGGATAATAAGAACGTCCAATGTCATCAAAGTGAGATTACGCGAACTATGACGAGATTATAAGATTCAGCACAAGTATTAAGATTGGATAACTCTAGTTGGGTTTGCAAGAAGTATATAAACAGAGATATAGTTAACAAGTTGGATGCGATGGTTCGGATAACCTCATATTCTGCTACGCAAGAATTGTGTGATGCACATCAAGTATTCCAGTCAACAAAAAGATTGTCGGATACATTCGACTTATAGAATTGAAAATCTAAGGGATTCTGATAAGTAAGATGAACTGGAGTCTTGGCTAATGAAAGAAGTCATATGTGAGATTGATTCATATATGATAGTGGATTCTAAAAATTTCGAGGACGAAATTTCTTTAAGGGGGGTAGATTGTAACATCCCGCCTAAGACTCGAATCTTTATTAATATTTAGACGATGTATCAGAAATGTTTTAAGCAAAGGGCAAATTGGTAAATTGTCAGTTAATGGGTTAATTATATGACAAGAGTAATATTCCGCTTGGACGTATCGATTATCAGTGTTGGAAACTTGTTAAGCAAGAATGGCAAACTTGTAATAAGTGGCATGGCGTTTTAGTAATTATTTGAAAAGAAGAGATTGTTTAAGAAGAAGAAGAACAAGATATTTTCTTGTTCATTCCTTTCCTCTTTCACTCACTCAAAATTAGCTCTCATTCTCTCACTCTTCCTCCCTACTCTCACGCCTTCTCTCCCTCATCTCCCTCTCCATCAATTCAACATCTCTTAAAGGAATTCTTGGTAGAAACTTGCAAGCAAGCTTGGTTGATGATACTAGAACAAGAGAAAGGAAGAATGGAACAAGAAGGAAGGAAAACCTAAGCTAAGGTTGGAGAAGAAGCAAGGGAAAGCTTGGAAAGAAAGCTAACTAAATCAAGTGAGTTCCCTAGGGGTTATAGAACCCACCTTTTGAGTATTTCATGAGTTTTAGCATTATGAATAAGTTATGATCATTTGAACCCTAATTCCATTTTGATAGTAATTCTTGATCATTGTATGTTGTATCCTGTTGATAAGCCTTTGAAATTACCATTTAAACTGTTATATTGTTGGGCATGATTGGATAGACCAAAATTGGTGGAAAACATGTTTTAAACTTGCTCTATGCTGTCCAACTGCAGGTAAAATCGTGTCACGATTTTACCAGCGTGTCACGATTTTACAGGCAGAAACCAACACGATTTCTGGGTATGAAATCGTGACACGATTGCCAAATCGTGTCACGATTGCCCAATCGTGTCACGCTTTGACAGCTTACAGGGGACATTTTGTTTTTCATCTTTTCTTGCACCGTTTCGGCTATCCAATACTGCTCCGAACTTAAGGATCGACATGTAATGATTAAGCATTGCTAAAGAGCATATCAAGACCTATCCTTAAGATGGTTAAATCAACATTATAGAGTGAGGATGATAGGCATAAGATTATTAGAAAGGATGCCTTAATCCACAAGTATCATAGAAAGGTATAAGACCTAGTATTGAGTTTATCTCTCACTAGGCAATTCTCAAACACTCAATTAAGTATAAGCAAGCCAAGAATGTTATAGTATTCAAGTTTAGAAACCTATTATAGGTTAAAGAGAATTAAGAAGGTACTTATCATGTACCAAGCACAAGAATGATACCATGTTATAGCTAAGAACCTCTAGTAGGTTAAGTTTTAAAGAATGCATTAGATATGCACCAGGAATATGAAACGTAATAGATACGTATATGAACTTAAGAAAGAATCTAATGATAAAGAATATGATAACGTGTTCACCAGACTCCGGGATACGCCGGATGGGATTTCTCCGAAAGGGCTATCCACACGTAATTTATAAGACTATGCTAAACGTGTTCATCAGACTCCGGGATTCGCCGGATGGGACTCTTCCGAGAGGATTGTCCACACGTATGTTAAAAGACTTAAGCATGTCCAGCAGGCTCCGGGATTCGCCGGATGGGACTTCTCCGAGAGGGTTGTCTACATGCAAGATGTGTCCAGCAGGCTCCGGATTATGCCGGATGGGGCTTCACCGAGAGGGTTGCCTACACAAAGATAAGAGGAGTCCGGTGTTAGCCTGATATGATAGGAATTTCACCGGTATGATGGGAGATGTACTTCGGGGTTACTCCACCCGGATGCACTCCGTAAAATGAACCAAGATAATGATTGTTTGTTCAACGCCAACTTCTAACTTTATGATATGCAAAGATGAATACGAATATGAATATGAACATGAATACGTATTATGTACTAAGAGTTAAGACAAAGCAGTTATAGACCACAGCAAGTGATCATAGAATTCCCCTCGATCACTAAGCATAAGATTATGTAAATGACAAGTATAAGAAAGATAAAGACATGACGCGATCCTAGGTTTCCCCTTGATCGCGATAGATGTTAAAGAATGACAGCGATCGTAGGTATCCCCAAGATCGCTAAGAGTAGGCACGGCGACCCTAGGTTTTCCCCGTGGTTGCCAACAGTAGGATGGGTTGGAGCTCACTGAGACGTATGTCTCACCCCAATCCTTCTGGTGCAGGTTCATAGGTTAGCAGGTGTTGTTCATGAAGATCTTCAGGAAGACGCTGGATGGAGTGCAGATGCTCGTCAAGGCAAGCTCAGGAGGTTGACAGATTTGTATATGTATATGAAAATGTATTTTGTATTATTTGGATATTTATGTAAACGAGCAAATTGTACTCATTCAGTGGTTTGTATATATTAAATTATTGTAAATTTTAATGTATCCGATATCAGATTAATACGCATGCTAAATATTCTAGATAATTTAGTATGGGTGTTACAATTGGTATCAGAGCAGGTCGATTCAGACCGTGCCTTGGGTCATTAAAGTTTCAATAAAAGTAGTGGGACCATTGGGTTCCGGATATTGTTCTAAAGGTCACATCTAGTTGAGCCTGATCAACTCATTCTAGTATATGACAGTTAGGACAAATGTCCGAGAGCTGAATGTGACCAAGGAGGAATGAAGTGTATGAAAGGCGAAGATTAAGGTGTCGGATTTTAAGACGGAATTGGCGAAGAAGTATTCATGCCAATGGTGGCCCTCAAACTGTAAAGTAACGAAGCCTGATAGTGGCAAGGTCTTAAAGACATAAGGGATATTTAACAGTGAGGTGAAGCGCCTCAACCCAGTTGGACGCATCGTTGGACGATGCCTTGTATGCGGAAGACATAAGGATTAAGGAATCATGGAAAGCTCTAGGATATGACGTGGAACCTTGACGGAAACGGTAGCTCGAGAAGTTAAAGTGAAGTATGGACTAAGTAACAATCCTGAGTACAGAGTTGAAGAAACGAATTTGAATCGGATGAGATTTTAATGTCCGGACAGTTAAGCGAATTAATTATGGACTAAGAGAGTTATTTGAATAGATGAAGCTATCCACTCAAGTGTGGTTATTGAGTATGAATCACAAGTAAGTTTGACCCCCATCAGATCAGCCCCGTCTACTGAACCAGATTTGTGAAATAAGAAGAGGAGATGATATACAGCCTAAGAACTAAGATGGATGAATAAGTGGAAACAATAAGACTCGTTGCATGTCAAAGCGCGAATCAAATTTGTGGATGTACCCTAATGGTAAGAAGATTAGGAGTAAGAGAAGCTAGACTAGAATTTTACTTAATGAAGGTTGGATGATAAATAATAAGTTGCTGGAATTAATTATGTTGATGGATGAATTAAGTTGAACACTCTTGATTAGACGAACATTATTGAATTTCATTGATTGGTTAAAGAAGGTAAGTTCAAGATAACACAAGGTTATAGTAGACCAGTGTTGAAGGATGATCGGAATTTCAGCCGAGAAACTATGTTGAGATTTTATATACGGTGGATCGTCTTGAACATGAAATTTTAGGATTGAGGTAAATGCTAAGGAGTTGCATGCACCCCATCGAAGAGGTTCCTTTCACAAGTATTATAGAACAGAAAGAGATCACCTCGTGTTGATAAGTTTCCGAGGGCAGTAATAAGGCATAGATTTGATTTGTGAATACAATAACGAGTTACTGGAGGAATCCAATAGATCATGGTAATGTGCAAAAGTTTAAGATTGGTTAATCGGGCACTCGAAGAAATGCAACCTATGTTGGGCGTTCTAGAGAACCGGTAAGAATTTGGAACTTTTCAGGACGGATTGTTCTGTAGAAACTCAAGAGTAACTTAAGGAACATGATAGTACTAAGGAGACCAGAGTTGTTCCGGGAAGATTATGGATATGAAATCATTACGGACAAAGAAAGAGCGAATAATAACAAGACTCAAATGAAAGGTATGAACCTTCAGAAGCTATAAGTGTTTTTAGAAGTTGCCACAAATGGATGTACATGAATTTAAGCTACCTCAGACATTTTTCCAGTCGGGTTTCTGCAATGCTTAATGATTATACATGAAGAGCTGACCAAGAGAAATAATAACGTCAGACAAATTTGTTACAGTGATTACAAAGTTATAGAGTAAAAGGATTGATCGATGGAATTTTATGTGACAATAGCGAAGTCTTCCTCCGATGTTAACTCGAGTGTTAAAAATCAGAGTGGCGCAGCGGAGTGGTAATCCAAGAATGATATAATGAACAACGCTAAGCCGAGGCTTAGAGTATGAGAAGATGCTACGTGCTTAATTCCTATTATACGGGATAGTAGTAAGTATAAGCGATTCGAACGTATCATGAGTGCTAATGGAAAGTTATGGAAGTTAAGTTGACGAATACCTTAAACATCGAAATCCATGAGGGATGAAATATTTGAGTAGAGGCCTTGACCAGAGACGACAATGCAATGGCGAGTGAGTTTAATTCCACGTTGTAACAATGTCATGTTAACCTATATCAGTCGAAGATTTTGGAAGTCTTGAACTTAATGTTCACCAGTAAAGGAAGGAGAACTTTTACGCAGATTAAAAGTATTCGTAGTCCACAGTGGAGGGCTACTTAATTTCAGGTTATGACTAAAGGATTAAAGACTAAGTGTGCTATTGGGTAGCAATCGAGTAAAGTTTTTCGTTGGAAATAAGAATCTTGAATTCGACGTCTAGGACGAGAAATAAGTTTGTGATGCCGGTAGATTGTACCCATAAATTTACATTATAGATTGTTGTATACTTAAGAATAAACATGGGTAACATTGGCGGGGCAAACCTGGCAAGCCAGTTGAAAGGCAAATCCCGGATGTTACGAAATGAGTAAAGAGTAAGAAAAGATTCCCAATTGATGTGGTAATGTCTCAAATATGTTAAGATTAAGAATGATGTCCCGTTAGTCGGACAAAGATGAGGTAATGTGTAGTGTATACGTGCTCGTTTATATATGTAAGTTGTATGTTATGAATATATTATATAATGATATGTGAGATAACTTAAGCCACTCATCACTTGGACTAAATTCCTATAAGTTTGGGGTTATCGGTGTAGAAAACATTATGCTACGATAAGAAAACGAGAATAAGTTGTGACAAGAACGATGAGAGATTGGCAAACTCCTAGTATGAAGAATGATTTCTAAGTTATTGAGATAAGTAACGTCATAGATCAATTGAAGCAGAACGCGGGTAATCAGTAAGATTTCGCGAGTCCTTGAGGAATTCCGTGATGGAAGCAATGATTAAGATTATGGAAAGTAATACACTAAGATGCCTCTTCCTTGTACTTGTATAATGGAAGTAATGCGGTAGTTTTATTCTCATTAAAGAATGGTGTAATTATGGTAAAATCATATATGTAGGATGCCGTTGTATAAGGCAAAGATCGAATATAAGAATTCAATGGAATCGTCGAGGATAATAAGAACGTCCAATGTCATCAAAGTGAGATTACGCGAACTATGACGAGATTATAAGATTCAGCACAAGTATTAAGATTGGATAACTCTAGTTGGGTTTGCAAGAAGTATATAAACAGAGATATAGTTAACAAGTTGGATGCGATGGTTCGGATAACCTCATATTCTGCTACGCAAGAATTGTGTGATGCACATCAAGTATTCCAGTCAACAAAAAGATTGTCGGATACATTCGACTTATAGAATTGAAAATCTAAGGGATTCTGATAAGTAAGATGAACTGGAGTCTTGGCTAATGAAAGAAGTCATATGTGAGATTGATTCATATATGATAGTGGATTCTAAAAATTTCGAGGACGAAATTTCTTTAAGGGGGGTAGATTGTAACATCCCGCCTAAGACTCGAATCTTTATTAATATTTAGACGATGTATCAGAAATGTTTTAAGCAAAGGGCAAATTGGTAAATTGTCAGTTAATGGGTTAATTATATGACAAGAGTAATATTCCGCTTGGACGTATCGATTATCAGTGTTGGAAACTTGTTAAGCAAGAATGGCAAACTTGTAATAAGTGGCATGGCGTTTTAGTAATTATTTGAAAAGAAGAGATTGTTTAAGAAGAAGAAGAACAAGATATTTTCTTGTTCATTCCTTTCCTCTTTCACTCACTCAAAATTAGCTCTCATTCTCTCACTCTTCCTCCCTACTCTCACGCCTTCTCTCCCTCATCTCCCTCTCCATCAATTCAACATCTCTTAAAGGAATTCTTGGTAGAAACTTGCAAGCAAGCTTGGTTGATGATACTAGAACAAGAGAAAGGAAGAATGGAACAAGAAGGAAGGAAAACCTAAGCTAAGGTTGGAGAAGAAGCAAGGGAAAGCTTGGAAAGAAAGCTAACTAAATCAAGTGAGTTCCCTAGGGGTTATAGAACCCACCTTTTGAGTATTTCATGAGTTTTAGCATTATGAATAAGTTATGATCATTTGAACCCTAATTCCATTTTGATAGTAATTCTTGATCATTGTATGTTGTATCCTGTTGATAAGCCTTTGAAATTACCATTTAAACTGTTATATTGTTGGGCATGATTGGATAGACCAAAATTGGTGGAAAACATGTTTTAAACTTGCTCTATGCTGTCCAACTGCAGGTAAAATCGTGTCACGATTTTACCAGCGTGTCACGATTTTACAGGCAGAAACCAACACGATTTCTGGGTATGAAATCGTGACACGATTGCCAAATCGTGTCACGATTGCCCAATCGTGTCACGCTTTGACAGCTTACAGGGGACATTTTGTTTTTCATCTTTTCTTGCACCGTTTCGGCTATCCAATACTGCTCCGAACTTAAGGATCGACATGTAATGATTAAGCATTGCTAAAGAGCATATCAAGACCTATCCTTAAGATGGTTAAATCAACATTATAGAGTGAGGATGATAGGCATAAGATTATTAGAAAGGATGCCTTAATCCACAAGTATCATAGAAAGGTATAAGACCTAGTATTGAGTTTATCTCTCACTAGGCAATTCTCAAACACTCAATTAAGTATAAGCAAGCCAAGAATGTTATAGTATTCAAGTTTAGAAACCTATTATAGGTTAAAGAGAATTAAGAAGGTACTTATCATGTACCAAGCACAAGAATGATACCATGTTATAGCTAAGAACCTCTAGTAGGTTAAGTTTTAAAGAATGCATTAGATATGCACCAGGAATATGAAACGTAATAGATACGTATATGAACTTAAGAAAGAATCTAATGATAAAGAATATGATAACGTGTTCACCAGACTCCGGGATACGCCGGATGGGATTTCTCCGAAAGGGCTATCCACACGTAATTTATAAGACTATGCTAAACGTGTTCATCAGACTCCGGGATTCGCCGGATGGGACTCTTCCGAGAGGATTGTCCACACGTATGTTAAAAGACTTAAGCATGTCCAGCAGGCTCCGGGATTCGCCGGATGGGACTTCTCCGAGAGGGTTGTCTACATGCAAGATGTGTCCAGCAGGCTCCGGATTATGCCGGATGGGGCTTCACCGAGAGGGTTGCCTACACAAAGATAAGAGGAGTCCGGTGTTAGCCTGATATGATAGGAATTTCACCGGTATGATGGGAGATGTACTTCGGGGTTACTCCACCCGGATGCACTTCGTAAAATGAACCAAGATAATGATTGTTTGTTCAACGCCAACTTCTAACTTTATGATATGCAAAGATGAATACGAATATGAATATGAACATGAATACGTATTATGTACTAAGAGTTAAGACAAAGCAGTTATAGACCACAGCAAGTGATCATAGAATTCCCCTCGATCACTAAGCATAAGATTATGTAAATGACAAGTATAAGAAAGATAAAGACATGACGCGATCCTAGGTTTCCCCTTGATCGCGATAGATGTTAAAGAATGACAGCGATCGTAGGTATCCCCAAGATCGCTAAGAGTAGGCACGGCGACCCTAGGTTTTCCCCGTGGTTGCCAACAGTAGGATGGGTTGGAGCTCACTGAGACGTATGTCTCACCCCAATCCTTCTGGTGCAGGTTCATAGGTTAGCAGGTGTTGTTCATGAAGATCTTCAGGAAGACGCTGGATGGAGTGCAGATGCTCGTCAAGGCAAGCTCAGGAGGTTGACAGATTTGTATATGTATATGAAAATGTATTTTGTATTATTTGGATATTTATGTAAACGAGCAAATTGTACTCATTCAGTGGTTTGTATATATTAAATTATTGTAAATTTTAATGTATCCGATATCAGATTAATACGCATGCTAAATATTCTAGATAATTTAGTATGGGTGTTACAAGTTTTGACTTTTTTTTGACTTTTTTATGAAAATTTTGATTAAATCCTAAGGTCCAGAGACTAAGTTATGCTGAGAAATCTAAACGCACCGGATCCCTCAAAATGACGTTGGATCAAGTGAGGGTCCTTTTCCTCGGATACGGGCAAAATTACATAATCGTCCTCGACATAAAGCATAAAAAATAAATGTGGTGTCGGTGCATATTCTCATTTATTATATTTATTTACATTGGACCTAGATACATTCTAGTATCAATAAAATAAATGACAAAATAATAAAATTGCATTAAAGTAAATATACTAGAAAGGAAATAAAATAATGCATGAAATGCAAAACAATAAGTAAATATGGTGCATAAAATAAATAAAAAAAAATAAAAATACAAGACATAAAATAAATATGATGCTGAAAATAAAATAAAAAGAAAATAAAAATGCAAGACATAAAATAAATATGATGCTAAAAGAAAATAAAAAGACAATAAAATAAATATGATGCATAAAATAAAAAGAAAGTAAAAATGCAAGACATAAAGTAAATATGGTGCTGGAAATTAAAATGCAAGGCATAAAATAAATCTGGTGCTGGAAAATAAATAAAAGAAAATAAAAATGCAAGACATAAAATTAAATATGATGCATAAAATAAAAGAAAATGAAATGCAAGACATAAAATAAATATGGTGCATAAAATAAAAAATAAATAAAAAAAATGCATGAGTACTAGAAATTAAAAAGCAATAAATAAATTGCATAAAAAAAATAAAAGAAAATAAAAAAAATAAAAGTGCAAGAAAAAGAAATAAAAATAAAAGAATAGAGAAGAGAAAGGGGGGTGCAGAAGTAATAGGGGAGTACTGAAATAGTAAAGCAGTAGAGAAAGAAAGAAAAAGAAAATGGGCTTAAACAGATTAGATCTGGACCGTCTGATCAAACAGAGCGTCCAGATCTAATCACAGGGAGGCAAAACTCCAGCCACCAGATCGAGATCAGAGGGTCATAAAAAAACAAAAACACAGGAAAGCCAGGAGGAAACGTGCATCTGATTAAAACAGGGAATGAACTTTATCCGTTAGATCTACGATCCGACGGCCTGTCCCTGATGATCCATAGGAATAAGGCAGATGCACGCACACCATAACCCAAGCCAAAAACATCAATATAAAAAGGTTTTAAACACACAAATCTCACATAATCCTCTTTCCTTTCTCTCTCTTAAATTCAGAAAAGTAAAAACAAGCTCTCTTCTCTCTCTACATTACACGCCTGGAAGTGGTCCACCGGCGCGGTGGCTGGCCGGCCATGGGTGGCGGCGCCGCCGCGCCGGAATCCAAATCTCCTCCTTTTTTGAAAAAAAAAACGTATTCCAATATCCTTTTTCGTTATCTCTCCGAATCTAAGCTTAAAAATTTTCAAAACGTCCTTAGGAAGAGTAGATCTAAGTTTGAAGAACTTGAGAACTACCTACTTTTTTTAGAAAATCCTCTTGATTTCGCGATGGATTAGCTTCAGATTCGGTTGGCTTGGTATCCGTTTAAGGCTGGTTGTGCTTGGTTCTTTTGAGTTCGGTTAGTGTTGATTTTGCTCGTGTTTAATTCGATTTGATGCTGACTTTGTGTTCCTGTTCGTATATGGTGTACGGTTTGGTTTCAGAAACGAACTCAGACTTGGTTTGGGTTTACTCTTGGTTTTTGATTTGTGGTGATCCTTGCGTTTTGACTTGGCTTTATTTTCGGATTTGTAGTGGTTGATGGGTGTTCCTGGCCGGATTCGGTTTCCTGGAAAAAGGAAAAGGAAAAGAGAGTGAGTTAGTTTTTTTTTTGTGGTTTTTTGTTAATTTTTGGTGGAGGTTTGTTGGTGGTTCATGGTGGTTCAAGGGTGTTGCTAATGGTGGTTCTGGGCGTTTGTGATGGTTGTGGTTTTGTACTATTCTGACTGATTCTGACCTCCCTGAACAGTACCATTAATGATACTATTTATAGTAAAGAATTGGACAAAAAGGACCAAAACGCCCCTCTGGGCCTGGACTGAATAATTGGATAAAAACTAAACTAAAAAAAAAAAAGCCAACAGTAAAATAAAAATAATAAAAACGAAAAATAAAAATAAAAAACAGAAAACACTAAAAATAAAAGAGAAATTAAAAAAGAATAAAATAAAAATAATGAAAATAATAACTAATAAAAATAATAACAAAATAAAACAAAAAACGGTTGCCTTCGGAACAAAAAAATGAGGTATTTTAAAATACCTCCCTGCCGAAATTTCGTCTGAAACGACGAAAATTTCCGGCTTAAAAGACGAGAGGAATGAAATAAAAACGGGTCAAAAATGGGGTATGACAACCCTCTTGGACTGGACAGAATTTGGACCTAAAATGACTGAAGAAAATAAGTAAAAACAGTGAAATAAAAAAAACTAATAATAATAAAACAAAAATAATAAAACACTTAAAAAAGAAACTTTAAAAAGAAAAAAGAGAAAGTAATAATTATAATAATAAATAAAAATAAAAAATAAAAACGGTCGCCTTCGGAACAAAAATGAGGTATTTTAAAATACCTCCCTGCCGAAATTTCGTCTGAAACGACGAAGATTTCCGGTTTAAAAAGACGAGAAAAAGCGAATTAAAAATGGGTCAAAAATGGGGTATGACAGATGCCCCTATTTAAGTTTCTTCGTGACGGAGATTTAAAAGTGAAATTTTTAGATCGACGGGTCGAAGAGACTTAAATACAGAGTACACCATTTTTGACCAATTTCAACTGCGAAATGTTATGAATGCAATGATATGCATGTAATGCTATGCATGTAATGTTGTGAATGCTCGCGATGCAAGTATGAATGCAAGACGGCGAGGATGACTCGACTGGGGATAAAAAACAAGAGGATACCCGAGTTTGTTAAAGAACGGGGTCCGACTCCACTGGGGATAACATGGTTTCACTGGGGATAAATGTAAGTTGTCTACTATCGCACTAATTCAGAACGATAGCCTAACAAAGACAAAGACTGATGTTACCTACTATCATGTAAATGATAGCTTAAAAAAGGTGAAAGAAGGAGACACTGTCTACTATCAACAAAGATGATAGCTTAAAGAAGACATATGACATCACTGGGGAATATGACATGTATTACCTACTATCGTGTACTGATAGCTTAAAAAAGGTAATAGAAAGAGACATTGTCTACTATCAACAAAGATGATAGCTTAAAGAAGACAGATGACATGTGTTACCTACTATCGTGTATTGATAGCTTAAAGAAGGTAATAGAAAGAGACATTGTCTACTATCAACAAAGATGATAGCTTAAAGAAGACAGATGACATGTATTACCTACTATCGTGTACTGATAGCTTAAAAAGGGTAATAGAAGGAGACATTGTCTACTATCAACAAAGATGATAGCTTAAAGAAGACAGATGACATGTATTACCTACTATCGTGTACTGATAGCTTAAAAAAGGTAATAGAAGGAGACATTGTCTACTATCAACAAAGATGATAGCTTAAAGAAGACAGATGACATGTATTACCTACTATCGTGAATTGATAGCTTAAAAAAGGTAATAGAAAGAGACATTGTCTACTATCAACAAAGATGATAGCTTAAAGAAGACAGATGACATGTATTACCTACTATCGTGAATTGATAGCTTAAAAAAGGTAATAGAAAGAGACATTGTCTACTATCAACAAAGATGATAGCTTAAAGAAGACAGATGACATGTATTACCTACTATCGTGTACTGATAGCTTAAAAAAGGTAATAGAAGGAGACATTGTCTACTATCAACAAAGATGATAGCTTAAAGAAGACAGATGACATGTATTACCTACTATCGTGAATTGATAGCTTAAAAAAGTTAATAGAAAGAGACATTGTCTACTATCAACAAAGATGATAGCTTAAAGAAGACAGATGACATGTATTACCTACTATCGTGAATTGATAGCTTAAAAAAGGTAATAGAAAGAGACATTGTCTACTATCAACAAAGATGATAGCTTAAAGAAGACAGATGACATGTATTACCTACTATCGTGAATTGATAGCTTAAAAAAGGTAATAGAAGATGAAAAGACCTTGCCTACTATCGGTGTGCGGATAGCTTAAAAAAGGCAGACAAAATATTTTACCTACTACCAATGTGAGGGTAGCTTAAAGAAGGTAGAATGTAAATGTCAGCTGTTCGGGATGTTGCCGAACTGCCACTGACGACATGAAATAAAGGTAAATGTCAGCTGTTCGAGTTGTTGCCGAACTGCCACTGACGACATGAAACAAAAGGTAAATGTCAGCTGTCCGGGTTATTGCCGAACTGCCACTAACGACATGAAACAAAAGTAAATGTCAGCTGTCCGGGTTGTTGCCGAACTAGCCACTGACGACAAGAAATAAAGGTAAATGTCAGCTGTCCGGGTTGTTGCCGAACTAGCCACTGACGACCAGAGATAAAGGGTAAATGTCAGCTGTTCGGGTTAATGTCGAACTGCCACTGACGACAAAAGACTAGATAAAAATGCACAAGCTGTTCGTTAAGGAACTGCCACTTGGCGAAAAGAGGGTGACATCTCAGGACCAGACACACTGGGGGATGACACTTGGTGAAAGAGAGGGTTACAAATTATTCATGATTGATTGATATGAAAGGATGATTGAGGCAAGACTCAAGGTAGTTAATGCAACCATGTATGAATGATATTGTCTTTATTGTATATGCATGAATGTGTATATGCATGAATGTATGAATGCATGAATGATGACATGACTTGCATGACTGTATGGAGGATTGACTTGTAAGATTGTATGGAAGACTGACTTGTATGATTGTATGAAAGACTGACTTGATGAGACAAGATTGGACGGATAAGATGGAAAGTGACCCGACGTCGCATCACAAACACTCGGTAATCTTCAATGGGGATGATGCCAGTAGGGACATATCAAAACAATGATGGGGTAAAGCCCGGCATGTGCAACAACTGATGGGGAGTAAACACTTCCTGGGGAGAGCGTGCTAATCCAAAACCTGGTAGAAGAATTAGTGCTTCTGTGGTCATGCTTATTTTTGTTTTTTCTTTGAATCCCTAATTTTTGCCTGGACCGCCCTTTCGGGTTTTCGATCCACCGGGAATATATTCTTTTTGTATGCCCCTAATTTTGCCTGGATCGCCCTTTCGGGTTTTCGATCCACCGGGACGCTCATTTTTGCCTAAGCCGCCCTTTCGGGTTTTCGACTTACCGAGCTCATTTCTTTTCTTTTTTTCTTTTTTATATATATTTCTTTTTTGTTCTTTTTTTTTTATTTTTTTTTTAAGCAATTGACCATGTTCAGCCTGCAAAGTTTATCCGTTCCCAGGATAGCTGTTGACGCACCCTTCGCTTATTCATGAATTCAAAGAAAATGTGTTTGTTGTTTGTGCTTTCCAAAAAGACATGAAAAATATTTATGATTTTGAAAAATATTTTGTTTCAAATACCACCATCAAAAATAGAAGAAGTTTTTATAAACTGAATAAATGGGAATTCCAAATGAAAGGCAATAGGCTCAAATTTATTTAAAAGAGTGGTGACCCGTCAATGGCATGGCTCCACGGATCTTACAAAGTTTGGAAAATGGTAAATATAAATTGAAGGTACATTGAACACAATAACCGCTATTCCCCCTGACAACTTTGAATTTCACTGTTTGGATGCTTCAGATTCAGAGTCTCTTTGACATTTAATGTGCCCCAAGTGAGTAGAGATCAGACCAATGCAGTTACTTTGTCTTTTGATCCTTAACTTTTGCATAGATCGCCCTTTCGGGTTTTCGACCTATCAGGATGATTATTTTCTGTTTTATGTCTCTAATTTTTGCCTGGACCGCCCTTTCGGGTTTTTAGTCCACCGAGACGCTCATTTTTGCCTAAGCCGCCCTTTCGGGTTTTCGACTTACAGAGCTGTTCTTTTATTTTTTAGACAAAGTATTTCTTGACTGCATCAGCATTCACAAGACGGGGAAGCTCATCACCATCCATTGTCGTAAGAGTTAATGTGCCACCAGAGGAAGCTCTCTTGACGACATATAGACCTTCATAGTTAGGTGTCCACTTGCCCCTGGGATTGGGTTGGAAAGATAAAATCTTTTTGGGCACAAGATCTCCTTCTTTGGAACACACGAGGACGAACCTTCTTGTCCAAAGCTTGTTTCATCCTCTTTTGATATAACTGCTCATGGCACAAGGCCTTCATGCGTTTCTCTTCAATCAAGTTCGAACTGACCATATTTGTTTTGACATCATTCAGCCTCTGATAATTTGGCTTCCATTAGAACTTTCATACCGTATTCCAAAGAGAAAAGGGGTTGCCCCTGTTGAGGTACACACTGAAATACGATATCCGTGTAAAAGCATTCTGTAACATCTCATGCACATCCTTGTAGATGGTTACCATCTTCTGCACTATCTTTTTGATTTTTTTTTTTTTTGCTTTTTTTTTTTTGCTTTTGATTTTTTTGTTTGATTTTTTTTTACTTTTGTTTTTTTTGTTTGTTCCTTTTTTTTGCTTTTGTTTTTTTTTTGCAGCCTCGATGGCACCATTCGTCTGGGATTTGATCAGGAATACCGTAGTGCTCAAGTTAATCACTTCCTGTGCTTCTTTCAGGAGGCTGAATGATGTTCTTTTCATATTCTAGTAACAGAGAGATCTTTTCGAGAATCCCTTCATCCTCCTCCTCTTCAGCTTCGTAAACAGGGAACTCAAAGTCGGGAGAGAACATAGGGTTACAGTGTTCAACGGGTTTATTGATGCTTAGTCTGCATATGATTGATGATTGATTTTAGAAGATGAGTGAACAATGCAGACTTTTTGAAATTGATTGAAAACAGAAAATAAAAATAAAATATTTTTGGGTTTTTTGTGTTACCATTTTCCAGAAAAAGCTAAGAATAATAAAAACATAGTCAGGAACAAAACGACTTCTTATTTGATGATGAGAATGCATGAAACAAAAAGCCCTAAAAAGTTCACTTTCGTCTCGGGCGGAACGAAAGGAATTCTTTTGAAAAAGACGAGACAACAAAACACATTACTTGGACCTATGAGTAACTTGAGGGAATGTCAACAACGACCTAGTTGCGGTAAACTATGCCATGTGTTACAAAATTAACTGCCACCTTCTTCAACAGGGTGAGCTTCTGAACAATCTCGCACCAAATTAACAGATGGAGTCCCATGGCCAGGTAGTAGATTAGCTTGCACACTGGAGTTCGACTCTTTGAAAGACAAGATGTTAGCCTGGATCAACTTCTGGACTTCGGCTTTCAAGGCATAACAATGCTCAACGTCATGACCGGGTGCCCCTTGATGGAAAGCACAAGAAAGATGAGGTTTATACCCCCTTGGCAATCTTTCAGGTACCTTAGGAGGTGCCTTAGTTTGAACAAGATTTTTATCAAGCAAAGCGGGGAGCAACTCTGCATATGCCATGGGGATTGGATCAAAATGGGATATCCGCTGAACCTGATTCTGTTGTCGAGGCTGTCGTTGATACTGTTTCTGAGGCTGCCTATGGGCCACCATACCTACCTCTTGCTCTTTCTTTCCTGAAAAGCCATTCCCAAGCCCCTTTGTACTGCTGGCAGCAAAAGCACTTTCCATGACTAAACGTCCTTCTCGGACTCCTTCTTCCAGACGCATTCCCATATTAACCATCTCGGTGAAATCTGTCGGCGCACTGGCAACCATCTTCTCATAATAGAATTGACCAAGGGTCTTCAAGAAGATTTTGGTCATCTCTTTTTCTTCTAATGGCGGGACAACCTGAGCTGCCACTTCCCTCCAGCGTTGGGCGTACTCTTTGAATGTTTCTTTATCTTTCTGTGTCATCGCACGGAGCTGGTCACGATCCGGGGCCATGTCCAAATTGTACTTATATTGGCGGATAAAAGCCCCGCCAAGATCATTAAAAGTGCGGATGCTGGCACTATCCAGGTTCATATACCATTTCAAAGCAGCACCAGTCAGACTGTCCTGAAAGAAGTGGATAAGAAGCTTGTGATTATCAATGTGCATAGACATCTTCCTCACGTACATCACCAGATGGCTACGTGGACATGAATTCCCCTTGTATTTTTCAAAGTCAGGGACCTTGAACTTAGGCGGTATTACAACGTCAGGAACCAAACAGAGTTCTCGAGCATCTTTGCCAAACAAATCTCTTCCACGGAGGGTTTCAATTTCCCGTTGCATTCCGTCAAACTTCCCTTGAAGCTCGTCCATCTTATCGAAGGCTCCAACACTTTCGGCATGAAAGATAGGCTCTGCCTCTTGCTGAGCAGTGTGGATAAGAGGGGTTGAATCAGGAAAGGTGAAGCAATGGTAGAGTGGTTGTTCAAGAGTAGTGACGAAAGGCTGAGGAACTGACGCCTGGGCTTGGGAAGCTAACAAAGCATTCATCATGGAGGTCAACTTCTCCATCCCCTCCCTGAGACTAGCTACCTCTTCCCGGAGGTTTTGGTTTTCTTGCTCTAACAGATCCATTCTTTTTCTCTGATGTGCTCGAGTGTTGGGAATGCGAGTAGGCTTGCAATGAACACGCCGGGCCACTTTCTTTGACGGCGGCAGATTAACCTTTTATTTGTGAACAAAAAGTAAGACTCGATTTGGAAACTATGAATGCAGTATGATGCATGATTATGCTTATGCAAAAAAAAGAGAAAGATTTGTTATCGAAGGGCTTGTCGAAGTAATTGTAAACATCGTAGTTTGAACGTTTCATTTAAAATATTACAAACAATCCCCTTGTTAGGAACAGAGCCAAGGGATATGCTCAGAAGTTCATCAGCATAAATCTTGAAAAAGTCCCAATATTTCAAACTTGAGGATGCCAAGTGATCTCCCATAATGAGTTTGGAAAATTCTCCGGACTAGTCACTAGAGATCCCAGCTTCCTTAAGTTTGTCAAATCTGGGCTTTTGAAATTGTGTTTCTGAGTCTTTCTCTTTGTGAAGTTCATCCCTATGATGTTTACAACAAAATTTGTCTAAGTCCTTTGATACTTGATGAAAAAAAAAGTTTATGAATGAATGCATGCATGCATGATTATGCTAAAGAACGGAGAAAACATGGTGAGGTTAGGTCCATAATGTTGGAGTCAAGGGTAAACACGCTATTTGGTAAGGACTATGGTTTCATTTGTACCTGTATCACGGGTTCTACCAAGTTCCCAAAGTCTTCAACCCCTTCCAAATATCGTCGGGTTACGAGATTGACTCCCGGTCCAATAATATTTGTAAGAAAGTCTCGTTTGAGTGTAGTATCGCGTATCAACTAATTCAAGATTACTCTTGGTTAGCCACCGCACTACGTCCTAAAAGGCCAAGATGGGTTAAAGGTAACTAAAGGTCCTCAACTTCATAGGTCACTTGAAAATATCAATGCCGAACACGACTTACTCATGCCAACATAGTAACACTTCCAAGATTCCTCCATTGAGTGGGGTTATCACATGTGCCACATCCGAAATTTACCCTCGGAAAGACACTTTGATTATACCACCGTCCTATCTTATGTTTCCCTCAAGTCCGGGTGTAGGACTTATCTCACCACTCACGTAAAAAGATAAACACTTAAGCACGTATTTACAATTACAAATAATAATAAAGCATAAAGATAAAGAAAAGCAAGATAGGTTTAACCCACTTAGGATTTTGGTCCCCAGTGAAGTCGCCATTTTTCTGTCGTGGTGATTTTTGGATATCAAGCTATTAATTAGCGTTGACTCGCAATTTTAAGTTCACCACCGATCTTTTATTTTTCCGAGGAAAAGGGAGAAAGTTCGAAAAACCCTATTTTTTAGAGAGATCAAAGGTCCGGGGGTCGGTTACGCAAAGGGAAGGTATTAGCACCCTAAACATCTATAGTACTCTATAGGAACCTCTTGCTTTTATTATCTTTATGCTAAATTAATTATTTGTTTGTAAATAAATGCCTAAGTGTGAAAAAGATTAAAGTGATGAAAATGAAAGAAAGGAAAATGTTTTTGTTATTTTTATTGATTTGGAAAGACAAAGTCTTTTGCCTACGTACCCGAGCGGGATCAAAATCACGTAGTTCGGGGTAAAAAGCCGAGTGATTGGTTTTGATTGATTTTTAAGTTTTGAAAAAGTTTAAGAAAGATGGGAGGCCGTAAAGGCATAGAAGGATAAAAAGAAGTGAGTTTGATTGATTTTAAATTGAAAAAAAAAGTTTGATTGATTAAAAGTTGATTAAAGATTTGATTAAGAAAGAAAATGACAAAGATTGATTTTTTTAGAAATTTTGATTATAAAATGTTTTTGGATTTTGACTATTTGACTTTTTTGTGAAAATTTTGATTAAGTCCTAAGGTCCAGAGACTAAGTTATGCTGAGATAATCTAAACGCGCCGGATCCCTCAAAATGACGTTGGATCAAGTGAGGGTCCTTTTCCTCGGATACGGTCATTATTACATTATCGTCCTCGACATAAAGCATAAACAATAAATGTGGTGTCGGTGCATATTCTCATTTATATTTTTTACATTGGACCAAGATACATTCTAATGGCAATAAAATAAATGTCAAAAATAATAAAATAAAATTGCAAATTGAATTAAAGTAAATATACTAAAAAGGAAATAAAAATGCATGAAATGTAAAACAATAAATAAATATGGTGCATAAAATAAATAAAAAATAAAAATGCAAGACATAAAATAAATATGATGCTGAAAATAAAATAAAGAAAATAAAAATGCAAAACATAAAATAAATATGATGCTAAAAGAAAATAAAAATGCAATACATAAAATAAATATGATGCATAAAATAAAAAAAGGAAAATAAAATGCAAGACATAAAATAAATATTGTACTGGAAAATAAAGATGCAAGGCATAAAAATAAATATGGAGCTGGAAAATAAATAAAGAAAATAAAAAAAATGCTAGGCATAAAATAAATATGATGCATAAAAGAAAAATAAAAGAAAATAAAAATGCAAGACATAAAATAAATATGGTGCATAAAATAAATAAAATAAAAAAATAAAAAAATGCATGAGGTACTAGAAATTAAAGACAGTAAATAAAATTCATAAGAAATAAAAAAACTAAAAATAAAAATGCAAGAAAAAAGAAATAAAATAAAAAAAGAAAAGGAAAGAAGAAGAGGGGGGTGCAGAAGTAAATTATCTAGAATATTTAGCATGTGTATTAATCTGATACTGGGTACATTAAAATTTTCAATAATAATAACAACAATACATACAACCGAATGAGTACAAGTTGGCTCGTTATACAAATTATCCAAATAACATAACATACACTCCTATATACATATACCATCTGTCAGCCTCCTGAGCGTGTCCTTGACGAGCAACTGCACTCCATCCAGCGTCTTCCTGAAGATCTTCATCTGCAAACCACTGGCTACCTGAAAACCTGCACCAGAAGGATAGGGATGAGACATAATGTCTCAGTGAGCTCCTACCCTACCTACTGTTGGCAACCACAGGGAACCTAGGGTCGTCGTGCCTACCTCGGCGATCTTGGGGATATCTACGATCGCCAAGTCTTATCTTACTTATTTCGCGATCAAGGGGAAGAACTAGGATCGCTGCATATCTTAATCTTATCTCATCATAGGCTAACTTGACTTATCTCATACTTAGTGATCAGGGGGAAAAACTATGATCACTTCTTATTTTTAGGAACTAATTGTCCTATTTCTCAATACTTTTACAAATAAATGTATTCATCTTTTCATATCTTAAAGTTAGAGGTTAGCGTTGAACAAACAATAATTATCTGGGTTCATTTTACGGAGTGCATCCGGGTGGAGTAACCCCGAAGTACATCTCCCTTCTAACCGGTGAAAATTCCTATCATATCAGGCTAACACCGGACTCCTCTTGTCGTCGTGCAGTCATCCTTGCGGAGTAACACGTCCCACTAGCGTGAACCTCCTGTGTCCCACTAGCGTGAACAACAGAAGACACGACTTAATAATCTTAACTTACGCGTATACCTCCCGTGTCCCACTAGCGTGAACGGCGGAAGACGCGAATTAATAATCTTTTAACTTATGCATGAACCTTTCATGTCCCACTAGCGTGAACGATGAAAGTCACGACTTAATAATGTTAATCTTAGTCTTAACTTTGCGTGAACCATTCGTGTCCCACTAGCGTGAACGACGAAGGTCACGGATTAATATCTTATAACTCTTGTTCTTATATATATATATATATATATATATATATATATATATATATCTTATAACTTATATCTATTGCATATCTAATGCATTCTTAAAATGCTTAACTATTAAAAGTTCTTAACTATGACTATAGTTCCATTCTTGTGCTTAATACATGATGAATCTCATTCTAAATCTCTTTAACTTATAAAGGTTCTAAACTTAGCTAAAGCTTCATTCTTAAACTTGTACAAACCAAAAGGTGTGTATGAAAATGTTTAAAGAGGAATAAACCTATTACTAACTCCTTTGCTTCTCTATATGTCTTAGGGGTTTAGGTACTCATCTCCCAATATGTACCCATTACCCATCTTACCTTAATCTTCGTGCCTATTGTTTGAGCCTAAACCTCTATTTTATCTTGCATGATGATTCCTGAAGAAGATGAAGTTATGGGTAGAGATTTGGAGTTGAAATGGAGGAAGTTGGAGAAACCCGTTTTTGGGACAAGGCTCTATTGAAATGGTCAGAACTCTCTCCATGTAACTCCGATTTCATTGGTTTTTGATGCTATGGAAAGCTAACAAAATTATCTACGTTTTGGTACCAATTTCGTGAAATTTGGCCGAGTATTGAAGTCTGGGGACGAGTTTGAAGTCAGGGGTCCGAAACTGCAAATCTGCAGAAATTTGGGACAAGAAGCTGGGTAGAGGGAAAATCGGAGCACGATTTTCTAGGATCGGAGCACGATTTTTGCCGAAAGTTTTCATGAAATCAGGGCATAAAATCGTAGCCCGATGCCCAGAAATCGGAGCACGATTTTGGCTTCAGCAGCACTCATAATTTTGCTTTCTAGACTAATCCAAACATTCCCAAACATCAAAACAGCTTATGGGAATGAATTATACAAGACTTAAGGATAGATAATAGCATGAATAAGCAAGGAATTATTACACCAAGAATTAGAGCACAATTCCAAATCTTGAATTAACTTGTAAAGAGTACAAGAACTACACAAATGGGTTATACAACCCTATGGAACTCACCTTGACCACAATTTTGGTGCTTATAATTCTGATTCTCAAACCTTGGCTTCACTCTTCCACTTTCTCTTGAATCTCCTATGACTCTCCTTGATTCTTCTTTACTACTTCTTGCTTTTCCCAACTAAGCTTGCTAGCAAAATTTCCTACTAGAGTTGGATGAAGTTTGGATGAATGATGGGGAGAAGGATAAGGGCGTGAGAGATAAGGGAAAGAGGAAAGGGAAATCTGATTTTTGGTGGCATAGTGAAGAAATGGAAATGAAGGGAAAATAAATATCTTTGCCATTTTCTAATTAATCTCCTCCTTAGCCTTATTTACAAGTTTGCCATTTCCTCTTAATTGCTCATTTGTCTCGCTTGCTTCTCAAATTCTAACACTGATAACTGATACTTAAAAGCGGGATGTTACAAAGGTTCTCTCTTCTCTCACTAAAAGGCCGCCGGAAAGAGGAAATCCGGCGCGGTGGCACTACACCATTTATCCTCTCTAGCAACAATTAAAAAATGTTGCCAGAACTATGAAAAACGTTGCCTAAAAGTATAGGGGACGTTTTTCAGGCGTCTCCTATTCGAGCGTTGCCTATTGTCTATGGGGACGTTTTTTCATGCTCTTTGGGCACACTTTTTGAAAACGTTGCCTAAAATACTGGAAAAGGGGACACTTTGAAAACGTTGCCTAAAATACTGGAAAAGGGCACGCTTTGAAAACGTTGCCTAAAATACTGGAAAAGGGGACGCTTTTTTATGTCATTTTGGACAACGTTTTTAACTGTTGCCATAGGCTACTACGGTTATTAATTGTTGCCTTAGAGTGAAACAGTAAAAAAAGTGAAATTGCAGCTACAGCTTATAGGAGACATTTTTTTTAAAGTACTCAAAAGATTTTACAATAATAGTATAAATATATTCAATTATAAGTCGTATAAAATTGAATTTAACCACATTCACAAAGGTTGTGTTACAATAAACATGAGTTAAAATATTCATTCTTGATACACTATAGCAAACAGTCTATTGCATGCACACCAATTCCAACACCTAAAATCAATTTCCAGCTTTCTTTACTGGATATTATTCAGATCAATTGATGCAACGTCAATCATCATGAGTCATGACAACATTTACACCCTTGTTTCATACTTGGTGCTACCGGTCCTCGCTGAATATTCTCCCCACAAAATCACGAAACCTCTTCGAGTAAAGCTTTGGATCAACGACTGAGATTGATGAAGGGTCAACCTATAGTGACTTATATGCATGCTCCAGCTTCTTGCTGATGTCGTAATCTTGCAAAATGTCTATAATCCCAAAATATAAAACAACATCATAGGTCTCCCCGGCGCGACAAGGAGTAAAATGGCTCATCCCAAGACTGGTGTATTGGTCAAAATCACTCCTCCGAGCCATGCGCTCTGCTCTTGCAGGCATATTTGCTCCTAACCTAATCAATGATTTCCTGAAACAAGAAAAACCCTACTTAACACATCAAAATTTACAAATATGATTAATCCCCTTACTCCCAAACAGAGTTGCAACTATGCACTCACATCAGAAACCAACAACCATAACTACTTTATAAATGCTGAAGTATAGGACAATTTCAGATTGCCAATAAAATATAGAGATGGTATAAAAAAAACTTCCATAAACAAGCAATCAATTAATTAGGACCACGACCTGGGTATGCCCCTACAAACAACCGTTTCCTGCTCTACATTATTCCCACCTACTTGCTAAAGATAATTCAAACTAATTGCAATTATTTCCATTAATGTCATCAACATAAAAATATGAATGATTAGGCATTTAAAATAATAGAGAACTAGAACTTAATCATAACATACAATAACAAGCCTACAACATATCACTCCTTCATGGAACACAATGATACAAGCCTACAGCATCTCACTCCTTTATGGAACACAATGATACAAGCCTCTCTTCTCAGGTTCTTCGACCTAATTATTCTATAAAATGTTGATTTAGGGAAACACAATGTAACTAACCACTTAAAATATGGATGTGGTGTCAATTGTCTACACAACCTAATTATTTTATCAACTTAAATTCAAAAAACCAGAACATATTTCAACTTACCGGCCAGATTTGACTCGATCCCTGTCCTGTAGTTCTGCTGCTTCAAGGAAGCGATAACCAAGCATAAACTTTTCACTCTGATAAGAGTCATGCTTTCCTAAAAGGGTAAACAATATAATAAGTCTTAGTTCAATTACTATTACATAATATTCATTTACAGTATACACAAAAATGAGATATTAATGAGTACCAGTGCGCAAAAAAAATGGTGATAATCCCATTTTATCACAAGTATTATCATCACGAAAATGAATGCCGACCAAAAGACTGTAATCCATAATTCCCCCGGCTTCCAAAAACGCGCAATCCCTCTCAATTTGTCTGGACAATTATATCAAGGAAATTTTAATTTAACAGATATACATGATGTTTCATCGCTAAGTAGCAGCACATAAAATGCTAACTAGAACAAAACTAGCAACTTACGTGATGAGATCTTTGAACCAATTTCTTTGCAGGCGAAACACAAAATTGAGATCGAGGTCCTTGAGGGTGGTAGTTTCATCAATCTCCTAAAAAAGTACATACATAAACAAAGGTAGAGAAATAAGTAGATAGATACGAAACTAGGATCTTATTATTATGAAGAAAATTAAGCACATAAGACAGCATTTTTCCAAACAATTTTCAGTTGGATTCTAAGGTAATGAAATGGAAGCAACACATGAGAACATACCTTGTAGCAAGCAAGAGCCCCCAAATGAAAAAGCTTATTCGTCCTCAATATTATTTTTTGTCTAGGATTTGGCTTGCTAGAGACATTTGGAAATGTTATCCAAGAATTAGAATATTGTCCACAATTTCAGTTGTATTTATAATCTAAGTTACCAACACAATACAATGTCCTAAGTCTTTCATATTGCCTAAGTGTCCTAAAAAATCACAACATATGACAATACCAAGAAGGAGCAGGATTCAAAATAAGTCATACCTTGAACACTAGGCCGATCGAAACGCCAACCCCGTAGAGAAAAAGCAATGTTACAATATCTTCGAGTGTCACCCCAAACCATGGAGAATGATTCAAGGATCAGAAAACATGGGGAAGCATAAATAGATACTTGAAATTCAAGTAACAAGATATGACATGTAACAAACTTACCCAAAATAGTATGCTTTTTTAGTCTCGCAATACTCTCCAACACCAACATGGGGAAGCATCTCCTTTTGAAGGATGTCCTTAGCATACCTGCAGATTAGGATACAAGTGGTTGCTTCATAATGGGTGCAAATAAATCATTCTTATTTTGAGAAAAACAACTAAACTCACTTAATTCTCTTTTCCTTGGTTACACCCACAGTTGCTCCTCTTTTTCCAATATAGTCAAGTGCAACCTGGAGTGAAATTGATAAATAATAAAATCGCCGTATACAAAAGACATTGAAGTATCAAGAAAATTGTGTGCCAAAGAGTGCAATATTTCCCTAAAGAACAATTTTGATTTTGAATCATCTAACTTATTATAAGTTTTTTTTTATCAAAATCAATGAAAATAGAAAATCTGTTCAATAAGTAGAAATTCAAGTCTAGTTTCCAAGATACAATGATCACTTCAGCTGGGTCCTTTGGAATCAATTATAAGCAGAAGAATTCAAATGAGGTTGTTTGGGTCTGTGTGGACATTGACTCATATATCTACTCTTTTTGAGTTATTTCTTTATCTAATTATAAATCATTTAAAAAGAATCATATGTAGACTTATAATCTTACCACATAAGGAATGTTAATAAATAAATGATATCATGTCAAAACATACTTACAGTTGAGAACAAATAGTCCAAGGTATGATAGTATGAAAGAAAATTATAGAAAACAAAGAAATATCAATAAGGCAGAAGGAACCTAACTCAGTCTTCAAATTTCAACAAAATAGCAGTGCAGACTAAGAGTATAAACATGCTAACAAACTTCTTTGGCTAACATTTGACTACTACTTCACACAATAAATTTACTACGACTCAGCGTGTGATAAATAAGATCTTAGCCAGGTAGGATCAATTGTAAATAGTGAATTCATCTACAAGTTATACTGTTTTCTTTCATACAAAACATAGAAATAGAAATCTCAAATAAAGGCGATTTTTTTTCCTTCACAAATAATCACTTCAAAATATAAATTCAGTCAGTGATCATTGTTACAACTTGTAAGTACTCTTTTATACTAAAATACAAAGGCACAACTAAAACTTACTATGCAGGATAGCATTATTCTAACCATAGATAGTGTCGATTCAATGGACAATTGGAAAGTCATCAAGAGGTATACATAACACAAATAAAAACCAAGACAGTTAGTAAAACACACCCAAAGTATTACCATAAACAAGAAAACCTCTTTAACAAGAGTAATTTCCTACAACATCAAAGTCATAAAATAGTCAGCATAACAACACTAGAATAATTCCACAATCTCTCAAATGAATCAACCCTACACTAAATAAATTCTCTAATAAGTTTGCTAATATTCTACAACCTTTTAGTAACTACAAACAATGCCAAAGACAACATGCCTAAACAAAATATTTATCCCAATCCTATTTGATGTCAAGTATAGCAACATTACTCAACAACTAATTCATCAAATACTCAAACTATTCTTATCCTCACATAATAAAATCTCTAACACTAGTTTGGGATTCAAAATGGATTATTACTCCAAACGGATTCGCACATTACTCATGTATCAATATTTCAAGAACACGCCCTTGAATAATGGGCACACGCGCTTGTTTATACAAACACACATTTGTTATTATTAATAAGGTAGATAATCATACACAAGTTGAACATTTAATAAAAACGTATAAAACTGGGAAGTAAGACTTAACCTTCATGACAATGCAATCTTCTAAATCTCCATATTTGCTCATATATTCTTTCAAACCCTCGGTATCAACATCCCACGGAATCCCCAAAACCTAATATCCAATTTCATAAACAAATCTAAACATATCAACATTTTGATTATTGCAATTAAAAACTAAAATCAACCCAAATGAATAAAAATAAACAAATTGAATATTCATAACTAACCACAAGCTTTCGCTGCTCCATTTGAAACTTGAACAAAGCACAATAAAAATGCCTATGAAGGGGAAATTAACAAGAAAAACAAAAATTCTATCCAACTCCACCTCGTTTTCTGGCACGGTTGCAGCAGTTTCCCGCGGTGGCCGCCGGTGAAAGTTCTCCGATCCCAAAATCCATATAGGGGTTTTGTTGTAGACATCATGGGGAAGAAGAAAATCATATTAGTTTTTCAAATGGAGATTTGTAGTGGCCGAAAAGTCAGAGAGAAGGTGGTGGTTGGGGTTTTTAAAATCTTACCAATCTAATAATAAGTTGGTGGCTTTTTGAAGAGGAAGATGAGAGTAGTTCAATGGTGGTGGCGGTGTGGTAAAACGACGTCGGACGGTGGAGTAATGGTGGCAGAAGTATTTTGATGGTGGTTCAAGAGGAAGAAGTTGATACGCGTATCAGAGAAGAAGAATAGAGGAAATAGTTTTATTCTAATTGTTCATTCTTTCACTTAGATATAATAATAATAATAATAATAATAATAATAATAATAATAATTACCTCATTAGGTGTATTCTCAATGAATAGTTGACATCTCAATTTTTAAGATAAAATCAAACAAAATATTTTTGGATCAAAAAGACTAAAATATATATCATTAAAATACTCTAAAAGTATTTGTTGAGATACTCTACAAAAATTAAAAGCATGATCATATAAAAATATAATAAGATATTGAATCCAATTAAAATAAATTAGATATGGATATCAAAAGAAAATATTTTCATATCCTATAATTACATTTAACAAATTTTTCACAAGAAGCAATAATAATAAAATTCAAGATACCGAATATAAAATTCAATAATAATAATAATAAGGATATAAATATTAGGAAGTTACAGATACCGGATACAATACAACACCGATACGGGAAAATTTTAAAATTCAAGATACGATATGACCGGGATACTTTAATAAAAAAAATTAAATTTAAACTACATATTAAAACTTAAACTACAAATTAAAACTCAAAATACAAACTATATACTAAAATTCTAAACGAAAAAAATAGGCTCAAAACCTAGACCAAATAGACATGGACAACGATAAGACACAACAATGTAGCATTTTTATAGGCAAATTTGTTTAAAGATATATTGAAAGTGGAAAAGTCAGTTCAAAACCATGTATTTACTTTATATATACTAGCGGAAAGACGGGCACCTGTCTTTCCGCTTTTTTTATTACGCTAAAGTTTGAAAATTATGAACGGTGTTTTTCTATGAAATTTTGATTTTAATAAAAAGTATAAATAAAAATGATTGTTTCCTAAAAAAAATGTAAATGATTGTTGCTTTTAAATTATAACGAACCAAACTAACTTTGTTTATCTATTTCAATGACACCAATAATATAACAAAAAAATATAATTAAATTCTTATCTTTTTAATGACACCAACACTAATCATTATTTTAGAAAAAATTGTTTTAGAGTATTATTGGGATAATGAAACGTCAGCCTAATATATATATATATATATATATATACTCGATCTAGTTTGTTACACTTTTTAAAGCATAAAAGAAAAAAAATATGGACATATATTAATCTTGTGTTTGTTACATTTTTTTAATTTTGAATTCACTCCTATCAATTATCTTTTTTAAAGAATAAAGGATTAGAAAAAAATTGATATATCGTGGACAATTAAGATTGAATTTGTTACATTTTTTTAATATTGAATTTACTTTTATCTATTTGTTATATGTGTTATTTGTATTTAAAGTTGAGGGTAATTTGAGAAAGAGAAAAAGTCAGCCCAAAAGAGCCGAAATGGACTAGAAGTAGCTAAGGGTACAATTAACAATTGTTGCCAAAGAGTTAACAGAGTAACACTCCAAAAACGTCCCCAGAGGTATTTTAGGGGACGTTTTCCAGGGGTTGCGAAAGAGTTAACAGAGCAACACTCCAAAAACGTCCCCAGAGGTATTTTAGGGGACGTTTTCCAGGGGTTGCGAAAGAGTTAACAGAGCAACACTCCAAAAACGTCCCCAGAGGTATTTTAGGGGACGTTTTCCAGGGGTTGCGAAAATATTTCTGGCAACAGTCAGAAAACGTTGCCTTAGCGATTTTTAGGCAACAATTTTTACATGTTGCCTAAAAAAGTGTTGCCAGAGACAACAAATGGTGTAGTGTGGTCGGCCGGCCCAAGGGGCGGCGCCGCCGCGCCGGAGTAGCTAACTCCTTCCTTTTTTCAAAATTCTTTCGTTTTTCTAAACCATTTTCACTCCCCTTTTCCAAAATCAAGTCAGAATTTTCGAGTTGTTCTTAACAAATCCTAGATCTGAGTTTAACTTGAAGACTACCTTCTCCTTTAGTTCGGATTTGTTTCTTGATTTGCGTTCGCGTGTGTGCTAGCTGTTGGCGTGTGTGCGTGAGTGCTTACTGTTGACGTGTGTGTGTGGTGCTTGCTGGTGACGAGTGTGTGTGGTGGTTGCGGGTGACGCGTGAGTTGTATGGTTTTTGCGTGTGTGAGTGGCTGGGTGAGGGCACTGTTATGTGGCCGTGTTGTGTTTGTGATGATTGAATTGGATTTTTGAGATTTTGGTTGACCTGGATTCGTTTCTGTGATGCTAGAGTTGGGCTTGAATTCGGTTCTGTGAGTTTTTGTGCTTGTTTTTGTGTGATTTGGGTTCGGTTGTGATTCTGACCGGATTCGGTTCAGAAAGAGGAAGAATAGAGAATTTTTTTTGTTAACTTTTGTGGCCGGAGATTGGCCGGATTTGATTTTAAGTGGTGGTTTGTTGGTGGTCAGTGGTGGTTGAGCCACTGACTAAAACGTACTATTTTCTGACTCTAAACTCTCTCCCCCCCCCCCCCCCCCACTGTACAGTACTTAATGCTGCTTAAATAGGCTGGATTAGGGTTTGCGAAAATGACAGAAATACCCTCTTGGACTGGACAGAATTTGGACCTAAAATGACTGAAGAAAATAAGTAAAAACAGTGAAATAAAAAAAACTAATAATAATAAAACAAAAATAATAAAACACTTAAAAAAGAAACTTTAAAAAGAAAAAAGAGAAAGTAATAATTATAATAATAATAATAATAATAATAATAATAATAATAATAATAATAATAAATAAAAATAAAAAATAAAAACGGTCGCCTTCGGAACAAAAATGAGGTATTTTAAAATACCTCCCTGCCGAAATTTCGTCTGAAACGACGAAGATTTCCGGTTTAAAAAGACGAGAAAAAGCGAATTAAAAATCGGTCAAAAATGGGGTATGACACTAATCCTAATAGATTTTCATTTTAGAGTCAAAATAGATTTTTTTGGATAAAATGATTTTTCTAAAAATCCTAAACAAACACTTAAAAATGACAAAATTGATTTTTTTTCTAAAAAAAATTTGAAACAAACGGGGTCTAAATTTATATTAAGATAATTGAAATCCTAATTTTTTTTAGGGTAAATTAATAAAGATAAGTAGAAATAATCAAGATTGAGAATTTGAGGTTGGTTATAGACTTACTGAATTATGGAGATCAACCCACGCTCGACTTGATCTTCCTCCAGCATTACAAGCCTGAATTTGTAATCCATTATAATCATACATCAGTGTCTATATATTTGATCTTTTCCTGATTTTTGCATATTGTTTTATATTTTAGAAAACGAAAAGGCTATAAATTATTCTTACCACAATTAAGTGATCCTCACTCTTATATATTGCTTCTACCTGGTTAACAAAATCTGGATTTTTCACCAGTCCTGTTGATCATTTGTAAGCACATCATTTGCTATATGAGTAACAGTTTAATTTGATATATCACCAATTAGATATTTATATATACAATTTTATATTGGGCCCGTTTGGATTAGCTTATTTTAGAGCTTATATAAAACAGTTAATGCAAATAAATAAGTTTTTATGTATTATATATTTATAAATTTTTAAAGTAGTTTATGAAAAAACAGATTATGAAGATATAATTTTCGTTAGTGAGAGCTTATAAATTAAAATAAAAACTAATTTATTTACGTAAACTATTTTTCATAAGCTCAAACAAAACGGGGCAATATTATCACATATCAAAATCATAAAATTTTGATTGAGCATCTATTAGTATTTACAAACTAAAATTTGTTAAATTAATTATTACTAATACTTTGTAGCTGCCTCTGCCCATAAGTGTGCGCACCTCGTTTTTTCCCTCGGGGAAAAGACGCGCAGATCCTCCGAGGTCGTCCTCGGACGCTCGGAGGGTGCCTTTGTGAAGCCGCCACCAAAGTTTTTGTGTAAAGGGAACGTTGATAAACCCTTAAGTTTTTTTTTGTTTGTAAAGGGAAACGATAATAAAACCCTTTTTGACGATGAGGATAAGGATTTGGTCGTCGCAACCATTGTCGGGTTCGGGAGTCGGTTACGCGAGGGGAAGGTATTAGCACCCCTCACGTCCGTTGTACTCAACGGGAACCTTCTATTTGGTTAAGACTTGAATTGCTTTTTAATACTTTGCGTTCATGTTCATTTATGCTAAAATATAATAAGGGGGGGGAAAAGAGATAAAAACAAACGAAAGAAAAGAAAAAAAGGTTTTTTTATTATTGTGCTTGACAAGATGTCGATCTTGCTCCTACGTATCTCCCGGTAGTCGGAGAATTCAAAGCATACGTAGTTCTTTGGTAGAAAAACGTATGTGTGTTGGTTGATTTTAATTGGACGATGTTTTAAACCGAATTCTTGCGATTAAACGTAGCTTGTATGCTCGCACTTGGAGACTTATTAAGCGTTCGTTCGCGAATCACATTAGAATTGTTAAAAGTTACGTCCGTCAGGGTAGAGGGTTGAATTGGTCGCCATGGGACCAAGGGAGGTACAATGGACTCATATAAGTCAAACATTGACCGAGTGGACTCCGAAGAGTCGGGCGATTGTTCGATTGATCCACTGAGATCAAGAACGGGTACAATGGACTCGGACGAGTCGAACATTGACCGAGTGGACTCTAACGAGTCGAGGGGTTGAGTCTAATGGCCAACGGGGGACCAAAAGGTTTGGATTGACCACAAGGGGCCAAGATTTGGTTTGGTTAGGGTTGTACATATTGAAAATGGAATGACGATTGTCCGAACGACGAGACATACGTCACGCATTCGTACAATCGGGGCGATGGAGAGACATACGTCACACCATCCCTTTTTCATTCAAGTTTTTGTATGAAACTCAAGAAATCCCAAAGTGAACAAAACACTTGGTTGTTGCAACCTATGAACAAAGGTTGTTCAAGTTTATGGAAAAGCACAAGTTTGTGAATAATGCACAAGTTCGGCTCAATTTTGAAAACGGTTTTGAAAAGCGAACAAGTTTGGCTTAAGTTCACGTTTGATTGAAAATCATGAACAAGGTTTTTGTTCAAGTTTGGTTTTGAAAATGGTGAACTTAGCTTATTGCTCAAGTTTGTTTTGAAAGTTTGTGGACATAACTTATTTTGCAAGTTATTCCAAAAAGTGTTGCACGAACTTGTGAATTTGTCAATATCATGCAAGATCTTTGTTATGGTTTGAATAAAATGAGTTTCAAACCTCCTAGGTTCTGAGCTTTGGGTTAGAACCTCAAAAATTGGCTTTTGAATTCATGTTCTGAATTCTGTCATGGTCGCACTGCGACCAGACCTTCGCACTGCGAAGTATGCGAAAATTTGAGTTCAGAAGCTGCTTCTGAACTTCTGTTCAGAAGCAACTTCTGAACTAGCCTCAGAAACTTAGGAGGAGTGAAAAGCTTTGAAAATAGCAAGAGTGCAACAACTTAGCTTAAATGTTTTGCAAACCTTGGGATTTCTTTTATTTCAAAAAGGTTTTAAATCAAAATGAGTAAAAACTCAAAAATGCAAAACTGGGTTTGAACCAAGTTAAGATCAAACACAACTGAAGACAGTATGCAAATGGAGTGTAAATAAGTTAGAATGACTTACCTGCTCCTAGCCCAAGGCTTGTGTTTGCAAGGAAATGGAAGAGGCTTGAATGCTTATGGTTTTGCAAGGTTGGACAAGTTTGATGAACAACCCTTAATCAATGATAATTTGCCCTTGTTTCTCCCTCCTTGTGTGAGGTTTAGAAGCTGTTTTGCTGGCTTGGTTGCTTTGTGTTGGTTTTAGGATGATTTGTGTAAGAAAGGATTGGAGATTTCCTTTAAACCTACCCAAAACCAAACTCTGTTTTTGTGAGGAAAATGTGCAGCAATTCACTCGAATTTGCACTGGTTTTCTGCTCTCAAACCTCTGTGTTTTCACTCTCTCAATCCCTTCCTCAACCCTCTCTAGAGCTCTCTTTGATTCAGCAGCAATGCCTTGCTTTTATAGGCCAAAATGAGATCAAAAGTCATGATGACAAAATCTGCAGCAGGGCTGCTTTTGGGCTATAATCATGACTGATTTGCTTTGCATTTAATGTTAAGGATAAGAGGTGACCTTGCCTTGCTGCAAGGGTCAAGACCTTGGACGAATTCAGCTCCCAAAGCAGCTGAATTCTGACAGAATAATGATGGAAATGATGACAGCAAAGCTGTTTGCAAAACAGGGGCAGCCACTTTGCCTTAATCCTTGAGTGGTTTTGATAAAGCCTATGGCAAGGTGGTTGCTGGCAAGTAGCAGGGTCAGTTGCAGGTCAAGTGGGAGGGATAAGGACTGCCCAAAGTCAGCAAGTGGTTGGGTTACTTGATCAACTTTGCTTCCTCTTCTTTTCCCTTTTTGCTTCTCCAATTGTCACATGTTTCTATTCTTCCACTTGGTTAAATCCATCATTATCCATGATAATAATACATGATAATAATTATAGACAATGACTGGAATGCAATAAAAGAAAAGGAAAACAGAAAAATCAAAAATCTGAAAATCTGCAGAAAATTCGCAGACTTCGCAAAGCGAAGTAAACTTCGCTTTGCGAAGTCCTCATTTCTGGGAGACTTCGCACTGCGAAGGGGACTTCGCACTGCGAAGTCCTCATTTCAGCAATGTTGACTTTTTGTTGACTTTTTGACTTTTCTCTCTTTTTTTTGATTTTGATGATTTTTTTTGATTTTTTTGAAAAGGCTTAGGACAAAATTAGGGTACTACAGCTGCCCCTACTTAATTGTGTCTTCGCATAGAGTGCGTGAGTGCCGAGGGCATCTCATGAATTCTTTGCGGAGATCAATTAAGTAAAAAGAAAAAGAAGGACCCGAATTTTGTCCTTCGCGAAATGCAAATGAAAGGGTTGGTAGGGGTTGATCGTATCCAGCCGCTAACACTGGAGGTAGATCCACTGGGGGACGAAGGTAATCTTATCTAGGCACTGCTTCTAGAGGTCGATTCCTGAGGATGGTGATTTACTCTAGGCACTGTCACTAGAGGTGGAACAATGATGGAGGTGATCTACTCTAGGCACTGTCACTAGAGGTCGATACCTAAGGGTGGTGATTTACTCTAGGCACTTTCACTAGAGGTGGAACATTGATGGAGGTGATCTACTCTAGGCACTGTCACTAGAGGTCGATACCTAAGGGTGGTGATTTACTCTAGGCACTGTCACTAGAGGTGGAACATTGATGGAGGTGATCTACTCTAGGCACTGTCACTAGAGGTCGATACCTAAGGATGGTGATTTACTCTAGGCACTGTCACTAGAGGTGGAACATTGATGGAGGTGATCTACTCTAGGCACTGTCACTAGAGGTCGATACCTAAGCTAGGTGATCTTATTCAGGTACTGCTTCTGAATATCGATTCCCAACGAGCTGTGATCTTATTCAGCCGCTAACACTGAAGGTCGATACACTGGGGGAGGTGATCTACTCTAGGTATTGCTTCTAGAGGTCGATACCTAAGCTAGGTGATCTTATTCAGGTACTGCTTCTGAATATCGATTCCTAACGAGCTGTGATCTTATTCAGCCGCTAACACTGAAGGTCGATACACTGGGGGAGGTGATCTACTCTAGGTATTGCTTCTAGAGGTCGATACCTCAGCTAGGTGATCTTATTCAGGTACTGCTTCTGAATATCGATTCCTAACGAGCTGCGGTCTTACCCTAAATAGGTGCCCCTGGTTGAATGTTAATGGATGTTGGTGAATATGTGATACTCACTGGAGGATCCTCGTTGAGGATGCAGGTTTTTATGAAATGAAATGCATGTGTATGAATGGTTTTAAATATGCATGCATGAATAAAATAATGTTGGTTGGGTGCCGAGCAAAGTCGGTCTTTGTTTGTGGTTGTGTTCATGACAGTTGGGCTCTCTTTTTGTGTTTTGTTTGTTTTTTGGTTGGTCGGTTTGGAAGGACGACGTCCTTTGCCTACATACCCGAATGGGATCAAAACCGGTGTAGTTCGAGCCTAAGCCCGAAAATTTGTGTTTTTGTTAATAATGATTGGACTTTTTGTTTTGGGTTGAGACTCCCTGGGGAATATCAATAAAATTTGGGCTTTATTGTGGGCCTAATGAAAATTGGGCTTTCGTTTGTTGTGCTTGACAAGATGATGATCTTGCTCCTACGTATCTCCTGGTGGGATGGAGAATTCAAAGCATACGTAGTTCTTTGTTTTGCCAATGAATATTGGACTTTGGTTCGCCAATGATTATTGGACTTTTTGTTTGGTTGCCGAGCGAGGTCGGGCTTTTTGATTTTGGTTGCCGAACGAGGTCGGGCTTTTTGTTGGTTGCCGAGCGAGGTCGGGCTTTTTGGTTTTGGTTGATCTCACTGGGGATATAAGGATCATTTTGGGAGCATGATCGATATCCGACCCTAGTGGATGAAAAAGATGTATGGTGGGTGAGCTTTATTTGGGAAATTTGTTTCCTCCGACACCCGGGATCTTTGCGTTTTACGCGTCGTGAGCTACGCACTTGTTTCTACTGAAGAGCATGAGTCTTAAAATGACTGATGCAAAGCTTCAAGTTTTGAGTCCTCTGACGCAATACCGGGGACCAACGAAATTCTTTCGACATTTAAACGTCCAAGTAAAAAACACACATTTTTTTGTTTTTATGTTATTCCCATATTTCAATGCATTATTTATCATGAATAAAAACACATTTTATGAGCAAGTAAGGACGCATAACAATGAAAAGGTTTAAAAATGACTTTGATTCAACGAAACTTAGTCCCTTGTATGGGTAACTATTCGTGAAAATGTAATCCCTATAAGAGGTGATTACTGAGATAGAGAAAAAGGAAGAAACAAAAAGGCAAATGAAGATTTGCTTGGGTTTCACGTGCTACTTTCCCTATGACTTCGAAATAATTTGTTTTTGAAAGATGATAATGAGGTTGATTCTTTCCCTCTTGAATTCTGTCCGGACCTCACGTGCCGCAGTCTTTTGCCTTTTTCTTTTTTTTTTGAAACCCCTAATTTTTACCTGGACCGCTCTTTCGAGTTTTCAGTCCACTGGGGTATATTTCCTTTTTTGATGTCCTTAATTTTTGCCTAGACCGCCTTTTCAGGTTTTCGATCTACCAGGACGCTCTCTATTGCCTAAACCGCCCCTTTCGGGTTTTCGATTTAGCGAGCTCTTTTTCTTTTTGGCATATATTTTTTGACTGCGCCGGAGTTTATTGATAGGGGGATCCTTGTGGATGGGTAATACCTCTTTTCCAAGCATTAAGTCTCCTTCTCTAAATTCTTGGGAGCGAACTTTCTTGTTGAACTGTCCATGCCCCAATGCTGTGAGGTGTTTCTCTTTTATGGGGTTTAGTTGGTCGAACCTTGTTTGTGTTTGTGGATGCCAATGAAAATTGGACTTTGGGTGTGTGGATGCCGAGCAAGGTCGGGCTTTTGTTTTTGGTTGCCGAGCGAGGTCGGGCTTTTTGATTTTTGGATGCCGAGCAAGGTCGGGCTTTTGTGATTGGCTTCCGAGCAAGGTCGGTTTTTTGATTGTCCTCCGAGCAAGGTTAGTTTTTATTTTTTTGGCTTCCGAGCAAGGTCGGGCTTTTTTTTTTATGGGAATGCCAATGAAAATTGGGCTTTTATTGGAAATGGGGTTTGTGGGTGCCAATGGAAATTGGTCTTTTGTTGGAGATGTGAGGAATGCCAATGACGACTTGGCTTTTTGTGTTTGGGGATGCCAATGAAAATTGGGCTTTGTTGTGATTGGAGATTGTGGGGAGTGCCGTAACGGCTTGGCTTTTTGTGGGAAATTGTGGGGAGTGCCGTAATGGCAAATGGTTTTTTTTTTTGATGAGTTGGGCGACCACTTGTTTGGTCATGTTTGCATAGGAAGCTGCTTCGACCCATTTGGTGAAACAGTTGATGGCAACTAGTATGAACTGGTGCCCTTTTGAAGCCTTTGGCTCAATTATTCCAAACATGTCTATGCCCCACATAGAGAAAGGTTAGGGTGATGTTATGACATTCAGAGGTGTTTGTGGTATGTGCCCCTTGTTGGCATAATTTTGTCACTTGTGACATGTCTTGGCATAGGTTTGGAAGGACTCCTCATGGATTTCATTTGGTGAGCATGACTGCTTCACGTTTATCCGCACATCTGAGTAAGACCTAATTTCTCTTGTAGAGTGTGCCCTGGCAGAGGGAAAACTGTAGTGCCATTCTTTTGAGGGCTCTCTTGGTGAGGTTGTATTACCCTATCCTCTTGATCCCCAAGTCTGGACAATCCTTCAGGAGGTTCAAAATCGTCCTTATTATCCTCTTCCGTTTGGTTAATTTGGAGATTGAAGTCAAAAGGGATCGTAGCAGTGTTATTTTTGGTGGTGTATTTATGATGATTTTTTTTGTAGGGTTTATGAAAATTTTTTTGAGAACAAAAGAAAAACGAACTCTTTGACCATAAACTGCAAATTTATTAATGACAGAAGTGATTTGAAATATGGGGGTCCCATAAAATTAATCATTTGCCTTGGGAAGAGCAAAATGATTTTTTTTTGAAAAACAAGATAAATTACTTGGACAAAGAAAAAATTTCTGGAATTTCGATGGCCTTCCGGTTGCTCGGATCTCATCAGAAACGCCATGGTACACCGGGTCGGGTACTTTTTGGCGAGGGAATGATGTGAGGGTTTTTTTTTTTTTAATGCATGAAAATGCATGTAAATGTATGAATGCAATGAGTATGCAAAAATATGTCCCTCTTTTTTTTTTGTTTATGCAAAAAGTTTTATGAATGCAAATGTTATGACATGCAGGGGTTTGGTATATGAAGGTTCGGAACTTCCCCCCATCCTCACGTGTAGGCTCTAAAGGTGAAATCTCCTAAGAAGAGGTCCTTAGAGTCATAGACCTCACATGGAATTAGGGTTGTCTATGGACATACGTCGACATGACTTCAATTAATTCCACGTGAAAATCTCATCTAAGCGGGGTTGGACATCCCACCTCACGGACATACGTCAACGCGGGCTTCCGCACACAACCTCCTTCTAACTTAGTGTTTTTCTCAAGCTCGGGTAGAGAGCCTCACACGTCCGGCATTAACCCGAACAATGTGGAGTAACATCACTCAAGTAACCCCCACATTTGAGATATAATATGAATATAAAGCAAATAAAGCAAATATAAACATAAAGCATAAATATAACATGCATGAATAAAATAAATAAACATGACACGTAAAGAAAATAAAGCAATTGTCTTTAACCCAAATAGGTTAGGCTTGACTTGCTAGTGGGAACAGGGTCCCCAGTGAAGTCGCCAGCTGTGCGCACCTCGTTTTTTCCCTCGGGGAAAAGACGCGCAGATCCTCCGAGGTCGTCCTCGGACGCTCGGAGGGTGCCTTTGTGAAGCCGCCACCAAAGTTTTTGTGTAAAGGGAACGTTGATAAACCCTTAAGTTTTTTTTTGTTTGTAAAGGGAAACGATAATAAAACCCTTTTTGACGATGAGGATAAGGATTTGGTCGTCGCAACCATTGTCGGGTTCGGGAGTCGGTTACGCGAGGGGAAGGTATTAGCACCCCTCACGTCCGTTGTACTCAACGGGAACCTTCTATTTGGTTAAGACTTGAATTGCTTTTTAATACTTTGCGTTCATGTTCATTTATGCTAAAATATAATAAGGGGGGGGAAAAGAGATAAAAACAAACGAAAGAAAAGAAAAAAAGGTTTTTTTTATTATTGTGCTTGACAAGATGTCGATCTTGCTCCTACGTATCTCCCGGTAGTCGGAGAATTCAAAGCATACGTAGTTCTTTGGTAGAAAAACGTATGTGTGTTGGTTGATTTTAATTGGACGATGTTTTAAACCGAATTCTTGCGATTAAACGTAGCTTGTATGCTCGCACTTGGAGACTTATTAAGCGTTCGTTCGCGAATCACATTAGAATTGTTAAAAGTTACGTCCGTCAGGGTAGAGGGTTGAATTGGTCGCCATGGGACCAAGGGAGGTACAATGGACTCATATAAGTCAAACATTGACCGAGTGGACTCCGAAGAGTCGGGCGATTGTTCGATTGATCCACTGAGATCAAGAACGGGTACAATGGACTCGGACGAGTCGAACATTGACCGAGTGGACTCTAACGAGTCGAGGGGTTGAGTCTAATGGCCAACGGGGGACCAAAAGGTTTGGATTGACCACAAGGGGCCAAGATTTGGTTTGGTTAGGGTTGTACATATTGAAAATGGAATGACGATTGTCCGAACGACGAGACATACGTCACGCATTCGTACAATCGGGGCGATGGAGAGACATACGTCACACCATCCCTTTTTCATTCAAGTTTTTGTATGAAACTCAAGAAATCCCAAAGTGAACAAAACACTTGGTTGTTGCAACCTATGAACAAAGGTTGTTCAAGTTTATGGAAAAGCACAAGTTTGTGAATAATGCACAAGTTCGGCTCAATTTTGAAAACGGTTTTGAAAAGCGAACAAGTTTGGCTTAAGTTCACGTTTGATTGAAAATCATGAACAAGGTTTTTGTTCAAGTTTGGTTTTGAAAATGGTGAACTTAGCTTATTGCTCAAGTTTGTTTTGAAAGTTTGTGGACATAACTTATTTTGCAAGTTATTCCAAAAAGTGTTGCACGAACTTGTGAATTTGTCAATATCATGCAAGATCTTTGTTATGGTTTGAATAAAATGAGTTTCAAACCTCCTAGGTTCTGAGCTTTGGGTTAGAACCTCAAAAATTGGCTTTTGAATTCATGTTCTGAATTCTGTCATGGTCGCACTGCGACCAGACCTTCGCACTGCGAAGTATGCGAAAATTTGAGTTCAGAAGCTGCTTCTGAACTTCTGTTCAGAAGCAACTTCTGAACTAGCCTCAGAAACTTAGGAGGAGTGAAAAGCTTTGAAAATAGCAAGAGTGCAACAACTTAGCTTAAATGTTTTGCAAACCTTGGGATTTCTTTTATTTCAAAAAGGTTTTAAATCAAAATGAGTAAAAACTCAAAAATGCAAAACTGGGTTTGAACCAAGTTAAGATCAAACACAACTGAAGACAGTATGCAAATGGAGTGTAAATAAGTTAGAATGACTTACCTGCTCCTAGCCCAAGGCTTGTGTTTGCAAGGAAATGGAAGAGGCTTGAATGCTTATGGTTTTGCAAGGTTGGACAAGTTTGATGAACAACCCTTAATCAATGATAATTTGCCCTTGTTTCTCCCTCCTTGTGTGAGGTTTAGAAGCTGTTTTGCTGGCTTGGTTGCTTTGTGTTGGTTTTAGGATGATTTGTGTAAGAAAGGATTGGAGATTTCCTTTAAACCTACCCAAAACCAAACTCTGTTTTTGTGAGGAAAATGTGCAGCAATTCACTCGAATTTGCACTGGTTTTCTGCTCTCAAACCTCTGTGTTTTCACTCTCTCAATCCCTTCCTCAACCCTCTCTAGAGCTCTCTTTGATTCAGCAGCAATGCCTTGCTTTTATAGGCCAAAATGAGATCAAAAGTCATGATGACAAAATCTGCAGCAGGGCTGCTTTTGGGCTATAATCATGACTGATTTGCTTTGCATTTAATGTTAAGGATAAGAGGTGACCTTGCCTTGCTGCAAGGGTCAAGACCTTGGACGAATTCAGCTCCCAAAGCAGCTGAATTCTGACAGAATAATGATGGAAATGATGACAGCAAAGCTGTTTGCAAAACAGGGGCAGCCACTTTGCCTTAATCCTTGAGTGGTTTTGATAAAGCCTATGGCAAGGTGGTTGCTGGCAAGTAGCAGGGTCAGTTGCAGGTCAAGTGGGAGGGATAAGGACTGCCCAAAGTCAGCAAGTGGTTGGGTTACTTGATCAACTTTGCTTCCTCTTCTTTTCCCTTTTTGCTTCTCCAATTGTCACATGTTTCTATTCTTCCACTTGGTTAAATCCATCATTATCCATGATAATAATACATGATAATAATTATAGACAATGACTGGAATGCAATAAAAGAAAAGGAAAACAGAAAAATCAAAAATCTGAAAATCTGCAGAAAATTCGCAGACTTCGCAAAGCGAAGTAAACTTCGCTTTGCGAAGTCCTCATTTCTGGGAGACTTCGCACTGCGAAGGGGACTTCGCACTGCGAAGTCCTCATTTCAGCAATGTTGACTTTTTGTTGACTTTTTGACTTTTCTCTCTTTTTTTTGATTTTGATGATTTTTTTTGATTTTTTTGAAAAGGCTTAGGACAAAATTAGGGTACTACAATAAGGAGTAGAAAATTGAATCTCAAGACAAGTGAAGTAAATTTACCATATTACCTTCTTCTGTGCTTAACAAATAGGGGACGTTAATAGCATTCTCAACATGGCTTTTATTGAATTCCTCCACAGTCCTATTTCAGTGGACAAAAAATATAAAGACTTTGGTTTCTTCTTTTAAAAGTATTATGAAAATTAAAAATGAAGAAACTGGGTCCTGTGTTAATTACCTCACATCAAGATAATTGTAACCAGATGAATCTAGCAGATCTTTGGTAGCATGGACATCTAACGTAACAACATCTTGATGACTGCAAATATTAGAGATAAATCAGAGTTTAAATGTGACTTAATTACATCCATAACATAATATAGAATGGAATGGAAAATATTTTAAACTCTTACTCCTTCGCTGTGTCCATTATTTTCTTTGTAAATAAACTTTAGCACTCTGGAAAGTTGTTATCAATGCAAAATCATATGTATGAAGGGTATTTATTGTGAGGTCTACTGTTGACCATGTGTTTTTCTTTTGCAAGTTGTTGGATATATATATATATATATATCGAGGTGAACTTTTGTTGTCGTAAATGTTGGGTTTTTGTAGATTGGCTACATTTTGCAAAAACATCTATTAGCCAGATGCTGGGACAGATGCGGTAGCATATGGAACAGCATTATGTGACTTGTGTTTTTCGCGCCAACTAGCGCTTTATTTTTTGTATGCAATCTTCCAAAGATTTGCTTGAAGTTTATTTTCCTCTAGCTTGCTGATCAAGGCGCATGTATCTGATTGAAGATTTGCTTGAAGTTTTATTTGCCTTGCTATTTTTCCACAAGATATCTTTCTATATTTGGAAGTTTTTTTATTGTCTCTAGAAGTTTTTCCAGCTGGACCGGATAATGTCCACGCTCTATTTTGAAGCCCAAACCCGTGCTATCTCAGTGTTATATATTTGTGAAGACAAACCCTAGTTGGGTAACTAAAAAACCGTGTGTGTTAGCAAAGCGTGTGTTTAAGGTTTTTAGGGTTTCTTTTGTTAATTGTGAGCCTTGCTTGTATCTCCCTGATTCAAGCTAAGGACTAAGTTTGTTTGAGTTGTAATTGTAAGCTGCTCCTAAGCTTTTAAGTACGGAGTGAGTATGTGTCATTAGAGTGTGTTTCTCTTGGTTGTGTTTTTTGTGTGGTTGATAACAATACTGTCTGTGCCGTTGGTAGGAATTGAGACGGGGTCTCATATCTAGGAGTTCCTAGATAGAGTTGACACTGGTAGGGTCTTGGTGCAAAGTCAAGTAGTGTGTCTGCGTTGGTCTTTTCACTAGAACTATAATAGTGGATTCATTCCTGGATTGGTATCCCCCAGAGTAGGAGAGTTGCTCCGAACTGGGTTAACAAACTCACTGTGTACTTTATATTTCTGCTGTGTTCCTTTTAATTTGTGCTTTGTTACGCTGCGTTATTTTAATTGTAGTTCTGAGTAGACAGGTGCTCGGACAGTTGTGCCAACGTTGTGCACAGCATCTGTCAGTCAGGTTGCCAGGAATTTCAGTAAATGCATTGTTTAAGCCACCCATAAAGAGAAATTTTGTCATGAAAATATAAGTCAAACACATGTAAAAGTCATAACTACACAATTTTCAAAATAAAAGTTATTATTTTTGAATGCTTAACCAATGTCCTAAAGACACTCGTTAACATTGTTGGGTTTTAGTATTGGGTTGAGTGTATTTTGTTAAAATAAGAAGTTCTAGCAAGATGTTGTACCAGATGTCCTAGACATGTAAGTACGACATCTTAGCTTAAGATGAAGTGCTTTATTTCGCATTCTTGGAAGATTGTGTTTTCGCGTGAGATCATTGAAGATTTGATTCACGTAGCTTGTGCTCCAAGAGGCGTGTGTTACTTTAAGCTTTGTAGTATTTCCTAAGTTAAATGTCCTGAACATTTTAGGAAACAATATATTTACTCCTAGAAGATTGTGAAGACTGAATATACGTTTTGGTTAGTTGTATTGTGTAGCCCGATTCAAGAATAAGCACATGTATTCTCTGGCTATATGAAGGAAGACTCAAACCTTGTGAAGATTGATCGAAGTCGTCATTTGAAGAAGTGTCATCCTAGGGTTTCGTGTATGTCCTTGTTATTTGTGAGCCTCTCTTTGTATCACCTTGATGCATTGAGTTTGACTGTTTTAGTTGAGTTGTATTATTGTCATTTATAACTGCTCTAGTGCATCTTGCAAGAGTTGGTTGTGTTTATTGGAGTGTCTCTCCTATTTGATTGTAATTGAGTTAAATCATGGGTAGTGTTTAGGTGTAAAGGCATTGAAGAAGCTCACTACTAGAAAAACGCGAATTAGAGACGGATTTTAGGGAGGGAAAAAATTCCCTCACTAATTGTGACGGTTTTTGTGACGGATTTTCATATTCACCATAAAAATTGAGTTGACAAACACTAGTGACGGAATGGGTTAATTATCCGTTACAAAAATTCCGTCACAAAAATTCCGTCACTAAATCCCCATAAAATTGATGAGGTAACCGTTTGTGACGGAATTTGACACGGAACTAATCCTTCTCTAATGTTTCCCTCACTAAATCCATCACTAATGTCAACTACATATTTGGGAGGAAATGAATCCCTCACAAACAATTTTTTATTCCCCCCAATTGTTTCAGCTTTTGGCTTTCCCTCCTCTTATATACTAAAACATTCCCCCTCTTTTTTTCACAAACCCTAAAATAAAATTTTCCCCCAAAATTTTCCTACAACCTATGAACTCCAAACAGCATCACGTTTCTGAAAACTCAAAAATTAACCATCCAGCATCACGTTTCTGAAAACTCAAAAACTAACCATCCAGCATGAACTCCATATCCGTAAATCTCTCTTAAATCCTCAAATCGAACAAAAATCTGAACTTAATCTTCACTGAATCTCCCTCAAATCTCTCTCAAATCCTCAAATCGAACCAAAATCCAACCTCACTCCCAAAATCGAATCTCCTTCCTTCTCCCGCATTCAAGCTCTTGGGTTGCAGCACTCGTGGGTTGCAGTGCATTCAAGCTCGTGGGTTGCAGCGCAATCGGTATCGCCGTCTCAATCGGTGTCTCCGCTCTCGGCGCTGCTTGGTAACCCCTTTTTCCTCATTTTTCCCCTTTCAAATCAAATTCTCTCTCTTTCTCTCTTCGTCATTCTGAATTTGTTGTTTATGTAATGGTTGAAGGGGAATTTACATCACTGGTAGTAGCCTGATAGATGCTGCTATTAAGGCTCCCAGTATCACTTCCAAAAATTTCAGTAGGTATGTAATTTTCTTCAATTCCTTCAAATTTTGTTTTTTTAGTAATTTTTTGTTGAATAATCGTAATGATCTTGATCATAAGTTTTACAATATTGGTGAAAGTTTCTTGTTTTCTGTTGATTGAACTTAGATAGGGAACTTATGTTGTTTAATTTTGTTTTGATTGATGTTTGAAGGAGAAAGGAATTGTTTTGTGGTTATAATTTTTTTATTGATTGCTTTCATTACAGTTTCAGTTATGCGTAATCCATTTAAATTATTGCAAGTTTTGAGAGCTATAGTTAAGACGCCTTTCAACATTGGCTGTCAAAAATCAGGTTGCATGTGTGACATGGATTTGGGGGTTTGCTCTGAATACACTGTTTTTAAATTTCAATTTATATGTTTGTGTGTGAGATAAAGAGGAGTCTAGTATAGGGAGGGTTGGTTGCTTCTTTGTTTTCATGTTAATGAATCCAAGTTAGAAAGGTTGAAGATGATGAGTTTTCAAACTGCTTGGCATCTAATGCTTTTGTAAATATGTCAGCAAGTTGTTCTTCTGTGTCAACATGTTCCAGCTGCACAACCTTCTTCTCCACAAGGTTTCTAATGAAATGATGGCGTATATCAATGTGCTTAGTCCTGTTATGCTGTATGGGATTCTTTGAAATATTGATAGCACTCAGATTGTCACAATACAAAGTCATAACAGCCTGTTCAATAATATATTCTTCAGCATTTGCTTCATCCACACCAATTGGGAACAACTGCTTCCAGCTGCTATATACTCAGCTTCAGCTGTAGACAATGATACACAATTCTGCTTCTTACTGAACCATGAAATCAGATTGTTACTCAGAAAGAAAACATCCACCAGAAGTACTTTTTCTGTCATCTGCACTTCCTGCCCAGTCAGCATCACAATACCCAACTAACATAGAACTTCCACTGTGTGAGTACATAATGCCATAGTCACTGGTACTAATGACATACTTCAGAATCCTCTTCATTTGAGTCAAGTGACTCATTTTTGGCTCAGCCTGATATCTAGCACAGACTCTAACAGCAAAGGTTATGTCTGGTCTGCTTGTAGTTAGATATAACAGACTTCCAATCATGCTCCTATACAGGCTTTGATCAACAGCAACACCTTGTTCATCTTTAGTTAACTTCAAGTGAGTGGCTGCAGGTGTTCTTTTATGGCTTGCATTCTCCATCCCAAACTTCTTGACTATATTCTTTGCATATTTGCTTTGTGAAATGAATATAGTGTCTTCCATCTGCTTGACTTGAAGACCAAGAAAGTAGGTTAGTTCACCCACAAGACTCATCTCAAACTCAGACTGCATCTGCTGAACAAAGAGTTGAACCATCTGGTTTGACATTCCACCAAAGACAATGTCATCAACATATATTTGTGCTATCATTAAACTTCCATCTTCCTCTTTCACACACAAGGTCTTGTCAGTTCCTACTTTTCTGTAGCCTTGAGTAACTAGAAACTGTGTGAGTCTCTCATACCATGCCCTAGGTGCTTATTTCAATCCATACAGTGCTTTCTTCAACTTGTAAACATGGTTAGGGAAGTTAGGATCCACAAATCCCTTTGGCTGTTCAACATAAACCTCTTCTTGTAAGTACCCATTTAGGAAAGCACTCTTCACATCCATCTGAAACAGCTTGAATTTAAGAATACATGCTACACCCAAAAGTAATCTTATGGATTCTAATCTGGCCACAGGTGCAAAGGTTTCATCAAAATCAAGTCCCTCCACCTGAGTGTATCCCTGAGCTACCAGCCTTGCCTTGTTTCTGGTCACAGTTCCATGTTCATCTGATTTATTCTTGTAAATCCACTTAGTTCCAATGACATTCATGCCTTCAGGTCTTGGAACAAGGTCCCACACTTCACTTCTTTTGAACTGATTCAATTCCTCTTGCATAGCATCAATCCAGAATTCATGAGTAAGAGCTTCTTTAATATTTTTGGGTTCAAATTTGGACACAAAACATGAATCAGTAGTTACTGCATCTGATCTTCTGGTTCTGACTCCTTGATCAAGGTTCCCAATGATTAAATCTTTGGGGTGATCCTTCTGAATTCTAATTGAAGGTCCTTTACTAGTTGATAAATGATCTGGATTAATCTCTCCTTCTTCAGACTCTACTTCATTTTCCACAACTGGTGCTTCTGACTGTTCTTCTGATGTTACATCATCTGGTACCACATCAGAAACTTTTTCAGCAGGTAAATCATCTATCATAACATTGATAGATTCCATTACAACCTTGGTTCTGGAATTAAACACTCTATAAGCTCTGCTGTTTGCTGAGTAACCAAGAAAAATTCCTTCATCACTCTTGAGATCCATCTTTCTTCTGTTTTCTCTATCAGCCAAAATGTAACGCTTGCTACCAAAAACATGAAAGTACTTGACAGTAGGCTTTCTTCCTTTCCATAACTCATACAGAGTAGAGGTAGTGCCCTTCTTCAGAGTCACCCTATTGTGAACATAGCATGTTGTATTCATTGCTTCTGCCCAGAACAGATAAGGTAAATTCTTAGCATGTAACATAACTCTGGCTGATTCTGCCAAGGTTCTGTTCTTCCTTTCAACCACACCATTTTGCTGAGGTGTTATGGGAGCTGAAAATTCATGCTTGATCCCTTCCGAAGCACAGAACTCAGAAAACTTACTATTTTCAAACTCCTTCCCATGGTCACTTCTGATCCTGACAATGACATTATCCTTCTCTCTTTGTAACTGAGTGCACAGATCTTTAAACACATCAAAACTATCTGATTTTTCTCTAATGAAGCTTACCCAAGTGAATCTTGAAAAATCATCAACAACCACAAAAGCATACTTCTTTCCTCCAATGCTCTCAACTTGCATAGGTCCCATTAGGTCCATATGTAACAGTTTAAGAACTTTTGTTGTTACCTGATGCTCCAACCTTGGATGAGACTTTCGTGTTTGTTTACCAATCTGACATTCACCACAAATATTGTCTTCATTAATCTTCAGTTTGGGTAGTCTTCTAGTGGCTTCCATATTCATGACTTTCTTCATGCCCTTCAGATTCAAGTGACCAAGTTTCTTGTGCCAGAGTCTGACTTCTTCTTCTGAACTTATGAGACAAGTGGACAAGCTTGTTTCTTCTTCAGACATCCACAAATAGCAGTTGTCATTTGATCTACTGCCCCTCATCAGTACTTCACCTTCTTTACCAGTTACCAGACATTCCTCCTTGTTAAAGTTCACTTTTAACTCTTGATCACACAGCTGACTTATGCTGATCAAATTTGAAGTTAGCCCTTTCACTAATAGCACATTGTCTAGTCTTGGTAATCCATCACTGATCAAGTCTCCAATTCCAAGAATTTCTCCTTTAGCTCCATCACCAAAAGTTACATAGCTGCTGGAATATGGCTTTAAATTACTTAAAAACTTCTTCACACCAGTCATGTGTCTGGAACATCCACTATCAAAATACCAATCTTCCCTAAAGGAGGCTCTCAAAGATGTATGAGCTATGAGCCCAACATTATTACCTTTGGGTTTCCATACCTTCTTGACATTGATTCTGTTTGCAGCAGGTTCCACTTTTCTGTGCTGAAAGTGCTTGGGATAACCATATAGCTTGAAACAGAATGGCTTTATGTGCCCCTTCTTACCACAGTGATGACATACCCATGGCTGAGTTCTCCTCTTTCTCTTAGATTTCTGAGGTTCCTTGCGATGTTCCCTCTAAGATGTGCCTATCATTGGATCATAAGTTCCAACAGCAGGAATGAACCTTTTAGCTTGATTTTGATGTTTGATGCTCAAATTCCCATCAACAAAACCTATGCCTTTTGGTTTCCCTTGGTTCTGACACTCCAAAATCTCCTCCAGCACATCAGTACCAGTATTTAACATTCTGACTTGCTTCTTCATATGATCCAGTTGAGAATTCAGTTGGTTTACCTCATCTTTGAGATCAGAATTTTGTGCTAGAAGGTCACTCCTTTCAGCATGCAGTTGACTGATGGTCTTCTTCTGATCCAATAGTTGTTTACAAACTTCTACACTTCTGCTGTATAGATCTTTGTAATTGTTAGCCAGTTCTTCATAGGACAATTTATCAACACTGGCCTTAGACTCTGATGGAGCTTCAGACTCTGATAGTGCTTCAGACTCTGATAGTGTTTCAGACTCTGATAGTGCTTCAGATTCTGATAGAGCTTTTGAAGCCTTAATTTTAACATCAGACTTGTATCTTTTAGTTAAAGCAACAACATGCTTGGCAGATTCATTCTCTACTTCACTTTCTAAGTCATCTTCATCAGACCAAGAAACAGTCAAGCCTTTCTTCTGTTTCTTGAGGTAAGTAGGACATCCTGACTTTATATGACCATATCCTTCACACTCATAGCACTGAACTCCCTTTGATTGATTGCTCTTCTCATCAGTTCTTGTCTTCTTCAAATCACTTTATTGCTTACTGTTGTTGAATCTGATGTTTTGACCATTTGATTTGGATCTTCTGTCAACATGTTTCAAAATCTTGTTAAACTGTCTCCCCAACAACACAAGTGCTTCTGATAAGCCTTCATCATCCTCATTATTTCCTTGTTGATCCTTAGCATCAGAATTTGCTGCAAAAGCAACACCTTTCCCTTTCTTGTCAGTATGATTACAGAAGGCTGTTTCAAAGTTCAGCAAGGACCCAATCAATTCCTCAACCTTCATGTTGGAGATGTCATGTGCCTCTTCAATAGCAGTCACTTTCATGTCAAATCTTTTAGGAAGAGATATGAGTATCTTTCTCACAATTTTCTCATTAGACATTTTCTCTCCAAGAGAATCAAAAGAGTTAGCCATGTCCAGAACATTCATATAAAAGTCTTGTATGTTCTCATCCTCCAACATCTTCAGATTTTCAAATTTGGTGGTGAGAAGTTGAAGTCTTGACAACTTTACCTTTGAAGTGCCTTCATGAGTAGTCTTGAGAATCTCCCAGACATCCTTGGCTATGGTGCACTGCTTGATCAGTCTGAACATGTTCTTGTCCACTCCATTGAATAGAGCATTCAAATCTTTGGAGTTTCCAAGAGCCAATTCATCCTCATCCTTGGACCATTCTTCCTCTGGTTTCAACACAGTAGTCTTCTCTCCATCTTTGTCCAGCACAACAGGATGTTCCCAACCCTTCAAAATAGCTTTCCAGGTCTTACTGTCTATAGATTTCAGGAAACCACTCATACGAGATTTCCAATACTCATAGTTGGAACCATCCAACAGAGGTGGTCTGTTAACAAATCCTCCTTCCTTGTTCATAATGCCAGAAAAACCTTCCCTGGAGCTTACCCAATAACAGGCAGGGTGCCTGCTCTGATACGAATTAAAATTCTGGCAGGTACTGAAACTGATAGTAAAACAGAGTGCAAAAAATGCAGAACAGAGTACGTATCAGAAGCAGCAAAATAAGGACAGAAAATAAAAGAACACAGTTGATTTGTTAACCCAGTTCGGTGACAAACACACCTACGTCTGGAGGCTACCAAGCCAGGAAGGAAATCCACTAAATAGTATCAATTCAAAGACTCATGACAACAGCCCCTGTTTCACAGCCTTATCACTTAATCACTACCCATATAGATTTCTACCTAGGAACTCCTAGATATAAGATCCCACTTACTTCCTACTCAAGTAATCACTGCCCTAGTGATTATCAGACTCTTAAACAAATCAAGGATGAAGACACTCTTCAAAACAACAAAGACATCACTTTTGCTTAAAAGCTTTAAGTGAACACAACTCAATAACAAAACAACCAACTCTAACACTTGAGTGGTGCACAGAAAAACAAAGCACTAAGCTTACAGACTCAAAAACCTAAGACTTTCTCTATAACTTCTGTTTTTTGATTTTTTCTTCTTTAATAGCAGCGTCCTCCTTATATAGTCTTCAGCAGCACATAATTCTGAACAAAATAATCTTCAACAGATATTGTTCTAAAATTCTTTAGAAGCTCATAGAAGCAAATATATTTTAGAAATATATTTTCCAAAGATTGCTTTGAAAATATATTCTTAAATAACAGGAACAAATCTTCAACAAAGATCTTCACGCGAATTAATCTGCCTTCTAGAAACACCAGCTTGGATAAATCTTCAATCAAATCTTTGAAAGATACTGTGAGAGAATTAACAGAATCAAGGCACAAGAATGAACGCAGAAAACGTGCTTCTGAAATGCAGCTTCTGAAGGTCAACTAAAGTCAGCGTCTGAACAATGCGTCTGAAGGTCAACAAAAGTCAGCGTCTGAACAGTGCGTCTGAAGGTCAACAAAAGTCAGCGTCTGAACAGTGCGTCTGAAGGTCAATGAAAGACAGCATCTGAACAGTGCGTCTGAAGGTCAGCTTTTGAACAGTGCGTCTGAAGTACTGTTCCAGCTTCTGAAGACATACAATTGAGATATCAGCTTCTGAAGACGAACTGCTTGTACATTTGATTTTAGCAAAACATGTAGCCAACAACCAAATATCCAACAAAAACAATATCAGAGTCCATTGTTTCAGAAATCCCTCAAATCAAAACCTCAGAAGCACCTATCCCAATCTCAACCACAATAGTCTCTGATACATCTTCAGTATCAGAAGGTTAACCCATAGAAGCCATGCCCCTTCAGTTTTCCAAACCTGAATCTTAATCTAAACCTGCAACCTCTGATGTTGTCATCACTAAAACATCAGAAGGAGAAGCCCAACCAGAAATCGCCTCACCATTACCTCTCCCAGCCTTTGATGATAACACTTGTTCACTTGTAGTGTCAGAACCACTTTCTGATACTACAGTGCAAGTTATCACAGAAATCCCATCTTCCTCCATCCAACCCATAACTCTTAAACCTCCTCATATCCTTACCTCTAACCTTGACCAGCAAGAGGCGTGCAAGGTTATCTTTGATAGTCTGGAAGAACTCTTTGAATCTAGACATCTTCCTATTAAGCTAGTTAACTATGGTGATAAATGGGAGTATCTAAGAAGACGGGTGAACTCTACTCTGGTCAGTCTTCAAGTCATTGCAGTCGCTTCTCAGCAAGAAGCACTTCAGAACTAGTTCAAGGAAGAGATCAGAAGCATGTAAGCAGTGGAGTTAAAGAAGGACATATTAAGGCAGATTTCAGACTCTGCATTCTTTGAGGATATTCCTAAGGAAGTGTCTGAGGTTCTAAAATCTGGCCTCCAAGCTTCATGGATATCTAAGTTCTTTGTCAAACCAGACAAAGTAATTCTGAAGAGACTGGATCTGGAAGAGCCTGAGATGATCAGATTCACAGATAAGATTAAAGCAGACATGTTAGAAGAGAAGGCAAGACAAACAACTCTGGAAGCTCAACTTTTGGAAGTCATGAAGGAGCAGAAGAATTTAAGTGCAAACCAAGCTGAGCTAGTCAAGAAACAGGAAGAGCTAGTGTCTATGCAAGCAAAAATGGCTAAGAAGCAATCTGAGATGGCCAAGACACAAGTTGATATGGCCAAGCAGCAAAATCAGATGAACTCTGGCATAAATACCCTTCTGGAGATGATGCAAAAACAACAAAAGCCTTAGATGCACACCTTAGCTTTTATGACTTTTTGCTTGTACTTATGATTTCTTTATGCTTCTGATGATTTTTGCTTACACTTGCTACTTATACTATGCTTCTGAACAGTTTGCTTCTGATACAATTTTGGCTCTTATATACTCTGCTTCTGATAAGCTTGCGTCTGATATATTCTGTTACATTCATGATTTTATCCTTATCTTTTCTTACTCATTTTTTGTTGATGACAAAAGGGGGAGTAAGAAACATCAGTTATTTAGGCTCTGAGTCCAAATCTAAGTTAATTAAAAATGACTTAGGAGAACCTTCATCTCACTTCTTAGGCTTTGGATTTAATGTGAATAATTCTAAGTGATGCAATATTGATTTATAAATTCTTTAAGAGCTTAAATTGAATTTAATTAACTTGAATAGAACTTAGGGGGGCTTATAAACCTCGCCTTTTGGACTATTAGACTCAGGGGGAGCTTACAAACCTCAGACCCTAAAGTCAACTTGTTAATTAGATTAACAACAATTGTCTATTAATACATATGTTTGTCATCATCAAAAAGGGGGAGATTGTTGGAACAAAATAAGTTTAAACAATGCCTCTTGAGTTTTTATGATAACAATGTATTAAAAGATCAATTGGATATGCTAATATTTGTTCAAGTGTGCAGGACCATAGACAAAAATTGTTGGATATTTGATTGTTGGCTTCATGTTTGCTAAAATCAAATATACAATCAAAATGTACGTCTTTAGAAGCAGAACTTCAGAAGTTGGGTCTTCAGAAGCTGAACAGTACCTCAGAAGCTGAACCTTCAGAAGCTGGGTCTTCAGAAGATGAACAGTACTTCAGACGCTGAACCTTCAGAAGCTGAACTTCAGACGCTGAACAATACTTTAGACGCTGAACCTTCAGAATCTGAACTTCAGACGCTGAACCTTAAGAAGCTGAACTTCAGAAGCAACTTTCAGAAGCAGTCTTATTTTCGCACTTGGAGTTGTTTATTTTCTCACCTGATCTTTTGAAGATTTGATTGGAGAGTTCTTTCATGTTACTTGTTCTCCAAGCTGCATATTTTCGTGACATATATTTTGAAGATTGGATATTGTTTTATTTGTGAATATATTTTCAAAGAGATCTTTGGAAAATATATATTTCTGAAGAATATTTAGGTCAATATATTTCTGAAAAGAATATTTGATTCACAAATATGTTGCTGCTGAAAGCTATAAATAGAGGACGCCTCTATTGAAGAAAATCACTGAAACTGAAACTGAAGCTATCATTGATAGAGTATTCTTAGGTTTCTAGTCTGTTAATTGTGAGCCTTTCTTGTGTCACCTTGATGCAAGCATAGGACTGTGTTTAGTTGAGTTGTAATTATGAATCACTCATAAGCTTTTAAGCAAGAGTGACGTTTGTGTGTTTTGGAGTGTGTCTCCTACTTTGTTTGTTATTTGAGTTTAAGATCACTGGGGCAGTGATTGTTTGAGGGGAAGTGAGACGGGATCTCAGGTCTAGGAGTTCCTAGGTTGAAGTAAATACGGGTAGTTGCTAGGTGATAAGTTGTAAACTGGGAGTTTGCTGAGATTTTAGAACTAGGACTATCATAATGGATTTCCTTCCTGACTTGGTAGCCTCCAGACATAGGTGTGTTTGTCACCGAACTGGGTTAACAAATATCTTGTGCCTTTTATTTTCTGTATGTTATTCTTCTTCTGTTTTACTCTGTCTTATTGCGCCAGAATTTCAATTGGCATCAGAGCAGGCACCCTGCCTGTTTTAGGTTGAGCTCCAGGGAAGATATTTTCTAGCAGAATGGACAAAGAAGGAGGATTTGTGAACAGACCACCTCTGTTGGATGGTTCTGTAATATCCCGCTTAGACGTAACTTTTATCAGTAACAGAGGAATTATGAGTGAGTAGGGACAAAATGGTAATTTTGAGAGGAAGGGGCATAAATAGGGATAAGCTTGAATATTTCTTCATTATTCCCATGTCCTTCTCTCACTAAATCAGATTTTTCTCTCCCTCTCTCTAGGATTTCGGCTATCTTTAGCAGCAGCCCTTAATCCACCAGGTTTGCAATATTCGATCTCTTACATCTCAAGCAAGCTTTTGGGAAAGATTGAAACAAGAGGAACTAAGGGAAAACCAAGTCAAGAGGAAGGGTTCCAAGACTAGGGTATTGGTAGAAGGAAGCTTGGCACGACCAGCAACTACATGGTGAGTTCCATAGAGTAGATTAACCCTTTTGGGTCATTATTGTGTGAGATTCACAACAATTGCTAAGGTTTAGAAATAAAAGGATAGTTTTTCCCCTTTTTGATACATATGTTTGATTCCAGTTAATCCTTGGATACAATTTGTTTTTCTAGTTTAAAATGAGTCCCTGGCATGTTTCAAAGATCACTCGGCAGTTAGGTATCAAAGTTTTTAATGATTGAAACACATTTTCAGAAAATCCTAAGTCCAACTACAGTCGCAGAGCGACCAGGAGTTTGCTCTGCGAAGTAGTAGAGTTTTGCTACTGCCTAGACTTTGCTCTGCGAAGCTTCAGAAGCTGACTTCAGAAGCTGGCTTCAGACTCTGACTCAGAAGCTGATTTCAGAGTCTGAAGGTTCAGACGCAGGTAATCGCAGAGCGAAGTCCAGGGTCGCAAAGCGAAGTTGTCCATAATGACTTTTTATTAACAAACAGTTGTACCATGCCAATGATCTTTGATATTCTTTGGGGTGAAGATACTCATAGACTTTCCAAGATTAATCTAGGATAAAGATATGTGTCAAACTGAGTGATGGGTAATTTATCCACAAGAATTATTATAGATGGGATAGTAAGCCCAGAGGTATGACATATGATAACGATATGTCTAGAACCTTTAATAGGTTAACAGGAACTGAGAGGTATTCAGTTGGAAGTACATGAGTACTAGGAATGTTTCTTAACATTCAAGGATTCATATGAGAAAAAGCTAACACAATTCAACCCCCCCTTCTTGTGTTTTTCTCACCTTCAGCAGGGTCCATTCAGAATCTTAAAGAAATTCATCCAACCTAACTCTTCAAATCTTGCCTTCATATTGTATCCGTTCTTTGAGAATGGTTCGAAGTCCATAATCTGCTCCTTCACCAGTTTGAGTTCATTAAATTGAATCTTCATTGTCCTTTTCTTGAGAGTTGTTGAACCTTGATTAGATGCTGACTTAGCCAAAGACATGATTCTGAGTCTTGAAGTGTTCTAAAGGTTTGTTTTTGAAAAGGAACTGTTTTTCTAAAAAAGGATTGAGGATGAACGTGTGGGAGGTGAAAATGAAAAGTGTGTGATTTTGATTAATCTTTTCACATTAGATGTTTTGAAAACATAAATGATTATTAACGACAGACAAAAGAAATGATGTAATGATAAAGGGGGCGCGAGGTTTTAGTATTCAAAGCAAGCCATCATTGCCTAGCAGTTATTATTCAGCAGTTAAGATACACGTCAGACAAAACTTCCCTTTTTAATGTCACGTAAATGGGCCAGATGTCAATAAAGTACACATGAGACCTTTCCACTTATGTGACACGTCAGAGACTGTGTTGTCTGAGTCTGAAACATCAGATGTTCTGATCTAGGCAGATATTTTATTCCCTGCAGACTTGCTCATAGGAGATTCTAACAGAAATGACCTCTGTGTCCTAGTAGATTCTGAGTTTCATCATACCCTAAGTCTCTTGAATAACAGACGCCTGTCATAACTTTACATGGATTCTGAGCATTCTATTTGATGATCCTCTTCTGATTCTTCATCAGATTTTCAGCACTATTCCTGTATATCTTTTCAGCTGGATTTGATATTTTTCATCAAGCCTCTCTTGTTAGCAGATAAAGTAGGTATATATATTCTTCAATTGGTAGAGTTTCAGAAGTATATATACCATGTATGCCTAGATTTTTCAGGATATTCATATAAGAGTATACTGAGTGAATCAAGGCATCAATTGATTCGGATAGATTCAGATGTTTAGATTATAACTGGTATAACTAGATTGATAATTAAGGATAAGTTCAGATGAGAGATTTTTTAAAGTCTAAAGAAGCAAAAAACATTGTCGTTTGAAGGGATTGTTTTTTTTTCATAAATTTCTTTTTTGCCAAATACTCATAAGAAGTTCTAACATATTGTTGTACTTCTGGTAGTCTCTTAACTAGTTCAACATTTTAAGCTATAGAGGTTACTTAATAGTTATCATGTTGTAAGATTGTTGATCCATAATTATCAATCATTGTTTGCCCAATAATTAACACTTCTTTTGATCCTCCTAAAAACTTAAAGAACAATGTTCCTTTCTTGGACTCAAGATCTTTAACAATTTTAACAAGCTGAAGACTTAAATAGATTCATACAAACTCATAATTGCTTCCACATAACCAAATTATGTTAAGCTCTTTATGCTGACATCTATCAAATTATAAACAGAAATATGTACAAAAAAATAGGATAAGAATATTTTACTAGTAGTCATTCTCCTAAAGACTTCCTGCTCAAAGACAACTCCAAGAGACTTACAAGTGCTCAAGCACACAGGCAAGATACTTCTAATGCTCTAAGGACACACCTAAGAGACTTCTATTTGCTCAAGGTTTCACCAAGAGACTTATACGTTTTAGCTTCACAAGCTAAAGACTTCTAATTTGTTCTACACCAGATTTAACAATGTTTAGTGCATATGAACAAATGAACAGATTCTCTACAACTCTAGGATTTCTAAGATACAAAGTGTGGTAAGAAATATCCTAAGTGTTTTGCGCTATATGATTTGACAGAGTAAAGACACAATTTAATAGCAGAGTCTTATTAATCTTCTTCATGGTCTTCAGCTCCTTTTATAGGCAGGGATTTGAGAGACGTTGGAGAAGAGTGCCAGCGCAAATAGAGTCGTGGAGAATATTTGACCAAGAACGTTGGTCCTTTGCCTGATACGGATAATCTCGTTGGATGGTCTTTGAATTTTCCTTTGCTGAAAGAAGAATTATCTATTGCATTACTTTGTTCTTGATGTCCTTTGTCTGATAGTGCACGTAGATAGAAGAAGACAAAATAATTGCACCTATTAGAACATTGATAGTGACAGTTTACATAATAGGATGAAACCTACGTGGATTTTGGGTCCCTCATAACTTACTCAAGTTTGAGGGAGATCCAAGTCTGTAATGTCTGCTTCTGAGTCTGATGACCATAATAGAGTCTGTTGAGTTGTCTCTCTAGAATCTGTGTGGTATCCGTCTTCTTAGGACGTTGACTTTTGGTTAACCTTCCTTTGGTCTTCTACCATATTCTTCTTAACTTCTCTTGTTCCTTCTAATGCTCTTCATATGTTCATCCTTGATAGATAGATTCTTCCTTGATTCTGCACACTTGAATATATGTTAGTATTCCAATTGTTCTTCAATACTTTGTTATTATCAAAACCTTATAGGAATTGTCCAAGACACTTCTTGTTCCAACATAATTTGTCCATAAGCAACCAAGAGGTCAAAAATTTCATCACATTTTGTAATATCAAATGTGTAAGTTTTAGGAATAAATTTATCATTCTTAGGTTCGAATAGGTTTTTTCCATCTTATGACCTTAACACTTTGCATGTGTATGGAGGCCCAGGTTTTAGTTCTGCTACACTAACCTCACTCTCTTCGACATCCTCATAAGCAACGTCGAATTCTTGGTCACTGTCATTACTTTCGAAATAAGAAACCTTCTATTTTTTATGGTACTTATTTGTCCTTGCTTTTTCAGCCTTAAGTCTTTCGACCTGTCGAACCGTATCAGCCAATTGGGCCATATCCCTTAAGTGTTGAGTGTCTAGATTTTTCCTAATGGAGTAGTCTAGGCCTCCAGCAGCCATTTCGACTAGTTCATGTTCAGGGACTTGTGTAAAGCATCTAGTCTTCAGGAGCCTAAACCTATTCATGAAATCATCTATAGACTCAGACATTTTTCGCCTAACACTGGTCAATTCCTTAAGACTAATCTTGGATTGACCCATGTAAAATTGTTCATGGAACACTCTTTCTAACTGGTTCCAATTGTGAATGGAATGAGGTGAGAGTGTTGTAAACCAAGTAAAGAAATTTTTTGTTAAGGAATTGGGTAAATATTTCATCCTTAAATCCTCATTATTGGCTATGTCTCTAGCCTCAGTCAGATAACGAGCAATATGTTCGACTATTGATTCACTGGTGTCTCCAGCAAATTTTGTGAACTTGGGGATTTTCCATCCCCTGTGGAGTTGAGTTTGTAGAACATATATTCTAACAAAGCTGAAACAAAATTAGGCATATGCAACCCTATATTAAGGTCATTTTAGGCCAAAATATTTTTGACCATATTGGCCTAATTATTATGTCCTCCCAGATTGTTCTGTTGGACATTTCTAACTATTACATTAGCATCTTGGTGCCTATTAACCAAAACGACTTCAGGATTCCTACCCCCCCCCCCCCCCCCCGGATACAAGTTCAACTGGTGGAGGCACAAGTTGTTGTTGTCCTTGATTAGTAGGATTTCCCTCGTTAGGCTTTTCGACAATTTGAAGGGGCCTATGATTTTGTACTAGAGGGATTTGTTGGTTTTGTACTTGGGGAGTACCAAAAAAGTCATCAATCTTCCCCATTTTAGTGGGCAACATTTGGTAAGTTTGGTTAGTGTTTTGGATTGATGGATTAAACATTGTGCCTATTTGTTGTGTCAACATGTCAACCATGTCATGATTTCTGTCATCCATTTGTTGTCTCATTGCAAGGAGAGAATTTGTGGTTAAGGATGGTGGACCATTTCGACCAGGAATGCTAAGTGCAAAACCTGAGGCCAAATGTGTGTTATAAGGGGAAAATGCAGTTGTTGCATTATCTGCATATGTAGATGCATTAGTTTGAAGGCCTGTCATCACTGTTGTTGGCATACCATAGGGATAATCCCTAGTGACCATTGGTAATGTAAATTGTGCCATAGAGAAATCTATTATCCACAGAGCTTCCAATTAAGGGATTGGTACCCTTAGGGGTCATATGGAATATTATTGGTGGTGGCACAGAAGCCACTATTTATGGACGTGTCAATGTTGTTATTGTCGAAACAGATGCAGGGGCAGTTACCCCCATAACCGTCAAAACTGGCATGGGAGCAGTTACTCCCATAGCAGTTGACACATTGACGCCACTAACTGTTGAAACTAACGCCTGGGTTGATTGTTCTTGCGTGGTTTGCATGCTACCTTGTGCATTAGATGCATATGAATTATTTGTTGAATTAGGACGAACCATTTCTGGAAGGGCTTTGCCACTTCTTAAACACATACACAATTGAAAAACTTTTTAGAAAAAATTTGACAAGATGCTTGAAAAACATTTCCCAGAAGCATTTTTATACAAGAACTGGTATCAAAACTCTTAGAAAAATTTTGAAATACTGGAATTTTCTTCCCAAAATTTGCACAAATAGGGCCGCACTGGGCGTGCCAATTTGTTTACCAGTGTTTTTGGTAAATAAAAGTGCTAGTTTTAAGATGTTACCTGCAGGATCAAACTAGAAATCCTAGGACATGTTGTGCAATGTTTTTCCAGAAATTGTTTGAGTGTTCATGATGTTCATGAGTTTTAATGCAAAAAGATGAAGATAATTGTCTAATTCGACAGAAATCAACAAGAAGGTTTATGAATTTAGGAGAAAAGTAGAAATCTTTAAAGATTAAATCAAAGGAATTTAAAAGAAAGTAATTTGCATTACATTGATAAAAATGTGGTTCATCAAATCAGTTACATACATTCTTATGACTCTTTCCTCTCTACGCTTGGATAATTCGAGTGTGAAGAACTTTTGCATGTGATTTGTGACCCCGTTTTCCTATGAAAAACTACTATATATAAATAAGAAAATAACTAACAAACCAATGTCCCTAAACTATAAGTCTTCAACAGACTTGACCTGCATTCTACGTGTCTTGGACCTTTGATCTTGCCTCTTCAGAGAGGATTTGAATTCCTTCCATTCAGATCCATATACTTTGAAGAACGCTAACATCAAATGTATCCTGTCGAATCACACTTATATTCAGACTACACTTGAAGGAACTTCCCTTCGACAAACAACTTCACCTGTCGAAAACAAACATTTGAATTATAGGCTAACATTCACATAGTGCATTCTACACACCGAAGAATAATGTGAAACTTCCAGTATTTTCTCCTCTCTCCCTTTTCGATTTGTGTTGACGAGTCTTTCTTCTCTTCATCTCCTTTTTTTTGCCCCTTTGGAATTAAGAGTGTTCTTAAGATCATAGTCTCTTTTCGATATATTGTTCCTTTAGAAATAAGAATGATCTTAAGAGTATAATCCCTTCAATCATTTATGTCACACTTATATATAAGTGGAGAGATGTCATATTAGGGTTGGAGTGAGAGTGTTTTTGTGAGAAGAGTAGCCACCAAGAAAAGAGAAAAGAATAGAGAAAGTAAATCCCATTTTTCTCAAGTCTGTCTCAGTAAAACAACGATTTTGGATTCGTTACCCGTTGAATCGGGTTGATTTTTGGAGAGAAGGTTTGCAACACCTGGATCTACCTTTTAACCGTTCGAATCGTCGAAAGAAGGTCTGAGCTAAGAGAAATTTGTCTCTCCCTGAAGCATTTCAATCAGTTGTTCGAGTTCGTGGGCGTCGTTGAGTTATTTTTATTATCGTATGTTGTGTGAAGGCTTCAATCTAGGTATGGGGTTAGGGAGAAGAGTTCGAGTACATTAGTGTAAAATAATGGGAAGTCGTATTTCTTACAATTCATTTGAGGCTCACTGTGACAGTTGTAGCCTTTGAGAGAATAATTAATGTGCAAATTTAGAAGTGTGAGGTTAAAAGAGGATTTAGAAACATTATTAAGGTGTTGCTTGATTTAAATTATGTGAATATGTGATATTTGATGTCATCGATAAATTTTGTGTGTGTTCATGCTTAATTTGCGGCAATTATTTGGATTGATGAATTATTCAATGATTGATATAAATGTATTTTTAATTTAGAAAATACTAGTTGGGTTAGGGTGTTACACATAACAATGCCCAATAAATAAAAACTAAAATATAGGTGTGAAAAATAATGAGCTTGTGAATTTTTTGTCCAACCGATAAGAGATTAGATCGACACTTAAACTAGCGGATGTTCTGATTACGAATGGGTAGGAGGGAAATATGCACATGTGAATTTGAGTAGGATTTTCCACTTATGGGATTGGGGATCATGGATTTTACGGTGAAATGACCAACTCTCTAAGCCACATAAAACAAAGTTGCCAAACATGAGAAAACATGTTATGAGTCAACATGTTTTTATACCATTTGTGTTTACTTCTGATGTCATTTTGATCTTGTTTCTGATTTTTAGAATTTCAATCCTTAGTATCTCTTAACTTGCAATTCTGATCTACATGATCAACAACATCAAGTACACATGATTTACATTCTTTTCTTCAACAAGCTTGATCTTTGACTTCTAAGATGAGAATCAATGTTGAAACACCAAAACTGATCTTTGTGCAGCTGTTGTCTTCATAAGTTCTTGGTGAAATTTGATGCAACACAGACTTTGTTCCACCATTTCATTGACAGGCATCTTGACTCTATATTTCTAGAGGATGTCATGCAGCTCCTGAAATTCTCCTCCTGCCTCTTCCTTTGGTTGCTCTTCTTCCTTCTGAGGGGTGTCTTCAGCTATTTCTAATACCTTGATCTGCTCGTCTTTTTCAGCTGATTTTGATTTATAGATACTTAGGGAAAAAGTTGCGAATAGAAATGAGGATGAATTTTATTTTAAGATGGTTAATACAAAAACTGTTGATGGAGTTCATAGACCAGTGTATGTAACTAACTACTTTCTATCCATTTTGGTGTGGATCTTTAAGGAATTTTATTCCCTTATTTAAATCAAAATAAACTTTTCTTCTTTGAGATAAATAGCCATTGCATACATCATGATTGTTAATGAAATGCATTAATCAAAGGATCCTTTAATTTTTAATGAAATACTTTTGAGTTTTAGTCTTGAAATCTCTTGTGGTTTAATATATTTAATTTTGTCTTGTTAAAAAAACAATTTGAGGTTCATGATATATTTGTGAATTATCATAGATTTAGTGTGGATGGAGCATGATAAGGCCTTGGTGTAATGATGTAATCTGATGGTATAAAACAGGTGTACATCATAGTACACCACCTTAACGCTGAACAAAAACACCACCTTTCATCTTTTCGTAACCCTAACCCCCCCAAAAACCAAAGCCAAAACCAAAACCAAAACCAAAACAAAATTGTCTCATCGTTCAATAGACACATAACCCTTTCTTCTTCTTCTTCGTCGATGCTTCTTCTTGGTAATTCAAAAGCTCAAACGGGGAGGGTTCCTTTGTTAACTGCTCTCTCTCTTCTTCCTCTTCATGTCTTCAATTACCGCTTCTCCTCTTTCAGGGTCTCCAAAAACCCTACCTTTTGATTTCCCTCCTAAACCTTCTCTTCTTTTTCATTCTCTTCAATTTACCTTATTCCATCTTCCTCTTCCATCTCTTCAGCAATATGAGCAATTCTAAGGTTCCATTTTTTGCTTTAATCATTCTATATTTCGCTTATTTTCATGTTTTCTGTGATTTTTTTATTTTTTTAGTTGAAAGTGGTAACGAAGTGATTATATTGTGAACAATTGGTCAAAGATTGTTTTTAGTTTAATGTTCCTTTGGTTTGAGCTTGTTATTTTTGGATCTGATTTTTCAGTTGTTGTTTCAATTGATGTTTGTAATAGTTTTGACTTGTGATGAATCATGAATTAGGAATACCTAATTAGGGTTTTGTTATTGTTAATCAATTTGAATGTAATCGGGAGTTGGGTAGCTCAACTGGTTTTAGCTAAGGGAAAAGAAGTTGGAGTTCGAACCCGGCCGAAGGAGAAAATGTTAATCTAACAAACTAACTACTAACATTTGCCATTAAAAAAACAAACAAAAAAATCTATTTGAATGTAATGTTTTATTTCTTTTTCCCTTTTAATGTTTTGTTGTGAGTTTGTTTTTTTTTTGTTTGAAATGGTTGTTTAATTGTTTTATATTCTCCCTCTTCAAAAAAAATTGTTTTATATTATCATATTTAAATTCAGTGTTGTCAAATAGCGGTTCTAGCATAGCGGAATTTGAACAAACCACTATTGTTCTGCGTTATGCTATTTAGTACGATGCAGTTCTATAGCTGCAGCATAGTAGAATATGGACAAACCGCTGTTTTCTTCAATCCCGCAATTGACAACATTTTTTAAATTTCATATTGTTGAAAATGCTGATTTTGTTTTTGGGTTTGGGAGCAGGTGTTACTATTTGGCTCATTTACTGAAGATGAAACCAGATCATTGCGGGTAAAAAAGTCTTCTGCGAGAAATGAAAAGCCTGTCGAGAAGAATCAGCTGCAATTTGGTTCTCTGAATTCTGTTACTGTTGAATCAAGCAACCTGCCAAATTCACCGAAAGCACCAAACAGTGCTCCTCTCCATGATTCTCAGAAATTTAACGGAGTGAACGGCGTCAGTGTGAATTTACCTCAAGTAACAGAAACTATAAAAGAGAATGGCAGCATTACTAATTTCTCCATCGGTCCCTCAAGTATCACTAGTGCAAACAAAGTGAAAGAACATAGTGTTTGTTCTGTTACACCAATTGATGAAAATGGTACTGCAAACCAGTTCACGAATTTGAGCTTGGATGCTTCCGAGGCTGAAAGTTTGAAGAATGTGTTCAAAAATGGTAGTGGTGGCGATTCTTCATCAAAGTTATTTAACCAAGACTTGAAAAAGGCACCTAATGGGCATGCTGTTATGCATGTCAAGGATCTTCAGCCTCGAGGCCTTATTAACTCTGGGAATTTATGCTTCCTTAGTGCAACCGTGCAGGCTCTCTTGGCTTGTTCTCCTTTTGTTCAGCTTTTGCAGGAATTAAGAACTCGTACCATTCCTAAGGTAGTCTGTCCTCTGCTGCATATATCAACAACTAATACTGCTGTTTGATAATTTTCACTTAACTCATGAGCTGCATGACAATCAATGAACACATAAAAGCTGAATTCAAAAGCTGTGTTTAGCATAAAAGTTTTCTTACGGATAGTAAATTGTTGTATCATAGAACGATTTGTATGTATTTAGACTTCCCTTGTAATCAGAAAAGATCAAAAACTGATATTGCATGCTTATTACTGTGTAATTTTTCAGGTTGGCTATCCCACACTGAAAGCATTTGCTGAGTTCGTAACTCAATTTGACATGCCAATCGGAATAAACTTAAAGAAGAAAGATACAGATTCTTTTGAGTTTGGACGGGCATTTTGTCCTGTTATGTTTGAAGATGTTCTGAAAAATTTTACTCCGGATGTGCCAAATAGCATTTCAGGAAGACCAAGGTTGGTGACAATTTAATTTTTAATTTAATGTTATTTTTATGCTACTCCCACTTAGTGGGATAAGACTTGGTTGTTGTTGTTTATGCTACTCTTCCCTGCCCAGGACAAGACTTTTCAGATATGTTCATTCCATAACCACTTTTTTAGTCGAGTCGTTGAATCTCTTGACCACAATCACAATCAGTATGTTTCTGGTCATGTCATGAAAACCTATATGCATCCTAATTGCCTAATTTTCTATGGACATATATGAGGCCATTTTAAACTGTAATAGTTTTTCTTCTTGAAAATAATTGAGAAATGGTTATGTTTATAATCTTCAGAATATATATATATATATATATATATATATATATATATATATATATATATATATATATATATATATATATATATATATATATATATATATATATATATATATATATAGGGACTTGATTGTAGTTTGCTATACACTGAGAGTTACAATTTTAGAAGCCCACTTTTTTTTTTAGGAGTTTGCATTCATAGATACAACCTTTAATAGCTTTTCTACTCATCATTTTTGTCGTTCTCTTATATGTTTGTTATTTATACAAGTATACAATTATTTAATGAACCATCATGTCCCGAAATTTATACACAATATTCAGGAAGTTATTCAGTCATTTGCGAGTGTGCAATGCACTCACATGCTTAGGTATGATGTGATTGGTTGTGATATTAGCTTGCAATTTTTATGATACTCATGGTACCAACATGCCACTTTCAGGCAAGAAGATGCTCAGGAATTTCTGAGCTTTGCAATGGATCAAATGCATGACGAATTACTGAAGCTTGAAGGACAGTCTTCAAGTCTTAATGGTAGCAAATCTTTTCTAGTTTCTTCTGTGGAAGATGATGAATGGGAAACAGTAGGGCCAAAGAATAAATCTGCTGTTACAAGGACTCAAAGCTTTATTCCCTCAGAATTAAATAGTATTTTCGGAGGACAACTCCAAAGTTTGGTGATAACTAAAGGTACAGGATATAGCTTTTAAATGGTGTGCTTAGTGAAATAATTCATTTTTTGTCTCGTCATATACCCACCAAGATGTTGTAAAATCTCATCTGGTCTGTCTTTCTGTCACTTCTGTGGCATTGTTTTTTCTAGTTTTGACTTGTGATTTTGAAGTTCCACATTTTTTCCCTTGCTGTAATTCATCCCCTTCATTGCCATTTTTAATCGGAGCTTTGGGATAAAAAGGGAAAATAAACTAAATGAAAACAAGCATGGCCATATCATTATTTATTTTTTTCCTTTTCAGGAAATAGATCTGCCACTGTTCAACCATATCGCTTGATCCATCTTGACATTCACCCTGATGCTGTTCACACCATTGAGGATGCCCTGCACCTGTTTTCTGCTCCAGAAACTCTTGAAGGTTACCGAGCATCGGTCTCTGGAAAGGTATTTACCCTTTAATTTAGTTTTGAATACATTTTAAATACATGACTATTAAAGCTAGCACTTACAATTTCAAAAGGAATAAGGACTATGGTTTTGATGAGTGCAATATGATGCATGCATGGGTTATCCTAAATAGTTGGCATTTCCTACTCTGGGTTGTTAGGTGTCATATTTGGTACGTGGCACGCATGGCCACCTACCTCAATTTAAATATTATATCTATTACTGCTAATAAAAATTGATATATTTTTTCAGGCAGGGACTGCAAAAAAATCTATTAAGATACAGACACTTCCTAAAGTAATGATATTGCACCTAATGCGTTTTGGTTATGGAAGCCAGGGAAGCACCAAGTTGCTTAAGCCCGTGTACTTTCCTCTTGAATTGGTATTGGGTCGTGACCTGCTTGTTTCACCATCTACTGAGGTAAACATATCTCAATATTCCAGTCACTGCATTTTGAAAATCAATCAAATAACTTTCTCTTGGATTGTTATGATAAATGCTGGCTTCCCTTTCTGGTGGTTGCTAGTATGCAACCTGCTTTATTCTCAATGGTACACTCCTAATTTTTTCGTGGGAATTAACTTTACAGGAAGATTTGTCAAGATTTTTGTTATAAATTTCCTTTACATACATTTAAGATTTATTCTATTCAGATTGCTTTTAAGTTTTACGGCTTCACAAAATAATTAGGATATCCTCTAGTTTAAATAATGTGACACATTATTCTGATCATTGCTTATGCTAGACTGCTTGTTAGTACTCCCCCCATCACTCTGGAAGATCTAATTAAAAATACAGCTTGGATGGATTACTAGTTTCTAGTGCATTTCTCTTTTTCTTAAGATGAAAAAAACTTTTTAGTGCATTGATTTAAACTATATTGGCCAAGGGTAGAGCAGTTGTCACGATTACGTCTTATTTACTGCTGTTCTTACGCAAGTGTTTCAATGACTTCAGACCACAAGTTTTTTCACCATATAGAGTATTTATTTACTTTTTGAATGCTTCCTTGGACTGTTGACCTGTTAAATTACATTTATTGGCTCAATTGATAAGTTACTTGGCTTTAGTTAAGCAATCATCTGAGTATTTTGAATGAAAAATAAATAAACTCTGTCGCGAGAGGGGGGTTGGGTTGCTTAACTGGTTTGAGCCAAGGGTTGAAGGAATTAAAGGACGGGGGTTCAAACCTCAGTGAAGGAGAAAATACCAACTTAACAACTAATATACTGATATTTGCCTAACCAAAAAATAAACTGCTGGGAGGGTTTTACTTCGCAAATGGGTAACTCAAGACTCAAGACTCAAGTTAGTCAAAACCCAATGCAGCTTTCAGATACCGAGGAATCTATATGACAAAAATAATGACCAGTTAGTTTTTTGCTTACAAACTTTTGTGAAGAATATGAAGAGATGTTTGCAAAACAAATATGATAATGTTTTGTCTGCAGAATAGTAATTTTAAATTTTTAACGGAGTTTGGAGTCTTGATGGTAATGATTGAAAGACATAATGGTCGACTGATTTTTATTCTTCTGCAGGGTCGAAAATATGAACTTGTTGCTACAATTACTCATCATGGAAGGGAGCCTTCAAAAGGGCATTACACAGCTGATGCCCAGTACCCTAATGGTCGGTGGCTGCGATTTGATGACGCATCTGTCTTTGCTATTGCAACAAATAAGGTGCTGCATGATCAGGCCTATGTTCTTTTCTACAAACAGATATAAGCATATACATATTACCCTGTTGATATCTACTCCCCTTTGCACTTTGAGAAAAACCATCTTGTAAGATAGGGTTGACAGTTGATTAATGTTTTGCCTGGAGAAGATGCGAGTGATTATTCATTAAGGTGATATCATTTATGTTGTAACATTCTTTTCCTCCTTGTTATCTAGACCATGAAAAGTTTTGCAGTCCTAGTTTAGGACGTGAACATGTGATCATGTTACAGTTAAAAGCGTGTGAGAAACACAGCTTATTGTAAAGTTTCACTAGCTCGAAAGAAATTGGGATTTAAATCTATGATTATAAAGCTTCACCTTTGATGTGTTGATTGTTGATTTTGTACTTATTGTTGCAGTCTTTGTTTATTGGGCCATTCCTGCTTATTCTTCTATATTTGGTCCTTGATGTTTTTTATAAGCATTTTGGTCGTTGATGTTATTTTTGTCCAAAAAAGTGAAGTGGTCCATGGTAAGTCACATGGAATGGTTTAGCTTTCCAGTTTTTCTCACCATTTTTTTTTCCCTCCATAACACATTTTTTCGGTAAATTGACAGAACTAATAAGTTAACTGATAGCAGATCAACTTTAGTTGTTAGTAAACTCATAGATTGAATTTGTATTGTTTGATAAAAGTAATTGTTGAAATAACCGATAAATATGCAATGATTTAAATTATATTTGTAATATTGAATTCTGTTCGATCATAATTTTACTCAATTGTTCAATTATGATAGTAAGTAAAACTGATAGAAAAACTGTACTCGTCTGTTTGATTGGAGATATTTTTTTTTTTTATGGGGGAGGTAATATTTTAAATGTAGTTTGTTTGGTTTAATTTTTTAGGAGGAGAGAGAGGGAATATAGAGCAATTTTTGATTGGGAAATGCTTTTCTTCCGATCCAATATGTTGACTTCTGGTTGACATTTCTTTAGATCTTCCACCATAGTCTTTTGAGCTTCTCTTGTGCTTTTGATGCTTTAATATTAGTATATCCAATTGTTCTTCAATACTTTGTTATCATTAAAACCTTAGAGGAATTGTACAAACCACTTTTGTTCCAACAATCTCTCCTTTTTTGTTGATGACAAACACAAGTATTTGAAACAATTGTTGTTAATCTAATTATTAGGTAGACTTCAGGGTCTGAGGTTTGCAAGCTCTCCATGAGTCTGTGATAGTCCATTAAGGTGAGGTTTGCAAGCTCCCCTTAAGTCCTATCTGATAGTTCCTAAGGTGAGGTTTGCAAGCTCCCCCTAAGTTATATCCTGGTTAATTAAATTCATTGTTAATTATAGTAAAACGCATCAGAGCACATACATATTAACACATCAGAACTTTATAGGGTATCAGGTTCTTAAACATATCAGGGCTGTGAAAATCTGTTTCGTTTACTTAAGTCTGATAACATCTTTTAGAGTCTGATGAGTTCTTAAAAACACATGTTAAATAAAGAATAAATTTATCAAAACTTTAACTTTTATCAAATTCTTAGACATATCAGAACTTCTCAAGTATTTAAGTCTAGTTACGTATGATAACTTCATTAGATTCTGAAAAACTTTCAATTAGGCGCATATTAACTTGAATTAAATTAAGTTCCATTAGCTTTTTCAATTAGGCTCATAACTCAAATACTATTATTCTACTCCCCCTTTTGTCATCAACAAAAATATAAATGCAAGAGTAGTAAAATCATGATTAAATAAAGATGCAATCGGATTTGATAAACAAACTTCATTAATAAGGGAAATTACAATAGGGAAAATAAAAAAGTAAAACAAACAAAAAATAACTCAAAAGTAAAATAAAATCCTAATGTTTGAACTCGACATTCAAACGTCCTCTCAATCTTATTTAGTCTTCTGGTGGTTCATCTTCAAGATCTTCTGGAGCGTCTTTAAAACACAACTCTTACTTCAGCTTCATGCTCAAAGCTGCAGCTCCAGAAACCTTCACAACCTTAAATCTGACACTGGGAAACGTACTTATAAGTCCTTTACATCCAAATCCAGTGGTCGGGTCTTCAATGTAGTTTAAGCAACCATCATTAGGCACAAAGGCATCAATCTTCTTCCCATTTTTGATGAGTTGAACCCTAACACCTTTGCGAATAGCAGTGTTGGGCTGCTTAGCCTTGATATCAGTCACATTAGATGAGATATGTTGAATAATGTTGATATCAAACAACTTTTGTTTTTGCAAAAGTTGCGTAGTTCACTCCATTTAGAGCTTCAGAACTTCTCATCCATCCTTGCTTTGCGAACAGGGTCTTCATATCACACTCATCCACAATGGATATCTTGAGCATCTTCAGTTCTTTTCCAAGAGCTTCCATTGTTCTTTCTTTGAGAATGAATGTTCTTTTCCAGATGCTTAAGAGTTCTACATTTTGGAGTTTGATTTTACTAAAAGTTCTTTGAAAGCGAAGAGATTTTTCAGAAAACATTTTGAAGAAAGAGTGAAGTGAAAGGTTTTGAGTGAAGACAAGGTATACCTAAAGTAGATAGACTTTTCGACTTCAGGTGTTTTTTAAAACATAAGATCAAACAAAAACATTAATGGCATTTGGGGACGCGAGAATACAGTAATCAAAGCAAATACATCACTGCCTTACAGTTATTACCCAACAGTCACACGCCACATCAGAGACTTACTCAGAAATGTGATACGTAGATGGATAGGTGTCATTAAAGATGTTTTGAAAGACCTTTCCACTTCCATGTACTGTCAAAGCCTAAATTTTCCAACATTTGGGTATCACCAGATGATGTAGGTACTCAGACTCAACTTTCCATCAAAGGCATCAGTTAAGAGACTCTGACTAATGTTGCATCTGAGTTCCTCCATACTCTGTGTTATCCTTCAGAGACAAGCATCATTCTGAGATAAAGTGCATGTTCAGATTCTTTTTAATAAAATCAAATCGTTCAACAATTAAGGGTTTTGTGAATATATCAGCCCATTGATGATCAGTATCAATGAATTGTATATCTATAACACATTTTTCAACATAGTCTCTTATAAAATGGTGTTTTATCTCAATGTGCTTGTCTCTTGAATGAAGAATTGGGTTCTTAGACAAACAGATGACAACAGTATTATCACAGTAAACTAAGATTTTTCTTTTTGAAATCTGATAGTCTTCTAACTGATGTTTCATCCAGAGTAGTTGTGTGCAACAATTTGCAGTTGAGATGTATTCTGCTTCTGTTGTGGACAATGAAATAGTGCTTTGTCTCTTACTAGCCCATGATATCAAGTTCTCACCAAGGAATTGACAACTTCCACCAGTGGATTTTCTTTCAATCATATCCCCAGCATAGTCAGCATCACAGAATCCAACTAGCTTATAATCCTAAAATTTCTTGTAAAGTAATCCAAGATTAGTTGTTCCCTTCAGATACCTGAAGATTCTCTTAACAGAAGTTAGATGAGACTCTCTAAGATCTAATTGGAATCTAGCACACAGACAACCACTAAATAAATATCTGGTCTGGAAGCTGTTAGATAAAGCAAGGAACCTATCATACCTCTGTATAGCTTCTGATCCACCTTGCCGCTTGATTCTTCTTTGCTCATGTTGCAGTTGGGGGTGCATTGGTGTAGTCATTAGCTTACAATCCTGCAGCTTGAACTTCTTCAGAAGCTCCTTTGTATACCTGGATTGATGAACATAGACTCCATCTTTGCATTGGTTGATTTGAGTACCAAGAAAGAACTTCAATTATCCCATCATACTCATTTCAAACTCAGCCTGCATAATCTCATAGAACTCCTTGCAAAGAACAACATTAGTGGAACCAAAAATGATATCATCAACATATATCTGAACTATCAAGATATCTTTCTTTAGTGTCTTTCTGAAGAGAGTCGTATCAACCTGTCATCTTTTAAAACCTTTTTCTAACAAGAAATTACTTAGTCTATCATACCAAGCTCTGGGAGCCTGTTTCAGACCATATAGTGATTTCTTAAGTTTGAAAACATAATCTGGGTGTTTTAAATCTTCAAACCCAGGAGGTTGTTTTACACACACTTCTTCAGAAATGACACCATTCAGAAAGACACTCTTAACATTCATCTGATATAAGGTGATGCCATGATTGACAGCGTATGACAGAAGTAACCTAAGTACTTCCAACCTAGCAACAAGTGCAAAGGTTTCAGTGTAATCTATACATTCCTGCTGACTATAGGCTTGTGCTACCAGTCTAGCTTTGTTTCTTACCACCTAACATTGTTCATTAAGCTTTTGTTCCAATGATGTTCTTATGTTGTGGCTTGACAACTAGATCTCATACATCATTTCTTTGAAACTGGTTCAGCTCTTCTTGCATAGCTACAATCCATCCATCATATAACAATGCTTCATCCATAGAGGTAGGTTCAATTAGTGAGATCAGTCCCAAAAGTGATTCATTCATGAATGTTGATCTTGTCTTTAGAGGACTGTTCTTGTTCCCAATGATTAACTCTTCTAGATGTGAGGATTTGTATTTGAATGTCCTTCTGGATTGAGTAGCTTCTTCTGAACCGTCATGGGCTTCTTCAGAGTCTTCATTATGTTGATGGTCTTCAAATGGCACATCAGTTTCAGGTTCGTCTGGTGTATCAACATATTTTGTGGCCTATGAAGTTGGTACGATTGCTTGTACAAGTTCTGATTCATCTTCTGATATCTGTATCTCTGCAAAACTTTCAACTAGCTCTAACATTTTATTGTCAGGCTCTTTGTCATCAAATCTGATGTGCATTGATTCTTCCACTGTGTCAGCTTCAGAATTAAACACTCTGTATGCCTTTGAGCTTTTAGAGTATCCTAAGACACACATTTGTGCTTTGGCATCAATTTTTTTTAGATAGTCTTTGGTGTTTAGAATGTAACATGTACATCTAAACTGATGAAGTAAGCAATACTTGGCCTTCTTCCTTTGAATAATTCATATGTTGTTTTGTTCAGAATAGGTCTTATATAGATCCTGTTATGTACATAACAGGCTGTGTTCACAGCTTCTGCCCAGAAATACTTGTAAAGATCTATTCTTTCTTTCTACAACCACATTTTGTTATGGAGTTCTAGGAGAAGAGAATTTATGGAAAATTCCATGTTTTTCACAAAAATTTTCAAATGGATCATTTTCAAACTCCTCCATGATCACTTCTGACTTTGAGAATTTCAAATCTTTCTCAGCTTGTACTTGAGTGCAGAAGATGCTCAACACATCATATGCTTCATCCTTAGTTCTGAGAAATTTCACCCAAGTCCACCTGTTGTAGTCATCTACTATGACTAATCCATACTTCTTCCCATTGATTGAAGCAGTCCCAGCTGGTCCAAACAAATCAATGTGAAGTAGTTCCAAAGGTCTAGAGGTAGAGACAATGTTTTTAGGTTTAATTGAAGTTTTAACAATCTTTCTATTGGAACAAGAAGTGTCTTGGACAATTCCTCTAAGGTTTTGATGATAACAAATTATCAATGAACAATTGGAATACAAACATATGTTCAATGTGCAGAATCATAGAAAGATCTATCTATCAAGGATGAACATATGAAGAGCATCAGAAGGAACAAGAGAAGCTAAGAAGACTACGGTAGAAGACCAAAGGAAGGTCAACCAGAAGTCAACGTCCTAAGAAGACGGCTACCACACAGATTCTGGAGAGGTAACTCAACAGACTCTGTGATGGTCATCAGACTCAGAAGCAGACACTACAAACTTGGATCACCCTCAGACTTGAGTAAGTTATGAGGGACCTAGAATCCACATAGGTTTCTTCCTATTCTGTGAACTGTCACTATCAAGGTTCTGATAGATGCAGTTCTTTTGTCTTCTTCTGTCTACGTGCACAATCAGACAAAGGACGTCAAGAACAAAGCAAGCAACATATGATTCTATTTTCAGCAAAGGAAAATTCAAAGACCATCCAACGGGATTATCCATATCAGGAAAAGGAGCAACGTTCTTGATCAAAGCTTCTCAACGATTCTATTTGCGCTGGCACTCTTCTCCAACGTCTCTAAAATCCCTGCCTATAAAAGGAGCTAAAGACCACGAAGAAGATTAACAAGACTTTGTTATTTCATATTGCCATTACTTTGTCAAAATCAAATAGCGCAAAACACTTAGGATATTTGTTTACCAAACTTTGTATCTTAGAAATACTAGAGTTGTAGAGAGTCTGTTCATTTGTTCATATACACCAAACATTGTTAAATTAGGTGTTGAACAAATTAGAAGTCTTTAGTTGCAAAGCTAAAGCGTATAAGCCTCTTGGTGAAACCTTGAGCAATTAGAAGTCTCTTAGGTGAGTCCTTAGAGAATTGGAAGTCTCTTGCCTACGTGTTTGAGCACTTGTAAGTCTCTTGGAGTAGTCCTTGAGCAAGGAAGTCTTTAGGAGTGTCCTAGAGCAGGAAGTCTTGAGCAGGTGTGCTTGAGAATAGGGAAAGTCTCTTGGAGTTGTCCTTGAGAAATTTGTAATCCTGTGTTATTATAGTGAAATCCCTTGGAAGTGCAAGGGGACTGGAATACTCCTGGGTTGTAGGAAGAACCAGTATAAAATTGCTTTTTGTCTGCTTTCTTTCTCTCTCTTTCTCTATCTCTATCTCTTTATCTTTGTGTTTTTGTACTATCCGCTACAATTAGACTCTGTATCGGAATTTGTACACCACAAATTCTAATCAGCTTTTTAACACCATGAAAATGCAACCAGAAAAACCAACACAATTCAACCCCTCCTTCTTGTGTTTTTCTCACCTTCAGTTGGTATCAGAGCACGATCTGTGCTCTGCCACTTAACCGTGCACAGAAAAAGATCCAGAGAGAAAAACATGTCTGGTGACAGTGAACCAAGCACTTCAGGGAGAAACCATCATGCTGTTGTCTATTATGATTACAACACACCAAACGTTGAAAAGAAAAGCTATTCCAAGAAACCTCCTCTCTGCAATGGAAATGCTGCTCAATTCTCCTGGTGGAAAAGCAAGATGTACAACCACATCATGAGTATTGATGATGAGCTGTAGGATATCATAGAAGATGGTATAGAGTTTGATATTGATGTAGAAGGAATGGCGCATGACAGGAAAAGCTTAACTGAAGCCCAGAAGAAGATCTACAGAAATATCAGAAGATTATCAACAGATCTACTGCCAAGACCATCTTTGAATCTCTGTGCTCTACTTATGAAGGGGATCAGCAGGTTAGGGAAGAAAAAGCTAACCAATTGGTAAAACAGTATGAGCTCTTTAGAATGAAGAAAGATGAGGATACTGAAGCCATTTACTCAAGGTTTCAAACTCTTCAGTCTGGTCTCCATGTCAAGAAGATTCTTAGGAGTCTTCCTGCAAAGTTCAGGCCAAAGGTAACAACTATTTAGGAAGCAAGAGATTTGAATATGCTAAGTTTGGAGAATCTTATAAGCACTCTCAAAAGCCATGAAATTGAGCTTAAGAGATCAACCAACTATGCAATCTGTAAGGACCCGATCCCCGAGACTACTAATCAACGATAAATAAACATCTAACATGCAATCGGAACCTTACATTTCTTCATAAAACTCATATTAAACATATAATATGAAAATCTCGTCAATAAAAATAAACATATCACAGCAGAATATCTCAACATACAGATAATCATCTCGGGTCATCTCAAAACATCTCAAAATAAATACATAAGTATCTGGATCATAAAGATCACTCAAAATAAATCCAACATAGGACGAAAATAAAATCCCCAAAAGACATCCTAATTAGAGCTCCTAACTCTAGACATCTTCAAGCAAAGCAGAAAAACATGAGCTAGGTGTCAAGCCACAACCCATCACGACTCACCGATAGCAAAATACTCAATCCTGCAAATCTATATCCACAAGGGATGAGGCAACAACAGTCACTGGAGGGTAAGATATACATTCATTAATAAGGATTAATAAATAAGTGTAGTTCAGACAACATTCATATTAACAACAATATTCAAACATAACAACTTTGGTTATCCGAAATTCAAGAACATGTAACTCATAATCATATTCTCATACAAATCTAACCACTCCATCATTTCAACTCATCAATTACAATCATTCAATTCATACCCTCATCGATAAACAATTATCAAGTTAATTATGACAATTCATCACATCACATCTTCAATGCACATTTACCAATTAGATGCACAAATTCTCAACAACACATTAATACACAAGACTCATACTTATGTAATGTTCCTAGACGACTCTAAATGCACGTGGTACCACACATCGTCGCTTTCTGGATATCGAAACTTACCGAGTGATCCCATCGTCGCTAACATCGTCGCTTAACATCGTAGCTGGACTTGACTCATGAATGAATGCATGATCATATATTCGACTTATATCAAGTACACATAAGACTCGACAACAACATCATCATCATTATCATATATTCTCATATGATTAAACATCATCGCTTATTCACATCATCACTTATCATATAAACTTTCATATGATCAAACATAGTTACTTAAATACATAACATGTATCATCATCATTTAATCAAACATCATCATCACTTCATCACTTAGCATATAGCATCATCATTTTATCACATATCATCATCACTTAAATCACATTTCATGATTAAACCAACATTCTACATCATCATCATTAATTCCCTTTTAAAGTCAGAATACATCATCAATCACATCAGCATAGGCATCTAGCATACTTGCATACATTTCACAACTCAAAATAAAACTCCAAGATTACTTCATAATTCATCCATTTCTTCTTAATTAAATCAATTCAATCAAGTTTCATGCAAGCAAGCATCATCCATTCAATAAATCACTAAACAGCATCAAAATAGCACGAAAGGGGTGTCCATGGCGAGATTTCACTCGCTGAGCGATTTGCACCAGTTCTGGGTAACCAGAACTGGGTTTTTCCCTTACGGGAATCCCCTAAATTTCACCCGAAAATCCCATTTTTCATTCCCCTTGACCCAAAATCAGTTTACAGATATTAATCATGATCAATACACTCAAATTGAACAATGATTACACAACAACACATCAATTGATATGAATTTCACAAGGTTTTCGGTTAATTTTCAAAGTTCGTCTCAAAATCCATTTTTATTCAAAACTTAGCAAACAAACACAGACAACTTAAATAACTTCATTCCAACATGTTACAAATCACTACATACACCTACTACAACTATTCCAACATCAATTTTCTCATTTTAACAACAACTTATTCAGTTTCACTTAATTAAGTCATTTTCACCAAAACACTAACAACAACAACTTATTTCACAACAAACCACACAATAAACATAGTTTCTTGCTCACAATCATAATCTTAACATTAACACATAGTAACATCAGCAAATTAAGCAGATTCAGTCAAATAAGCACTTTTACCAAAATCACTTAATTCACAGCTTATTCAACATAACTTCATGATTTCTCAAACAAATTACATACCCATACTCATAATCAATTACATAATCACCAAACAACACTTGATCATCATATTAATCATCAGAAACATCAAAATTCAACAAAGTATCAATTAATTATAATGAAAATGAAGTTTAAGATGAAGAAAGCATAGAATTATCAAGTTTTGACATGATTAATTTAATCAATAAAAATGAGCACGAAATTCACAACAATTCAGCGACAATTAATCATAAGCTACAACTCCCAAACATACCCCAAGCTTTTTAAAACCAATTAATGAAGATAATCTTCCCCTTTACCTTGATACTTCACTTCTCTTGCTAACCCACTTGAAATTGCTCTTCTCTCAAGTTTTCCTCTCCACCAAGCTTCTTCTCCCTTTCTCTCTCTCTAGCCTCTCTCAAAATGTTTTGTGAAATGTTAACCTAATTCACCACCACCACCACTAACTAATGTATTTATAATATTTTTCTATGTTATTCCCACTAATGGGCTGTCACAATTAACTCACAATTATTTTCTCTACACAATTACACCCCCATTACTTATACACCACTATTTTCAAATTCTGAATTTCTAACATATTACAATTATGCCACTACCCCTCAAATTACTAAAATACCCTTCAACTCCCAAAATTCAATAAATCACCAAAATAAACAATTAAGCACACATAAAATAATTAAATAAATAAATACTAAAAATCGGGCTGTTACACAATCCAAATATGTTGCTCTGATATCTGAAGAAAAGCATGTTGAAATTTCTCAAACTTCTGAATCAGTCAGAAGAATCTCTATGGGAGACTCTGACAAGAACTTAGAGGATGAGGAAACGACATACTTAACTGAAAGATTTTAGCACCTAACTGAAGAAAAGAATCCTTCAAGTAGAAACAGTGACTCAACCAACTTAGGAGTCAAGGATAAGGAGAATCAGTCAAAGGAAGAAAGCGTTGAGGAGGAACGATGCAGAAGAAAGCGAAAAAGGAGCTTTATGACAACCTGGGATGAACTGGATGAGCAAGCAGAAGCAGACAGGGAGGAAGAGGAAGAAAATCTGGGTCTAATGGTGTCTTTAGGTTCTGACTCTGAATCAGATTCTCAAGAGAAGTACAATGAACTCCTTTTCTTTTCAAAAGAGGAGTTAATTGATTCTGTAAAAGAACTTTCTCTAAAATGTCTGAACAGGTCAGAAGAGCACTTAGAACTCCTAGAAAAAGCTGATACTATGGAGAAAAAGTACGAACAGCTTCAAGTCAGGAATGGCGTTCTTCAAAGTCTGAATGACTTTGTTATGGAAGAAAACTCAACTCTGAAACGCCATCTAAATCACCTGGATGCCAAACTCAAAATCATGGAGAAAGAATCAGCAGACAATATCAGAAGATTTCTAACAAAGCATGAAGAGGCCCTTCAAGAATTCCTTGCTAACTCCATTGGAGAAGCAGACTGACCTCTATGATTTATGGTGTAAGAAAGAATCATGGAGAAGGAAGTGGCTGCTCAGAATTACCATGCAAGAAGAAGAAAGATCCATAAAAAGTGATCACATCCAACCCTGAGGAACTAAAAGAGCAATTCTTCAACCACTTCATCTTAGTAGGAACAGAAGCTCAAAGTCTGAATAACTCAGAGACAAAAGAGTCTGAGTCACAAATCTTGAGTAAGACAGAATCTAAGACTATCCAATTAAAGATTCTGATGGAATCAAAACCACAGGCTCAGAAGATTCAAGCTCTATCCAGTTCAAGATCAGCTGACAAGAACAACTCAAGATAAACCTTATGCAAATCAAAAGGCTTGAATACTTCTCATCAGTCAAGCTCAGGATCAAAGGCTCATCAAAAATCAAAGGCTTCCAAGTACATCAAGAAAGAACCCATAAAATTATGGGTACCCAGAAGTGAAATCATCTACAGTTCAGAAAAGGTCCACAACAAGGCGTCAAAATCATCCTCAGAACTTGTACAATGGCTACTCACTAAATACAATGGAAGAAAGGCATGTGTTCCAAGACTAGAGTCTGAAAAGAGAATGTACTGTGGATACTGGAGAGACCCTGAGGTAAATAATCACTGATAAACCATCTTTCTTTCTTTCTACCTTTTATTTTTATGATAGATCTGAACATAATATACTTAACACAAATTCATTGTGTGGCAGATATTACAATGAGGAAATAAGATATAGGCAGACATTAGTTGTGATAAGCCCACATTGTTCATATGATCCCATGAAAAAGCAAATACTAATTTATAATCTGGATGAAAAGAAAGCAGAGTGTACCCTGATCAACAGTGATGTAGGAAAATCTGATATCAAGCTTAAAAGTGACATGTTGTGAACCAATCTCTACAGTTCGACAAGTCAATCAAGGTCAAGACATTCAGAAGCATCTCATCACAAAAAGTTTTATTTACCAGAAAAAGTTTTCTTAAAACATTTTCTGGATCAAATGAACAATCTCTTTAAATTTTTGTTGAACAAACAAAGAAGAAAAGAAAGTGAAGCAATCACAATCAATGGCAGTAATCAAATACTATTGTCCTCCTAAGTTTAAGATAACATAATGTATCTGAAGTAAATTTGTGCTCAACCAGTCAGGGTATTCTGTTGTGAATACTCCAAAAAGGGCTAATTAGCACACATAGTGTACAATTCCAAAACAATTCAGGTTAAGGGATCTATGCACAACTCTTCAGTTAACATAAAAGATTGACAGGGCATGTCAAAGCTAGCTAGAATTTACTTTGCAAGTACAATAGTGTGCAAGAAGGCAACAATATCCAATTAGTACTCTATATCATTAAGTCCTAATGAAGTTCAAAGTTTAATGTAGGTCAGAAACGATTCCAGTCGGAAGCTCTGAAGGAACGAATCTGATTGAGAGTCAATATCTGAATACAGTGAGACTAAAGAGACTTTAGATTCAGATAAAACAACTCTGACGTGTCATAGAAGTGGAAAGGTCTCTCATTTAAACACTGACATCTGGCCCACTTACTTGATACTAAAAAGAGATATTTTAACTGACATGGATCTTAACTATTGGATACTAACCGTAAGTCATTAAAGGTTACTTTGAGTACTGTGTCTTGTGCCCCCTTTTCATTTAATGTTGCTCAAAATTATCTCTCTCACTTCCATCTCCTTCTTGTTCTTGAAACTTTCCCCCGGAAAGAAACTTATTTTTTTAAATAAGAAAACCTAGAGATTTTAGTATTCATCAGAATCGTCAAATGGTCGCTCAATCATCCCATAATTTCAATCTTGCTGAGTCTGGAATCAAGTCATCTAACAGACTAAAAAAGATGAGCACTCCATAAGATAAGTTAACATTGCTATGTGAAGACATCTTCGATCTTTATGGGTTAAAAGCTAATGGAATTGATTTGCTGGATTTTGTAACTGATCATCATTGGGGTCACTATGTTAATTTGCTAAATGGTCCAACCTATACAGAAATTGTTAAACATTTTTGGGTTAGGGCAGAAGTTTATGACAAAGAAGCTGCAGAAAAGGAACTTAGAAGAGCAAGAACAAAGGAACCGAGAAACTTAAAGAAGACAAGAGAGGAGCTTGGCTTGGAGAAGTTTACAGATATAGAAATCAGATCATCTGTCTCAGGAGTAGAACTAGTCATTACTAAGGGAACAATTGCAAAGCTTCTCAAAGTGGACGAATCAGGACTATATTGCAAAGACCCAAATAAGAATACAACCCATTTAGAAGTAATGAAGAAAACTCTCTACACCTCAGAAGAGGACATCAAGGGAGATATCAAGAAACTGGGATACGGGAAGTATATGAATGATGAGACAAAGGTTGGGATGATAGACTTCTAGCAACAAAACGTATCCTACCCAGTGATGTCCTCTTCACCTCATAATGTATCCTACCCAGTGATGAAAGAAGTAACAAAACGATCAGTTGGGATGATAGACTTCTAGCAACTCTAATCTTGACCAGAGAACAAATAAAATCTGGTCAAGTACATCTTCAACCATCTGTGCATATGCATCAAGGATCAGAAAGCTGTAATTCCATATGGAAGACTTTTGTCAGATTTCTTCTATCAATCTCAGATCATAAATTTTTTGGAAAATGTCCAAGGAGTTGAAGATTTTGAAATCAAGTATGGGCAAGCATTCACTGCTCAGACTCTGATGAAAATGAGGATCAGGATAAATGTTGTAGCATCTCACAAGCCCTTCTGCATCATATTAACCAACCCCATCATAAATGCAGAATTTCCTGTCATCTCCAATCATGATTGTGAAGAGGTTATCAAAGAATACATTCGAATGGAACGGAGCAGAGGAGGCACTCTCACAAGAGATCAAATTCTATATTATTTGCCTGATCACTACAGAGAACCCAGAACAAGAAGTGCATCTGTTGAAATGAGGAGAGAACCCATCAAAAGATCATCTGACAGACCACCACCAAAGAGGAAGCTAACCTTAGAAAAGGAAATTAAAGAAATTGTGGACTCTGGTCCTATTAATTCACCACAGGAGAGAAGTAAGAAAGCTAGAATTAAAGCTGCATCTGAACCTGCTACACCAGCACATTCCAAGAAAAGAAAGAAGAGAAAGGTTCAGACTTCGATCCCAACATCAATAGAAGAAGTGAAATTCTGGCAAGGTAGTTTCCTGATGTTGTATGCAATGTTCCAACACTGGAATGCAGGTGAATGTTGAATACAATGTTTCAACGTCAGGTTAATGATAAACATATATAACAAGGAGAAAATAACAGACATAAATATAAATGGCACAAGATGTTTGTTAACCCAGTTCGGTGATAAACACACATACTCTGGGGGCTACCAAGCCAGGAGGAAGTCCACTAGTGTAGTCCTAGTTCTAAGTACTCAACAAACTCCAAGTTTACAACTTATCACCTAGACACTACCCGTACTGACTTCAGCCTAGGAACTCCTAGGCTTGAGATCCCATCTCACATCCACTTTATCACACACCCTGTGATTATACAAGTACAAATCGAATGATGAAGACACCTTCAAACACAAACTACCACCGTACTTCAAAGCTTAGGTGTAGTATACAGAATTACAACTCAATAAACACAGTCCTAAGCTTGCATCAGGATGACACAAGTTTTCTTCAGATCTTCTACCATAGTCTTTTAAGCTTCTCTTGTGCTTCTGATGCTCTAATACATGTTCAATTCATTGATGGATATATCCTATGATCCTGCACACTTGAACAAATATTAGCATATCCAATTGTTCTTCAATACTTTGTTATCATCAAAACCTTAGAGGAACTGTACAAACCGATTTTATTCCAACATATAGGTTTAGATGAATCTTCAAACTTTAGTTAAAAGGTACTGGAAAATACAAGATGTTGATAGTTTTAAAATGTTTTTCTTTTACTAAGTTATTTATAAAATATTTTTTCTTCATTTTAATTAAGTTATTTAGTTAAAAGGTTAATTAAGAAAATACATAAAGAACATTTAAAGATAAAGACATAAGAGAAGGGTATAGAAAGAGACACAAAGATTTTAATACTAGTTTACAACAAATGTTTTTACATCTAATCAAATTAAAGGTAGTTGTCACTGTTGAGTCAATTACAATATATAGTTTGTAGCATTTGTGTGATATGAAGTCATTCTTAAGATTCTAACTCTCTTATAAGATATTATATTTGAAATTTTGTATTAGCCAAGTGCTTGAAAACATTTTAATTGATTTACAGCATCATATAAATTACTCTCAACAGGGAGGGTATTACACTTTTGCTCAAGATGAATGTTCAAGGCTTTTGAAGATAATATTCTTTAAACATGCATTTTTTCGTTTTCTACGGACTCCCTGATCTTCTTGATTTGAGCTTCGTCCGTTTAATTCATTCTCTCTTTTTTGAGATGCATTTGAATCCAAAAATCTTCAGAAATTAATTAGGGCAGTATATATTTTAATACAAGATATGAGGGGAATATAATCCAATAACCTTTTAAAGAATAACATTGCAATTTTTTCTAATATAATTTAAATAAAAGAGGAGAACAGATATATTTTAACATAAAAGGTAAGACCATCTTAATTTTGATATCTCTCCAATAAGAGAGGTACTCCATAATTTACTCAAAAATTTATTGTTCATTTAATATATAGAAAAACTTTAGCCAATCAAAAAATTTCAAAACAAAATGTACTTTCTCATAAAAAAAAAAAATGTACAAGTTGTAACCCTTAATCCCTCAAAAAAAGTTGTACCGCCAATTCAGCCGTTTCTACATGCAGATTGACCTTACACACCTACCGTTCAAGAAAAATGTTTCAACTAAAAGCACACCAAGACCGAGTTAGAAACAAACGAACGCAGATCACTGCATGCATGTAGAGTATGATACCCCTACAATAGACCCTCATGAAAATGCTGATGAGATTTTGAATTGGAAATTGAAAGGACGACTAAGATAGAGACAATAAATTTATAAGTTCTAGACTACATTGTACTATAGTCTACTTAAAATACGTAAGGTGATATAACTACTCTCAACAATATTATTTATAACTTTTTTCCCTAAAAATCGGTAAGAACAAAATCATATGAATTCCACTCAGGCATGCGCCAATCCGCATAAACAACTAAACGACTGTTAGGTGAGAAAGGCAGCAGAAGGGTAGCATTCCACTCAGTATTAATACGGTGATAGCATTGCAATGTTTTGGGTAGAAGCATTGAGAATTGCTCCAAGAAGAAAGCTTATGACTCCTACTATGATACTAGCCTTTCTCCCCTTCTTTTTTGTTAAGTAGGAAGCAAGAAAAGTCACAAACATTGCTGAGCAATAGAGAGATGATGCAAAAAGTGTCAGCATTTATACAAAATGCTGACACTTTTTACATCATCCCTTTATTTCTCAGCAATCTTTGTGACTTTTCTTGCTTCCCACTTAACAAAAAAGAAGGGGAGAAAGGCTAGTATCATAGTAGGAGTCATAAGCTTTCTTCTTGGAGCAATTCTCAATGAGCTCCATAGAGAAACTCATTTCAGCCAGCGTACTGGTCAGTATGTCGATGCTCAGGCACGCAATACCTAGGTAAATTTGCAAATATTCGTAATTTATTTTAATTAGAAAAAGAAAGTGAATTATATTTAAAGAATTATGTTATTAACTAAATATGAAATATGTTAATTTCATTTATTATTATTATTATATAATTTTTATTTGACTTTATTTGTAAACAATTATTATTATCTAATTTTCTTTACTTTTCTTTATAGGCATCTTATGACGAGTACGTAGCACAGTTTTTGGAGCAGAATCCCGAGATTCAATCACATGAAGAAATTCCCGACTCCATAAAAATTGAATTATGGACAAAGGCTGCAGGAGGATAACTAAGACCGGATAGAGTATACAGTCTTGGAGCGTTAGCCGGCAACGTGGTGCATGGAAATTTGTTCCGTGCTCCTGTTCTACCAGAGTCCAGCTCAGCTCGTTCTGCAGAGTTGTCTCCTGAGATTCAAGCAATGATAACTCGAATGAACGAGGAGTTGCAAAGTCAAAAGTTGGAGTTGCGAAATCAAAATGAGCTGTTGGAATCTCAAAAGCAGGAGTTGAAGCAGGAGTTGGCAAGGAAAAATGAGACAGAGAAGAAGCTATTGAAACAAATGAATGTCTTTCGAAAATTCCAAAAGATGATGACAAAGAAGTTCATGGGTGGGAAAAAGAGTAGAAAGACATCTGATTCATCGTCGCCTGCATCGTCGAATCAATTTTCACCGACACCTCATCAAATACATGACGACGACGATGATGATAATGACGAGGACGCCGAGGAGGAGGAGGAAGAGGAGGAGGATGATAGCGAGTAATTTATGTTTTTGTCAGGTACATTTATGAATATTGTCGTTGATAGCGAGTAATTTATGAAATCATTATTTTTATTTTATTAAATTTAACCAAATTTTTTTTTTAGACAAGACCTCATCAAATACATGACGACGATGATGATGATAATGACGAGGACGACGAGGAGGAGGAGGAGGAGGATGATAGCGAGTAATTTATGTTTTTGTTAGGTAAATTTATGAATATTGTCGTTGATAGCGAGTAATTTATGAATATTAATTGTCGTTGTGTACTCAAATCATTATTTTTTATTTTATTAAAATTTAACCAAATTTTTTTTATAATGACGAGGACGACGATGAGGAGGAGGAGGATGATAGCGAGTACTTTATGTTTTTATCAGGTAAATTTATGAATATTTTCGTTGATAGCGAGTAATTTATGAATATTAATTGTCGTTGTGTACTCAAATCATTATTTTTTATTTTATTAAAATTTAACCAAATTTTTTTTATAATGACGAGGACGACGATGAGGAGGACGAGGACGAGGATGATAGCGAGTACTTTATGTTTTTATCAGGTAAATTTATGAATATTGTCGTTCATAGAGAGTAATTTATGAATATTAATTGTCGTTGTGTACTCAAATCATTATTTTTTATTTTATTAAAATTTAACCAAAGTTTTTTTTTATAATGATGAGGACGACGATGAGGAGGACGAGGATGATAGCGAGTACTTTATGTTTTTATCAGGTAAATTTATGAATATTGTCGTTCATAGAGAGTAATTTATGAATATTAATTGTCGTTGTGTACTCAAATTATTATTTTTTATTTTATTAAAATTTAACCAATTTTTTTTTTATAATGACGAGGACGACGATGAGGAGGACGAAGATGATAGCGAGTACTTTATGTTTTTATCAGGTAAATTTATGAATATTGTCGTTGATAGCGAGTAATTTATGAATATTAATTGTCGTTGTGTACTCAAATCATTATTTTTTATTTTATTAAATTTAACCAAATTTTTTTTTATAATGACGAGGACGACGATGAGGAGGAGGAGGATGATAGCGAGTACTTTATGTTGTTATCAGGTAAATTTATGAATATTGTCGTTGATAGCGAGTAATTTATGAATATTAATTGTCGTTGTGTACTCAAATCATTATTTTTTATTTTATTAAATTTAACCAAATTTTTTTTTATACAACACCTCATCAAATACATGACGACGATGATGATGATAATGACGAGGACGACGATGAGGAGGAGGAGGATGATAGCGAGTACTTTATGTTTTTGTCAGGTAAATTTATGAATATTGTCGTTGATAGCGAGTAATTTATGAATATTAATTGTCGTTGTGTACTCAAATCATTATTTTTTATTTTATTAAATTTAACCAAATTTTTTTTATACAAGACCAAGTAAAATATTTATAATGTATTTTTTCAAAAATAATCGATTTTTTAAAATAACTGTTTTTTTTTTAAAAAAATGGAATCTTTTCCTAGGAATTTCCTAGGAAAAATTCCTAGGAAAGATTAAGGGGGGAAATGAAAATTGCAGAGGGAAACGAAAATTTAAAATTTTTAGGGGAAGCTTTCCTAGGAAAAAAATTCCTCGAAAAACGTGACAGAATTTTTTTCTCTATAAATAACACACTCTATACTACGCATTTCATCATTCATTCATTCATCTCTACTCAAACAAATATTCATCTATCTCTATATTTTCTTCTTCATCTTCTTCAACAATTTTTAAACACATATAATTTTTTATCTTCTTCAACAATAAACTTTATCATTCTTCCTATTCTCATCTTCTCTTCTTCTTCCTATTTTCATCAACATCATCATCTTCTTCTTCTTCCTATTTTCATCATCATCATCTTCTTCTTCTTCTTCTTCTTCTTCTTCTTCTTCTTCTTTTTTTTTCAACAACTCATCCACAACAATTTTCTATCTTCATTAACACTAATTTCTTCAACAATAATCTTTTATAATTTTTTTAACATTAATTTTCTTCTTCCTAATTTCTTCTTCTTCCTTTTTCAACAACTCTACCACAACAATTTTTCATCTTCATTAACACAAATTTTTCATCTTCTTCAACCATAAAATCTATTTATTTCTTTCAAAAATAATTTCATCAAAATAATTCATTCCTACATTTTTTTTTATTCAAAACACTTTTACTTCATATATTTCTTTTTTAAAAATCATTTTTTAATATAAATTTTTTCAATTTTTTTTCAAAATTTGAATTTCGCGCAATTTTTTCGAATTTTTTTTCAAAATTTGAATTTAGCGCAATTTTTTTAAAAAAAATTCAAATTCTTTTGGCGCAATTTTTCAAAATTCAAATTTTTGGCGCAATTTTTGAAATTTTTGAAATTATTTTGAAATTTAAATTTTTTTTTTTTTTAAAATTAATTATTTTCCTCGGAAAAAATTTTAAAAATTTTTTTGGCGCAAAATTTTAAAATTTTGGCGCAATTTTGAAATTCGAAAAATTTAATTTTTTTTAAAAATTAATTATTTTCCTCGGAAATTCCTCGGAAAAAATTTTAAAAAATTTTAAAATTTTTTTGGCGCAAAATTTTAAAATTTTGGCGCAATTTTGAAATTCAAAAAATTTAATTTTTTTTTTAAAAATTAATTATTTTCCTCGAAAATTCCTCGGAAACTAACCATTAAAATATAATAAATTTTCCTCGGAAATTCGTCGGAAACTAACCATTAAAATATTAATAAATTTTCGTCGGAAATTCGTCGGAAAACATGTGTCAGACGTAGCAGTTTTGCAGGAAAGCTTTCCTAGGAAATTTTCCTTGGAAATTCCTAGGAAAGCTTCTGACTAAAAATTCCTAGGAAATTCCTCGGAAAATCCTAGGAATAGATCGAAAATTTCCTAGGAATTTTTTCGTCGGTAATTTCCTCGGAAAACACTGTTTCCGAGGAAATTAGGCTGTTTTCCTAGGAATGAAAATTTGTTATTTCTTGTAGTGTTAGTAACTGGTTCTCAATCTCAAACATTTTGTTCCTATATTATATAATTCGCATAACCTGACTCTTGGCTGGGATTGCTTGTATGCAAGTTGAGCTGTAGATGTTCGCAGTTTGCTTCGGTTCAAGCCTCATGCATGGCCTGTTTGTTTCCGCGTTTGAAACCAACGTCCAAGTAGAAGATACCTTTTGTAGCTTCAATGTATTCATTTGTTTGTCTTTCTATCGACAAAGCAAACATATACTCGATCATTTCCTTTCATCAAGTTCTTTCTGTAATGAAGACTGGGTTTTCACATTCTTAATTACTTGTTTTACTATAATCATTTGCTCAAGAATGTTGCTTGTTCTACAAGAAAGAAAATTCATTAAAAATCCAATATTAGAGATAGCCATCGGAAACTTATCTTTCTGTTCCACCTTTTGAGGTATGGGAAGCTGGCAGTGTCCCAATGTCATTTGTTCCAAATCATATCTGTTTACATCGATAATTACCCCGAGAGATGCAATGTCTCATTCATCTATAGAAGCCCAATTCCGTCGACGACCACCTGGCTGATCAATTTCGTCAATTGATAGATTTCTTCCGGAAATCACCGGTCTCTCACGTGACCGTCCTTTTACCATACTAATGGCTAATGCTATCAATAGACCTTGATTCTGATCCTTCATTAGTACCACCAGTTCTAGGTAGTATTGACCTGTTGGTACAAGAAAATTAAACAAGTTGCTATGAATATATATCATCAAAGCGGTAAGGAACTTCCAAGGCTTCAACTTCTGGATGTATGAGTCTCTACAAGCCATCAATTATTGATGCCAGAGGGGAAAGTGGCGTTTGTGGAAATATGCACCAAAATACAAGCGAAAAAACTATAAGAACATATATTTGATAATTTATAAGATTTTCCAATAAAGAAGTAGCAATGCACACTGATTAAAGGCCTTAGAGAACATATCTACATGATGACCATTAGAATACTGCCAAATGCATTTATTCTATATCAGAAATTATATTAGATATACAAGACATAAACCTGTTGAGTATCAATAAAATTATTAGTTTTGATTTGCATCACATAGATACCTACATAAAAAAGAACGGATACGGTTAGTTTCAGTCCCTAGTAACATCATAATCAGACAATAACCAAAGCAAACATTCCTGGTTTTTTTTTCATTCTTCGAGATTATGATGATACAAAATGATACTAGAGCATACTAAAGTAGGTTGAGAATGTTGAAACAAAATGAGTTTTGTACAATGACTCTAAAGTTTTGATGATAACAAAGTATTAAAGATTAATAATTGAATATGCTAATATGTGTTCAAGTGTGCAGAACCATAGATTAAAATTTATCAAGTTATGAACATATATCAAAGCATCTGAAGCACAAAAGACGCTAAAGACTTTGTAGAAGATCTGAACAAAGGTCAACCAGAAGTCAAAGCTCTAGTCATAAGTGAAAATTCATCCTGAGGCTACTAAAGGTCAGACTCTGGATCATCAGCATCTGAGTCACTTAGACTCTGGAAGCATCAGACTCTGAAGACTCAGAAGCCACATCAGATTTGTCTTTTTCTGAAGAAGGGTCACTTTCAGCTGTACCTAATTTTGTCCAAGTCTTTTCTTCAAAAAAAATCATCATCATGCAAAAAAAATCAAAAAAAAAAATCAATTTTCATTTCTTTTTTTTAAAAAAATAATAAAAAAAAGTTTTATTATTATTATTATTATTATTATTATTATTTTTACTTTTATTATTATTATTATTATTATGTTTGTTTTCCAAAAAAAAAAAAAATTATACAAAGCAAAAAACAACAAAGTCAAGGAAAGCAGCGCCCTTTCTCCCCTGTTTTTCCAGCACCTCCAGCTTGCCTTTCCTTGCCTTTCCTTGCCATTTGCTTTATCAAAATCAGTCAAGGAATGTTGCAAGCTGCTGCCCCTGTTCCTGCAAGTTGCTGCCCCTGTTCCTGCAAGTTGCTGCCCTGTTCCAGCACATCCTTTCCCTTTCCATTTTCTCTTCTGTTCCCCTGTGTGCAGCGCCCCTTTTCTCTGTTTTCTCCCAACCTCTGTCAGGGCAGCACCCTTCTTTCCCTGTTTTTCTTCCCCAAATCTTCAAGGATCAATCCAAAAAGCACCACAAGTTGCAGCCAGCACCCTTCTTTCCACGTTTTCCATCAACTTCTGTCAAAACTCAGAGCCACTTGTTCAAATCCTGCCCAAAATCTTCACCAAAATCACAAGGCAAGGTCACTTCCTTCCCTTTTCATTAAATGCTAACCAAAGTCTTGGTCATAGCACACAAAAAAGCCCAGCTTTCAAGGGATTTTCATGATTACAAATGATCACAAATTTGCCTATATAAGAGGCACGAAAATCAGATGAAAGGGAGGAATTTTGAGAGCAGAATCTGAAAACCAAGAAATAGCAAAACCATACATCAAAACCTTTGAAAAGAAAGAAGCTCTGTTTTTCTGTTTTTTCTTTACAAACCACCACAAACAAATCAAACAGAATCAAAACAACAACTAAATCACAAGAAACATCATACAAGAGAGAAGAATAGTAGCAAAACACCATTGTTGTTACTATTTATCTTCTCCATCACTCCCATCTTTGCAAAAAAACCACAACCACTCAAAAGCTCCTTTCATTTTCGGTGCATCTGAAGCTTTGGCTAGGAGTTTGTAAGTATTTTGAACCTTTCATCTCTTTTTTCACAGTCTGTTAAGTGTTTATAAGTTTTCTGCAAAAAATGCATTTTTCATCATAAGTTCATGAGCATGACTTGAGGCCAAAATATATTAGGTTCTAGGACACCTTTTGGTAGATTTAAAACCACTAAGATGTAGTATTCATGACAAACTTTACTTGGGTATTTTCATTTTTGTTTTTGGTTCAGTATTGAGTAACAAATTTAACTCAGAAGTTGAGAAAAAGTCACATAACTCTGTTGTGCTGTTCCTGCATTATTTTTCTGCATTTTTAGTAATCTTTAACTCATTTTTGCAATAAAAACATCATTCAAAAACCCCAAAAAATCACAAAGATTAGAAATCACCAAAACAGAAGTGGATTGCTTCTTTTTGTTACTGTTTTCAAACATTTTTACCCCCCTGAGGTTCTGAAATCAGAATCAGAAGCAGCTTCTGAACAGTACTTCAGAAGCAGCTTCTGAACAGTGCTTTAGAAGCAGCTTCTGAACAGTGCTTCAGAAGCAGCTTCTGAACAGTGCTTCTAAACCTCAGCGTCTGAACAGTGCGCCTGAAGGTCAACAAAAGTCAGCGTCTAAACAGTGCGTCTGAAGGTCAACAAAAGTCAGCGTCTGAACAGTGCGTCTGAAGGTCAACAAAAGTCAGCGTCTGAACAGTGCGTCTGAACCTCAGTGTCTGAACAGTGCTTCTGAACCTCAGAGTCTGAACAGTGCTTCTGAAGTTCAGAGTCTGAAGTCAACTTCTGAAGGCTTCGCAGAGCAAAGTCCTGGTCGCTCTGCGACCGTAGCAGAACAGTGCTTCTGAAGTTCAGAGTCTGAAGTCAGCTTCTGAAGGCTTCGCAGAGCTAAGTTCTGGTCGCTCTGCGATCGTAGCAGAACTCAGCTTCTGAGTTTAAGCTTCTGAAGCTAGCTTCTGGGGTTCAGAACCTGGTTTAAATTCTTTTAGGGCTGAAACTCATTTTATTCAAAAATATAACAAGTGTTTTTGCTTTTATTTGTAATTTATTAAATTTCAATAACAAACTTGAATGAAAAAGGAGTGGTTTGACGTATGTCTTTTCATTCCCCGGTTGCACGAGCACTTGACATATGTCTCGTTGTTTGGACAATCATCATTCCTTTTCAAAATACAAAAAATACATTTACTTTCAACAATAAACTTGATTGAAAAAGGAGTGGTTTGACGTATGTCTTTCCATTCCCCGGTTGCACGGGCACTTGATGTATGTCTCGTTGTTCAGACAATCGTCATTCTATTTTTAAAATACAAAAACATAAAAACAAATCCAACACATCAAACTAATTCTTGGCCCCCCGTGGTCAATTAAAAATCAAACCTTTTTTCACAAATGGATGATGTTTTTATCAATTCTAACGCGATACAAACAAACGCTTAAGCCTCCCACGCGCGAGCATACAAGCTACGTTTAACCGCTAGAATACGATCAAAAACATCGTTCTTTAAAATCACACACCAAACTAATTTTTGGCCCCCCGTGGTCAATTAAAATTCAAATCTCTTTTCACAAAAGCACGATGTTTTATCAATTCTAACGCGATACAAACAAACGCTTAAGCCTCCCACGCGCGAGCAAACAAGCTACGTTTAACCGCTAGAATACGATCAAAAACAACGCTCTTTAAAATCAACCAACAAACAAACATTTTCTATCAAAGAACTACATAGCTTTGAATTCTCCATCGCACCAGGAGATACGTAGGAGCAAGATCCCACTCTTGTCAAGCACACTAATAAAAAACTTTTTTTTTCCCTTTCGTTTTTCCCTTTGAAATATTAAAATGTAGCAAGCAAACCTTTAAAACACTTTTAACCCTAACTAACTAGGAGGTTCCCGTTGAGTACAACGGATGTGAGGGGTGCTAATACCTTCCCCTTGCATAATTGACTCCCGAACCCGTTAATGGTTGAGATGACCATCCTTTCCACATCGTCAAGGGTTTTATCAACGTTTCCCTTTAAAAATAAAACTTTGGTGGCGACTCCGTAGTCATTCCGAGCGTTGGTACGCTCGAGCGTTTTTTAGAGAACGCACAGCTGGCGACTCCGCTGGGGACCCTTGTGTCTCACTAGCGAGTCAAGCCTATCCTAGTTAGCTCTTAGGCTAAGTGTTTTTTTGCTTGCATGTTTTTGTTTTTTGTCTTTATCTTCTTTTTCTCTTGCCTCCATGTATATGCTTCATTATGCTTTATTTTCATATTGATATGTCAACTGTGGGTTGTCGCATGAGTGAAGCTCTATACCCGAGCTTTGAGAAAAACTTAAGATAAGATGGTGGTTGCGTAGTGTTGGCCTTCCTGACGTATGTCTTGTAGGGTTGGCATGAAAACCCCGCCTAGAGTAGATTCTCTTGGAAGCATTGTTGTCTTGCGAGTATTTGCAATGGCGGCAATATTTCCTTGTAGGATCCATGACTCTAGGGACCTTTTTAAAATCGAGAGCCTACATGTGAGAATAGGGGGGATTATTGAACGTTCCTACTTCGGTAACCTACGCCTTGACCTCTTAACCACACCTCTGCATGCCATAACATTTGCATCCATGAAAATAATTTTCGCATATACATTTTTCTTTATAGGGAATTAAAAAGGCAATCAGTGATCAGCAAAAAGAAATATGGCTTCCGAAAAAAGAAACACGCTTGCTCTCAAAATCAGGGTTCCTAGGGTAGAAAGTCTTTTGGCTTTGAGTAATCAGCTGACAACAATCAACAAAAGTAGCTTCCAAGCAGATTATGGGTTGATACTTGATCTCCTACATGTGAAAGTAGACTCAATGTCTTTGACTACCCTAACTCAGTTCTATGATCCACCTCTCAGATGCTTTACCTTCCAAGACTTCCAGTTAGCCCTGACTTTAGAAGAATTTGAGAAGATTTTGGGTTGTAGTTTGAAGAATCATGTGCCTTACCTTGGTTTGGGAGAAGACCCGACCCTAGAAGCAATCGCCGAATCTTTACATCTTAGGGTCCAAGAAATAGCACCATACTTGGAAACCAAAGGGAACAAAGGGATTAACAAGAAAGGTTTTGGAGGCCAAAGCTCGAGACTTTTTGGCCAACAAAAATGGGAAGGCGTTCAATGCAATCCTAGCTCTCTTGGTATATGGGATAGTTCTGTTCCCTAATTTGGATGACTTCGTAGATCTTCCAGCTATAGGGGTATTCATGGCTAAAAATCATATTCCTACACTTTTAGCTGATTTCTATCACTCTCTATACTAGACATGAAAAAGGAAGAGGAGGCACAGTTTCCTGCTGTGTTCCCTTAGTGCAAATCTGGTTAATGTCCCACATGCCAAGAAATCGGGATTTGGTGGAAAACCAAGCTGAACTCAAGTGGTCACAAAGGATGACGGCTCTCACCGAGGGGGATTACCATTGGTACTCTCGAGAGTTAGAGGATCCGAAAATCATTCTCAGCTGCAGTGAATTCCCTAATGTGCCTCTCATAGGTACTAGGGGATGCATCAACTATAACCCAGCCCTCTCTCTCCGCCAATTGGGTTATCCAATGGAAGATAAACCCGATGATCTCTTGTTGGAAGCTTTCTTCCTAAAGGAAGGAGATAAGGACTCAGCACTTCTAGGAAAGATCCGAAGAGCTTGGATTCAAATACACAAGAAGAAGGTTGGTAAAAAGAATTGTGTAGCCAAACCTCCCTACACTCAGTGGGTGAAGGAAAGAGTCAAAGTAATCAAGCTACCCTTTGCGGTTGTAGGCCCTACTAGACCTCTTTCACCTAAGCCAATTATAACTATTCCTATTGAAGAAGCGGAAGAACTGAAAGCCAAGATTCGAGAACTCCAAAGCAAAAATGACGAGTTAGAGTCAAAACATTATCAAGCTTTGGGAGAGATCGCTAGAACGAAGAGAGATCAAGAGGAAACAACAAAATCTCTCCAAGGATGCAGAAAAAGATTAAGGGTCTCCGAAGGGAAAAGAGAATGGATCGGGGGTGGTTTGGTCAGTGCAGACGCCAATCTCATAGCCAAGGATGGGGAGTTGGAGAAAGTCTTGCATTCCAACCAAGAATTGAAAAAGTTTGGGGAGTTGGCCATTGAAGCTCAAAGGAAATGGAGGTTGAAATACCAAGGGAAAAACCAGTAACTCCAGGAGGTCGTCAAGGAGTATAAAGAGCGGCTAAAAACCGAGAGCATCCAAAGGCAAGAGTATGAGAACCTTTCTCATCAAGGAAAGCTAAAGTGCACTCATCTCGAAGCCAGTATCAGAAAATATGAAGAGGAGTATTTCGACCAGATTGCGAGAGAGCACGAGGACCATATTTCACGACTTCATGATGAGATTAGAAGTGCAAACACTAAGTTGGCTCAACGCAAGGAGGTGCTTGAATTTGTGTGGCAAGACGCCATCAAATTGAGTGAAGACTTCACAAAATTGGTCTCTTTCTCAAATGCGGTCATTGCCCAACTCCCGAGAAAGCTAGCAAAAGCCGAAATGGTTATGCCTTACTATGACATCCCTGAGAAAATCCAAAAATTCATGAAGTACTGCAAGGACACCGTGGACTTCTATAAGGAAGAAATAGACAAGGCTGAAAAAAGAAGGGTTGTTTGAATTGTATTTGCATTAATTATGCCTTGTAATGTACTTTAAATGTTATTCAATCAAATGATAATTTTTGAAGCAATGTTAATTTCTCGACCTTTAGTATTTCTGATTGATTATAATAACTGTGCGCCTGAAATTTCCCTCTCAAAGCAAAATGAAAAGAAACATGCTTTTTCATATACATCGCATACATGCATTTTAAAAGAAAAAAACACTCATATCATTTCCCCCAAAACTCCAGGAAGGAATTTCATCATAGCCAGGAAGCCAAGAAAGCAATTGCCCAAGAGCCTGTTCTCCGACACCCACACGGGACGCGTGCTAACCATCAAAGGATCATGGATAGCTTGGAGCAAAATCAGAGTGTTTTGAGAGGGGAGGTTGATGCGATGAAAGAAAAAAAGGATCAGCTGCTAGAGCTCATGCAAGCTCTGTCCAACAGGGAAAACAACCCTCGCCCAACCGAAAATGCGGCAAATGTATCATGGCCCCTGTACGGTCTTCCTTAGGGTTATACCCCTCCTGAAAGTGATAGCCTTGTTCCACCCCCAGAACCACAGATTACCATACCAATTAGGAACAAAGAGCATCATCCCCCAGGGAATTCCACCACTCAAAATGAGAATGTCTCTCATGTTATGGAGGATGCCCAGCTTAGACGTTTTGCTCCCAACAATACCCACCAAGACATCGAGTCCACTCAGATGTATCGTCTCTTGGAGGAGAGGCTGAAGGTTGTTGAAGGATTCAGCGCATATGGATACAATGCCTTGGACATGTGTTTGGTTCCCGACGTGGTTATTCCTCCAAAGTTTAAAGTACCAGACTTTGAGAAGTATAAGGGTATTCACTGCCCCAGAAATCACTTGCGCATGTTTTGTAGGAAGATGGCTGCATACGCTACAAATGAGAAGCTTATGATCCATGTGTTCCAGGATAGTTTAAGCGGAGCATTTTGGATTGGTACATGCAGTTGGAGCGCACCCATGTCCAAACATGGAAAGACTTGGCTGATGCTTTCTTAAAACAGTACAAGTATAACTTAGACATGGCTCCCAATCAGATGCAGTTACAAAGCCTTACTCAAAGGAGTAACGAATCTTTCAAAGAGTACGCTCAGAGATGGAGAGAATTGGCGTCTCGTGTGCAACCACCGCTGTTGGAAAGAGAGCTGGTTGACACCTTCATGGGCACACTACAAGGCCCGTACTATGATAAAATGGTGGGAAGCACATCATCAGGCTTCTCTGACCTGGTCATAATCGGTGAACGAGTGGAAGATGGAGTGAAGAGGGGAAAGATTCAAGGCCCTCATGATGCTCAAAGTGGAGCCAAGAGATCCCCCCAATAACTATCAGAGGAAGAAAGAAGGGGAGACAAACGCTATTTTGGTAGGACCACCTCGGGCACTCTCAACTCAGATGCCTCACTACCATTATCCTTACGTGGCAGCAGTAGCTCAGGGGCAATACCCATATCAAGTAAGCCCCACGACTCCACCTCAACAACCGGCAGTAATGCCTCAGCAAAATCAGTAGCAGCAACGAAACACGTAACCACCAAGGAATCAAATAGGCCCGAGGAATAATTATGAGAGGAAAAACGTGCAGTTTGATCCCGTGCCTATGCCCTACGGTCAAATCCTGCCTTACTTAATCCAGAAAGGGATGGTTGAGCCAAGACCGCTACAACCTGTAATGCCACCATATCCACCTACTTATGATGCAAATGCTAGGTGCGAGTACCATGCGGGATCACCGGGGCACAACATCGAAAGCTGTAAAGCTTTCAAGTACAAAGTCCAAGAACTCATTAACCAGAAGTTGTTGTCTTTCAAGGAAGAAAACCCGAATGTGAAAAATAATCCATTGCCGGGACATGTGGGTCCATCTGTGAACGCAGTGGAAGAACTCGAAAACATTGGCCCGATCAAAGAGGTGATTAATGTAAAGACTCCTATGTCGATGGTACGAGAGAAGTTGATTGGTTTTGACTTGTTTGAGGAAATGCATGCCAGTTCTGAAGCCTGCATGATAAATCCGGACGAATGTGAAAAGATGAAGAAATGCCTTCAAAGGCTGATGGACGAAGGTTGGGTCCAAATTGGCTATTCAAAGGATAGCACAGACGTTTCTACTTTGGAGTCTCAAAACTCAGAACCTATTGAAATCCCATATCAGAGGAAAGAGGTGCAAATACCGGTAAATCCCATAATATTCCATGTGCCTGCGCCTTTTTCCTTTGAGAGTACAAAGAGAGTACCATGGAATTACCAGCCCGTCGCTTATGTGGAAGGTAAGCCATTGGCAAAAATAGAATCAAACGTCACTAATATTGCCGGTGTGGGAGGTATGACAAGAAGCGGTAGAGTTTTCGCTCTAGAGCAGCTCGGAAAGACTACTGCAGAACCACCGAGGGCACCACTCAAAGAAAAGAATGTGGAAGAAGTGGAGAACCAAGCAGGACCCTCCAAGAAAACAGTACCACAAAAGGAGGCCGAAGAGTTCCTGAGGATCATTCAAAAGAGCGAGTACAAAATAATTGACCAGTTGGGTCAGACTCCCTCTAAAATCTCCATCTTGTCATTATTGCTAAACTCAGAGGCCCATCGGGAAGCATTGATGAGGATCCTTAACGAGGCACATGTTACTAAGGATATCCCTATAGATCAATTTGATGGAATAGTGGCGAACATTGCCACAAGCAGATATTTGGGTTTCAATGATGACGAACTACCCGACGAGGGACATGTTCACAACAGGGCCTTGCACATCTCAGTAAAATGCTTGGACCACATCCTATCCCGAGTGCTGGTAGATACGGGATCATCCTTGAATGTGATGCCTAAGACCACTCTATTGAAGCTATCATGTGAAGGAACAATGATGAAGCCGAGCGCTTTAGTGGTGAAAGCCTTTGACGGGTCTAGAAGGGCCGTCGTAGGAGAGATTGACTTACCTGTTCTAATCGGGCCTCAAATTTTCACTATCACTTTCCAGGTCATGGACATCAATCCGACCTACAGCTGTCTTCTAGGATGACCTTGGATCCATGCCGCCGGAGCCATTACCTCTACTCTGCACCAGAAACTCAAGTTCATTGTCGATGACAAAATGATCGTAGTTTCCGGCCAGGAAGATATGATGGTGAGCCATCTTTCGTCCTTCCGTTATATAGAGGCGGATGAAGAAGCTGTAGATATTCCCTTTCAATCTTTGGAAGTGGCAAATGTTGTGACTATGAGCTCAAAGCACAAAAAGAAGGCAAGGACAGCCATGTCCTCGTGGAGGGCCGTGAGAGAGGCTCTAGAGGAGAGTAGCCTTACAGGATGGGGCAAGCTGGTAGACATACCAGAAAAGAAGAACTATTTCGAGCTAGGATATCAGCCATCGGCAGAAGCCTCGTCAAAGTCTCGTCAGCAAGGAATCCCTCCCATTCTAGAGACATTTTACAGTGCTGGTTTTAGTTATGAAGACCAGGTGGCTCTGTTAGAAGAAACAGATGAAGAAGTACCTGACCTAGTGTACCGCTGCATTTCTGATGAGATCCTGAACAACTGGAAGGCCATAGAAATTCCAGAAATCATTTCCTTGTTCAAGTAATTTATCATGTTTTTTTTGTTGTTTTTTGAAAAAAATCATTTTGCTCTGCCCAAGGCAAATGATTAGCTTTGTGGGGCCCCCATGTTTTTCAAGTTATTTCTATCATTAATAAAATTGCATTTTGTGTTCAATTGAGTTCATTTCTTTCTTTTGTTCTTTAATAGCAATATTTTTAAAATTTCTGCAAACCTAAAATAAAAACATATTCATGCAGATCCATAAATACACCCACTGAAAATAACATTGCTATAATCCCTTACGACTTCGATTTCCCGATTAACCAAACAGAAGACGAGGAGGAGGACGATTATGAACCTCCTGAAGAATTGTCCAAGCTTGGGATCAGGAGGATAGGGTAATACAACCTCACCAAGAACCAGTTCAATTGATCAACTTAGGGACCGAAGAGGACAAGAAAGAGGTCAAAGTAGGAGCCTCCCTGCAGGAAGACGTGAAGGAAAAACTGATTGAGTTACTACGAGAGTATGTAGATGTGTTCGCTTGGTCATATCAGGATATGCCAGGATTAAACCCCAACATAGTCGTGCATAGACTACCGCTCAAGCCGGAATGCCCACGTATAAAGCAAAAGATGAGAAGAACCAGACCCGAAATGGCTCTCAAGATTAGAGAGGAAGTCAAAAAGCAGTTTGACGTCGGTTTCTTAGCAGTGACCAAGTATCCACAATGGTTTGCCAACATTGTGCCAGTCCCAAAGAAGGATGGCAAAGTCAGAATGTGTGTGGACTACCGGGACTTGAAAAGAGTGAGCCCAAAGGATGACTTCCCACTACCTCACATTGATGTATTGGTAGACAACACCACCCAGTTTTCAGTATTCTCTTTCATGGACGGCTTCTCTGGATACAACCAAATCAAAATGGCTCAAGAGGATATGGAGAAAACCACATTCATCACCCCATGGGGAACTTTCTGCTACAAGGTAATGCCCTTCGGATTAACGAATGCCGGGGCAACATATCAAAGAGCAATGGTGACTCTTTTCCATGACATGATTCATAAGGAAATAGAGGTCTATGTCGATGACATGATTGCCAAATCTCAGACGGAGGAGGATCATCTGCTCCATTTGCAAAAGCTGTTCGAGCGCCTGAGAAAGTTCAAGCTACGCCTAAATCCTAACAAGTGCACCTTTGGTGTTAGGTCCGGTAAGTTATTGGGGTTCATAGTCAGCTAAAAGGGAATTGAAGTTGATCCTGACAAGGTAAAAGCCATACAAGATATGCCAGCGCCAAATACTGAGAAGGAGGTTCGTGGATTCTTAGGAAGATTGAACTACATTGCTAGATTCATCTCACACATGACTGTAGTACCCCAATTTTGTCCTAAGCCTTTTAAAACAAAAAATCAAAAAAAATCAAAGAGAGGAAAAAAGTCAAAGTCAGCAAAAGTCAACAGAAAAGTCAACATTTAAAAAATGATGACTTCGCACTACGAAGCTCATTTCGCACTGCGAAGTCTGCGATTTTTCTGCAGATTTCTGGTATCTTTGATTTAATTCCAGATTTTGTTGCATATCATTTCCATATTTATTTTAAGCAGCAGTCATGGCTAATTGGGCCAAGCAAAACCTGAAATGAGAGACTTGCCATTAATGTCAAGGTTGGAAGCTTTTTCTTCCAACCTAGCATGTGACAAGCAAGTGGGCTTGCCCTTGGGCAGCTCTTGTCCCTCCCAAGTGACCTGTTAACCACCCCAAGGTTGCCAGCCACCTGCTTGATGACTTTCCTCCTGCTTGTTCCCCCAAAACCAGTCAAACCAGCTGGATTTTTCACTTGAAAAAGCCATGAGTGCCTACCCTGTTTTGCAACAGCTTTTCACCCTCTCACACCAGCCAATTGTAGCCTTTTGCATCCCCCAATCTCTGCACATCACAGTGCACGTTTTTATTGATCAACCATTGAGATTGCAAGGATTGATCCCCAAGTTTGGCCAATTGCAATTCAGCCATGTTTCTCATCATTTCTATCCTAAAACCTTTGATTTTGTGGCTGAAATCAGTCAAAGACTTAACCCTTGGCACAAGGCAGGGTTGCCTCTATCCATTAGCATTAAATGCAAGGCCAAATAGCCTGAATTTAGCCCACAAATCAGCTAGGTCCTATGGATTTTCATCATTACTCAAGATTGCATTTTGGCCTATAAATAGAGATGCAAGGCAAGAGGAAATGCAGCATTGCATAGCCTAAGTTAGAGCAGTTAACACAGCATTCAAAGAGCAAAAGAAACACTACTCATTCCAGCCAAACAACCAAAAAAAAACCAATCAAACACAAAGCTTTACCAAGTTCAAAGTCCATCACCAATATCAAAAAACCTTTGTGAGAACCTTCAATCAATTCAAATCCACTGCAGCTGGAGCTTTGCTAAGGATCTCTGTAAGTTTCTAAGCTTTTGTTTTGCATTTTCAATTGTGTTTGCATCTTAATTTTGGTCCAAAACCTTTTGGTTCTAAAAAACACCTTTTGAATTTCAAAGAAATCCCAAGGTTTTCAAAACATCAAAACTGGTTTGTCCAGCCTTTTTCATCCCAAAAACTCAAAGCTTTTCACTCACCTAAAAGGTCCTGAGTGTGTTCAGAAGTTGTTTCTGAACAAAAGTTCAGAAACAGCTTCTGAACTCAAAAATTCGCATTGTTCGCAGTGCGAAGTCATGGTCGCAGAGCGACCATGACAGAACTCAGAATCTGAGTTTAGGTGCCCAAATGGCCAATTTTTGAGGTTCTAGCCCAAGAGCTCAGAACCTAGGAGTTTTAAAACTCATGTTTTTCAAACCAGTTCAAGGATTTTGCATAATAGTGGAAAATTCGCAAGATCGGGTAACATTTTTTGGGTAGCTTGCAAAACAAGTTATGTTCCCAATCCTTCAAAACAACATGAACAAACCAGCTATGTTCATCATTTCAAATCCAAACTTGAGCAATAAACATTGTTCATGATTTTCAAAACTCAAACATGAACATACGCCGAATTCATTCGCTTTTCAAAACGATTCGCAAAATGAGCCGAACTTGTGCGTTTTCTAACAAATTGTTAAAATCCCTTCACTTTGGGTTCCAAACCAAATGTTTTGATATACTTTGGGATTTCTAAGAAACTCGACCAAAAACTTGAATGAAAAAGGGATGGTGTGACGTATGTCTCTCCATTGCCCCGATTGTACGAATGCGTGACGTATGTCTCGTCGTTCGGACAATCGTCATTCCGTTTTCAACGTATCCAACCATAACCAAACCAAATCTTGGCCCCCTTGTGGTCAATCCGAACCTTTTGGTCCCCCGTGGCCACTAGATTCAATCCCTCGACTCGTTTGAGTCACTCGGTCAATGTTCGACTCGTCCGAGTCCATTGTACCCATTCTTGATCCCAGTGGATCAATCGAACAATCCCTCGACTCGTTGGAGTCCCCTCGGTCAATGATTGACTCGATTGAGTCCATTGCACCTTTTTTTTGGTCCCATAGCGACCAACTCGAACCCTTTTAACCCACCGGACGTACCTTTTAACATTCTAACGCGATTCGTGAACAAACGCTTAATAAGTCTCCCAAGCGCGAGCATACAAGCTATACGCTTAATAAGTCTCCCGAGCGCGAGCATACAAGCTACGTTGAATCGCAAGAATTCGGTTAAAACATCGTCCATTTAAAATCAACCAACATATGTACGTTTTTCTACAAAGAACTACGTACGCTTTGAATTCTCCGACTACTGGGAGATACGTAGGAGCAAGATCGACATCTTGTCAAGCGCAATAATAAAAACTTTCTTTTTCCTTTCGTTTGTTTTCATCTCTTTCCCCCCTTTTTAGTATATTTTCTTTTGACATAGATAAGCATGCGCGCAAAACATTTAAAAACAATTTAAGCTTTAGCCAAATAGAAGGTTCCCGTTGAGTACAACGGACGTGAGGGGTGCTAATACCTTCCCCTTGCGTAATCGACTCCCGAACCCGACAATGGTTGCGATGACCAGTCCTTTTCCTCATCGTCAAGGGTTTTATTATCGTTTCCCTTCAAACAAAAAACTTAAGGGTTTATCAACGTTCCCTTTACACAAAAACTTTGGTGGCGACTTCACAAAAGGCCCTCCGAGCGTTCGAGGACGTCCTCGGAGGATTTGCGCGTTTTTTAAACGAGGTGCGCACAGCTGGCGACTTCACTGGGGATTCATTTTCCCACTAGCGAGTCAAGCCTAACCTATTTGGCTTTTAAAGCCAATTGTTTTTATTTTCTTTGCGCGCCATGCTTTTATTTTATTCATACATGTCATATCTATGCTTTATGTTTATATTTGCTTTATGTTGCTTTATATTCATATCATATATATATCAAATGCGGGAGTTACTTCATTTTTGTTAATCTTCCCTTTTCTTCATTAGAACTTTGTGTTATTCTCTTCAGAACCGGCAACAAGGTACGATTTTCTTTTCTTCCTCCTCTGTCTATCTCTAATTCGCATTACAACTATTTGGGTTTTAGGGTTTCTAATTTTGAAATTCCCCTTTTTGAGTTTAAGTTTATAATAAGCTGTATTTAGGCCTTAGTTTGCTATATTAAGTTGAGATTTGGCAAGCATGCATCATGGGTATCTGCAACAGGCCTGTTTCTTTCAAATTCCAAGTTGTTTTTAAAAAGAAACCCATTTGCAAGAAATTAAAAGAAGGAGGGCTGTTAAGAGATTCTTTTTGGTACCCAGCCTTTGATTCTGAAATCATTTAGTTACATGCATTGCTTTTTTTGAAGCTCAAGCCAGGAGGTATAAGTTAGATTTCTGAGGTTTTGCTGTCATGGTCGCAGAGCAAAGTTTAACTTCGCACTGCGACCGTTTCTGGGCAACCCAGAATTTTTCGAGCACCTTCGCACTGCGAACATGCCTTCGCAGTGCGACTGTATCAGGGACAGAACCTATGTTTTTCTCATTTTTTCCTTCCAATTCCATTCGTTTCACCTCATATCACTTTTAATTACTTGCAATCATACTGACTTTGTCATTTTCCATGCAGATGGCACCCAGACCAGTAGGAAAACGCTCAACGGGTGAGGCATCGGGATCTAGACCCCAAGGGGGTTTCGACGCCTCTCGCTTCCTAAGTCTTCGAAACCAAGAGAGATACGAAGAGCTTCTTGGCAGGACCTTCTGACCTGAGAGGCAGTTTATTATAAGTGAAAGGGGCACCTGGAGAGAGTTGGCCCGGTTGATAAACCAACGCCGGTGGGGAATTTTGGTAAACCCTCCCCTAAACCTCAACTATGACATAATTCGGGAATTTTACGCGAATGCCATTCCCGTGGATCCGGAGGGGGAGTTTACATATCAGACCATGGTGCGTGGTCGGATCATTAGATTCGATCGCGACGCCATCAACACCTATCTCCAAAACCCCTTCCAATTGGAAAATGATGAGCTTTGTGTTTTCCATAAGCACCAAAACCGTGGTAATTGGAACCACGATCTCTACGCTCAGACCATTTTCCAATCCGGAAAGGGCTATGAGCTCAATGCGGCGGGGCAGCCCACAAAGGCCCTCAAGGCCATACCTCCACCACCACCTTGGACGTGACCCCCCTAATCTACTATATCCTCACCAATAAACCAGTAGATGTGGCCAGGGCAATCTGCCAGGAGATTAAGATAGTGGTCGAGAGTGGCATCAAGCCACCGGCCAAGAAGATGTGCCCGCTTGCTTTCCCGGGTCTTATCATGGGACTCTGCCGGGAAGCCCGAGTAGCCATCCCTCCCCATGTGTCCGAAACCATAAAGAACCCAATCACAGATGAGTATATCTCCAGACACTGCACAGGGAGGAGAGCGGCGAGGGTACAGCAGCCACGGCCTAGACCTCCACCAGCATCAGGGGATCATTACACTTGCACTTTCATATTGGAGCAGAATGCCTCCATTCATCGATACATGACCATGATGCATGATTCCATGTATCGCCTTCAGAGGCAGCTGGGTAGGCCGACAGATCCCGACGATCAGATACCGACACCCCAGATGTTCGCAGCTCATGGTCGTTGGCCCGGGGATAGGCCAGAGTATGCAGAGGCTGGAGGCAGTGGTGCAGCGGCCGGAGGCCAGGGAGGAGATGATGAGGATGATGAGGACGAGGATGACGAGGATGAGGAGACTGAGGATGATGAGACTTTCACTCCTTGAGTGGCCCTTTTTTATTTTATTTATGCTTTCTCATGTTTTGTTGTTTATGTTTATGTCATTTTTCTCGTACACTCTTTAGAAGCTTTCTATGTTTGGTACTTTGTAGCTATATTTGTACTTTTGTTTTGTTATTCGAGTACTTTTGCTTTTATTGCCTAGCCTTTGCATCATCATCATGCCTACTTAATTTTAATATGTGTGAATGTCGAAATTTTTGCTGTCTATCATTGGTAATGTGAATTCGATAAATCTTTCCGCAACGGATTAAGCCAAAGTTTTAACCATAGACGAATGGTAGTGATAAATGTGATTAATTTTCGCAAAGCTAAAATGGATGTTTCCTATTTTTTCCATGATTAAACGTGAAAGGAGAATGTATATTCCATACCAAGTTATACCATACAATTTGCGTTTGTCATACCCCATTTTTGACCCGTGTTCAATCCGTTTCGCTCGTTTTTTAAGCCAGAAATTTTCGTCGTTTCAGACGAAATTTCGGCAGGGAGGTATTTTAAAATACCTCATTTTTGTTCCGAAGGCGACCGTTTTCATTTATTATTATTATTATTATTATTATTAGTATTATTATTATTATTATTATTAGTTATTTCTTTGTTTTTTAATTTCTTTTTTGTTTATTTCTTTTTTCTCTTTTATTAGTCTTTTCCTTTTAATTTTCGTTTTTTATTTTATTCTGTTTTACTGTTTTCATTTTAGTTTTTTTGGTCCATTTTCAGTCCAATTTTGTCCAGGCCCAGAGGGGCAATTTTGTCATTTTCGTTTTTACCTTTTTTTTACTATAAAAGGCATTTAATGCACAGTACCCAAGGACACAGTACACCTGAATCAGAATCAGAGCCCCTTAGCACCACCACTCCCTCCACCACAGAACCGCCCACAAACACCAACAAACCACCACCAAAATCAACAAAAAACCACAAAATTCCAAAAAAAATCAGAATTCTCAGTACCCATTCAACACAAAACCGAACTGAATCAGGCCAAGCTTCATCAAACCCAGTCGAATTCAGCTAGACCAAATCCAAACACAAAGTCATATAAAAACCGTAAATCACTCACGATCATACAACCAGGAACCAAGAACCCACCGAATCAACACCATAACCGAACCCAGAACAAAGAAAGAAGAGGTAATTTTCCGTTGAACAAAACTTAGATCTAGCTTTCTCTTTAATTTTTTTCGAGAATCCAAACTCAGAATCAGAGAGAGTCTAAAAAAGGAAATCAGAATATGTTTTTTTTTAAAAAAAGGAGTGAGGTTCTGACTCCGGCGCGGCGGCGGCACCACCCTTGGCCGGCCAGCCCCACGCCGGAGAAGTTCCCCATGGCCGTTTTTTTTTCTAGTGAGAAATGAGAGAAGAGAGAGAAAGAATAAGAAAAAATGAGAATAAACCGGATGTTGGACATATATAAGCAGCTGAACCGGACCGGTTCTTCCGGACCGAACCGGTCCGGTTTTCTCCCTTGCCTCAGCCCATTGGACTCTTGCCTCGGCCCAGCTCCCTTTCCCTTTCTATTTGTTTCAGTTTACTTATTGCATCTCCCCTGTTACTCCTACACCCCCTCTTCTCCTTTCCTTTTCTTTTTTATTTTATTTCTTTTTGTTCTTGCATTTTTATTTTTTTAGTTTTTTTATTTCTTATGCATTTTATTTATTGCCTTTAATTTCCAGTACCCCATGCATTTTTATTTTATTTTATTTTATTTTTATTTTTTTTATGCACCATATTTATTTTATGTCTTGCATTTTTATTTTATGTCTCATATTTATTTTATGTCTTGCACTTTTTATTTTCTTTATTTATTTTCCAGCACCATATTTATTTTATTGTCTTGCATTTTATTTTCCAGCACCATATTTACTTTATGCCTTGCATTTTATTTTTCAGCACCATATTTATTTTTGTCTTGCATTTTTATTTTCTTTTATTTTATTTTTAGCATCATATTTATTTTATGTCTTGCATTTTTATTTTCTATTTTTATTTTATTTCCAGCATCATATTTATTTTATGTCCTGCATTTTTATTTTCTTTATTTACTTTATGCACCATTTTTATTTATTGCTTTACATTTCCCGCATTTTTTTTATTTCTTTTTATTATATTTACTTTATTTGTGATTTTATTTTATTATTTTGTCATTTATTTTATTGCCATTAGAATGTATCTAGGTCCAATGTAAATAAAAATATAAATGAGAATGTGCACCGACACCACATTTATTTTTTATGCTTTATGTCGAGGACGATTATGTAATTTGGACTGTATCCGAGGAAAAGGACCCTCACTTGATCCAACGTCATTTTGAGGGATCCGGCGCGTTTAGATCATCTCAGCATAACTTAGTCTCTGGACCTTAGGACTTAATCAAAATTTTCAAAAAAAAAGTCAAAAAAGTCAAAATCCAAAAACATTTTATAATCAAAATTTCAAAAAAAATCAATCTTTGTTATTTTCTTTCTTAATCAAACTTTAATCAACTTTTAATCAATCAAACCTTTTCTTTCAAATTAAAATCAATCAACTCACTTCCTTTTATTCTTCTATGCCTCTACGGCCTCTTATCTTTCTTAAACTTTTTTTCAAAATTTAAAATCAATCAAAACCAATCACTTGGCTTTTTACCCCGAACTACGTGATTTTGATCCCGCTCGGGTACGTAGGCAAAAGACTTTGTCTTTCCAAATCAACAAAATAACAAAAACATTTTCCTTTCTTTTAAACTCATCACTTTAATCTTTTCACACTTAGGCATTTATTTTACAAACAAATAATCATTTTAGCATAAAGATAAATAAAAACAAGAGTTTCCTATAGAGTACTATAGACGTTTAGGGTGCTAATACCTTCCCTTTGCGTAACCAACCCCCGGACCTTTGATCTCTAAAAAATAGGGTTTTTTCGAACTTTCTCCCTTTTCCTCGGAAAAATAAAAGATCGGTGGTGAACCCAAAATTGCGAGTCAACGCTAATTAATAGCTTGATATCCAAAAATCACCGCGACAGCGTTATTTAATATGTTTGTTCTATGAACCATTTTAGAACCAGCCAGATGTGAGGAATCCTCAAAGTTATCATAATACATATGCAGGAGACCGACATTTTTGTTTAGCTCGATCTTTTTATGTTAAATCTGAATTTTCTTTTTTAATTGCATAAAAGTATTGACATGATCAAGGCATTTGTTTGAAAACGAGAGAAAACAATCGACCACAAACAGCCCACCCTGTGAGAAGTGAGTACTTGTTAAATCCCTTCGAGCCTAACAAATCAGAATTTTTAACTATGAACTGCCAACTTTCATAAGCTCAACTGCTTAATGAGATTGCCGGAGTTTGTAAAAAAAAAAAATATTTTCAGTTCATAGTTAAAACATCACTGAATTCTGATAATTTCCTTTCGATTTTTTGAACCCTTAAAACATCATGATTAGTGTCCCTTGCCAAAAGAGGAGGGAATATTCAATTAGGATATCGTACTGAAACAAGTTAGGAAAAAGGGGAAGGTTGTGAAAGTCAAGCAACGTTGGATTTCTTAATTGATCTTGACGACCAAAGAAAAGAAAAAGAGAAAGAAAAGCAAACCAAGAAAAAGAAAAGAGAAAAGAAAAAAGAAGATCGATAAAATCCAAGAGTTGTCAAGATCAAAGAGAGAGCGTTTGTAAGCCACCAAAAATGGTGATTTGGACCAGAAAAGGTATAATTTAGGAAGAATGTTCCTCCTCGCTTGGCCATTTGAATTCAATTTCCCCACATATGACATTTCTTTTGTAACCCAGCCAAATTACAACCCTCAAGGACCTTTTGATCAATGCTTTCATGTTTTTAAGAAACAATAATTGGATGGACACATAACTCGATCGGAATGTTAGCAAACTTGCCGGATGAGTGTTCATTACCCGATCACATTAATTTTCAGTCTGTTCTTTTACTTAAATGAGTGATTAGGTTGGTTCATGGATAGACATGTTATTAATTTGAACTGTACGATATAATTTTTGTGTGGTATTTATTTCGAATTTTTTCAGTACAATCTCGGAATAATGGAGGCATTAAAATGGCATGCGAAAGTTTCATATGAACCACCAATAAAAGCCCGACCTCGCTCGGCAACCAAAATCAAAAAGCCCGACCTCGCTCGGCACCCAACAATAAAACCCAATATTCATTGGTATCCCCAGCAATAAAGCCCAATTCCCATTGGCGCCCACAATTTTAAACCAAAACCTGATTGCACCCGGTGCACAAATCATTCAAGGCCCAACCATGTTTAGCACTCTCCCTACAATTTACAAGGAGCCCAATTGTTATTGACATTCCTCAAGCACCCAAAAAAAGGGCCCAATTGTCATCAGCAATCCCAAACACGGTTAAAGGAGCCACACCTTAGGGGCAGGTCACCTCCCCCATTAACAAAATTCTTCCCAAACGAAGTCTTTTACTTTTGTCAAAAAAAATTCATTTATGATAATGTAAAAATATATATTTCCAAAAAAATTTTTATGGAATCTTTTATGTTTAACAAATGCATTTTCTCTGGATCTGTGAGTACTTAAAAAACGTGCATCAATATCTATCCATAGAGCAGATAAACCTCGCAGGCCAAGCACGGTTAATTGCTAAAGGGATTTCTGGTCATCGGTGAATCAAAAAGGAATATCCCCGTCGAATCAAGAGCCTGAAGGGACGATTCAAGCGAGACTGACCAACCAGAGCACAAGCATCCCCAGCGGAACCATCAGCTATGCTCCTCAGCAGTTTAGCACGATTTACACAACGGATTAACAATCCCCACGAGGTATTTATCCTTTATCAAATATCGCGGCCTTACCCCGTCAATATTCAAATATATCCCCTGAGCCATCATCCCTTTTTGAAGATCACCAAGTGTTTATAGTGCAATACGAGTCCATTTTTTTGTATCCCACCGGTCTAATCTTGTCTCATCAAGTTTACCGACCATACAAGAGGAACAAAATTCCCCAGTAAGCACCCTAAACATCCAAACATCAACCAAGGCTGGATATCGATCATGCTCCCAAAATGATCCTGTTGAGTCTTTTGGTGTTGGCTGCATGTTTTGGCAAAACCAAGATATTGAATAGAAGCATCTCCATATGTATAACATTTCTTCAGTTGGAAGTTTTTAATTTTGAAGCTATTCAGAAGCTGAAAATGCCATCAGAAGCTGAAAGCACTGTAGCACTTCAGAAGCTGATTCAGGTTCTGATGCCAGCGTTGACTTATGTTGACTTCATCAGAAGCTGGTTATTTTCAAGGTTTTTCTATGCGAATCTTTGCAAGATTTATGAGGATTTATCCACGCATATTGCTTCTAGAATGCTGATTTATTTGAAGAAGATTTTATTGAAGATTTGGTTCAAAGATATGAAATTCATATTGTCCTGTTATAATCTTTAAAAGATTCAGTACAGTTTTATTTGTTACATTATTGGACCAATCTTATTTCAGTAACAAATCAAATCAGAAGATTAGTTTTATTTTGCAAGACTGAAGGCTATATAAGGAGGAGGGCTGCTGCTATTCAAGATACGATTTTAAGAGTATTATTCAGAGAAAATTGAGTCTTAGTATTTTAAGCTTTTAGCTTTATTGTGCACCACTCTGTTAGAGTTGGTTTAGGATTGTTATTGAGTTGTAATTCATTCTAAGCCTCTAGGTACGAATGAAGTTGTGTTTTTAAAGTTTTCTGAAAAACAGAGTGTTTTTGTTTAAGGGTAGTTCAAGTGGCTGGGTTGCAGTTACTTGAATAGGAAGTTAGAGGTTTTTCTAATACTCAACGTGTTGGGTAGAATTCAAGACTAGGAGGAAGTTAATTGCTTAGGCTGGGAACTGGGAGTCAGTGTCTTGAGTCATAAGAATTAATTCCTATAGTGGAATTCCTTCCTGGATTGGTATCCCCCAGAGTAGGAGGTGTTTACTCCGAACTGGGTTAACAAATTTCTGTGCCTTTTTTACTTTCCTGCACTTTAAATTTGCTGCCTGTGTGTGTTTGTGTTTGTGCTCTGTGTTGCAAACTATTGTGCCCTGCGTGCTGTTCAGAACCTGTTAGGTTCAGAACCTGATAACTCTGTTTGTCTCTTATCATTGCCTGGCCAGAATTTCAATTGGCATCAGAGCAGGCACCCTGCCTGTAATTTGGGTGAGATCCAGAGGCATTAATTACTGGCAAGCATGGATAGAGAAGGAGGATATGTCAATAGACCACCCCTACTAGATGGCACAAACTATGAGTATTGGAAGTCTAGGATGTGTGCTTTTCTAAAATCTATTGACAGCAGGACTTGGAAAGCTGTGATTAAAGGCTGGGATCATCCTGTGTATACAGACAAAGATGGTAACAAGACTGAGGTTCTGAAGCCTGAGGAGGAATGGACCAAAGCTGAAGATGATCTGTCACTGGGAAATTCAAAAGCTTTGAATGCTATCTTCAATGGTGTTGATCAGAACATGTTCAGACTCATCAAACAATGTACTGTGGCTAAGGATGCTTGGGAAATTCTGAAGACCACTCATGAAGGAACTTCTAAGGTGAAGATGTCCAGATTGCAGCTGCTGACCACCAAGTTTGAGAACCTGAAGATGAAGGAGGATGAAAATATCCAGGATTTCTATATGAATGTGCTTGATATGGCAAATTCTTTTGACTCTCTTGGTGAAAAGATGTCTGATGAGAAGTTAGTAAGAAAAATCCTCAGGTCCCTGCCCAGAAGGTTTGACATGAAGGTTACAGCAATTGAAGAGGCTCATGATATCACCACTATGAAGCTTGAGGAGCTGATTGGGTCTTTGCTGAATTTTGAGACTGCATTCTGCAAACAGCCTGATAAGAAAGGGAAAGGAATAGCATTTGCAGTTAATTCAGGAGCTGATGATCAACATGAGTCTGATGAGGAGGATAATGACTTATCAGAAGCTCTAGTGTTGCTGGGAAAACAATTCAACAAGATTCTGAAGAATGTTAACAGAAAAGCCAAAGCCAAAGGTCAGAATTTCAGAGTCAATAACAAAAAGCAACAAACTGATGAGAAGAAGACCAAGTCTGAGGAGAAAAGTAACCAAGCTAAAGGTGTGCAGTGCTATGAGTGTGAAGGGTATGGACACATCAAGTCTGAATGTCCCACTTTTCTCAAGAAGCAGAAAAAGAGCCTAGCTATTTCATGGTCTGATGATGGTTCTGAAGATGATGATGTTAGTGAATCTGATATGTGTGATACTGGTCTGGTTGTAAGGTCAGGAGCTATCTTGAAGAAGGAACCTGTTTTAGAGTCTGAGACCTTTTCAGAGTCTGACTCAGAGTCTGAAGCCTCATATGTGTCTGAAGCTGCTAAAACCTCATATGATGAACTAGCTGATAACTACAAGAAGCTGTATACCAGAAGTGCTGAGGTTTGCAAACAAGTGTTGGATCAGAAGGAGACTATTCTACAACTGGAGGCTGAAAAAGGTGAACTGTTAGTACAGAATTCAGATTTAAAAGAAGAAGTGAACCAACTGAACTCCCAACTTGATCAAATAAAGAAGCAAGTGAAGATGTTGAACTCTGCTACTGATAAGTTGGAGGACATTTTGGGGAATCAGCAACAAGGAAAAACTGGTTTAGGTTTTGTTGATCAGACTCAGATTCCTAAACAGATGAATTTTGTTCCTGCTGCTCAAACTCATGATTCTATGGTTGGAACATCTAAGAGGAGACCTCAGAAACAAGCCCAGATGCAAGGTCAGAAGCATATTCAGATAAGACCTCAAAAGCAAGCTCAGAAGAAGCCTCAGATGCTACCCCAGAAGCATGTTCAGATACTACCTCAGAAGCAACCCCAGAAGTACAACAGAAGAAGGAGGAATCATACCTGGACCTGTCATCATTGTGGTAAGAAGGGACATATCAAACCTTTTTGCTTCAAACTTTATGGCTATCCTGAACATTTTCAGTATAGAAGAGTGCAACCAGCTGCCCCCAGACACAATGTTCAGAAGGTATGGAAGCCCAAAGTTCAGAATGTAGGCCTTATAGCTCACACTTCTTTGAGAGCAACTTCAAAAGAAGACTGGTACTTTGATAGTGGATGTTCAAGGCACATGACTGGTGTGAAGAAGCTGCTGAGCAATATCAGATCATACTCCAGAAGCTATGTGACATTTGGAGATGGTGTAAAAGGTCAGATTCTGGGTATTGGTGATTTGATCAGAGAAGGTTTGCCCAGACTTAATAATGTGCTACTGGTGGAAGGATTAACCTCTAATCTGATCAGTATCAGCCAACTTTGTGATCAAGAATTGAAGGTTAATTTCAACAAACTAGAATGTATTGTCACTGATCAGGAAGATAAGATTCAGATGAGAGGCTGCAGATCCAAAGACAACTGTTACTTGTGGGTTTCTGAAGAAGAAAGAAGTCTGACTTCTTGTCTTATGAGCTCAGAAGAGGAAGTCAAACTCTGGCACCAGAAACTGGGACATTTGCACTTAAAAGGCATGAAGAAAATCCTAAGTACTGAAGCTATCAGAGGTGTGCCTAATCTGAAGATCAATGAGGACAATGTTTGTGGTGATTGTCAAATTGGAAAACAAACAAGAAAGTCTCACCCCAGATTAGTTCACCAGGTAACTACTAAAGTACTAGAACTTGTTCATATGGATTTAATGGGGCCTATGCAAGTAGAAAGTATTGGAGGAAAAAGATATGCTTTTGTAATGGTAGATGACTACTCAAGATATACATGGGTCAGCTTTGTTAGAGAAAAGTCTGACACTTTTGAAGTTTTCAAAGAGATGTGCATCCAATTACAAAGAGAGAAGGATAGTGGGATTATCAGAATCAGAAGTGGTCATGGCAAAGAATTTGAAAACAAGAGCTTTTCAGAATTCTGTGCTTCTGAAGGTATAAAGCATGAGTTTTCTGCACCTATCACACCTCAGCAAAATGGTGTAGTTGAGAGGAAGAACAGGACTTTAGCAGAATGTGCAAGGGTTATGCTGCATGCTAAGAAGCTGCCATATATGTTTTGGGCTGAAGCCATGAACACTGCATGTTATATCCATAATAGAGTCACTCTGAAGAAGGGAACAACTTGTACCTTATATGAACTATGGAAAGGAAGGAAGCCTACAGTCAAATACTTTCATGTTTTTGGGAGCAGATGCTACATCTTGGCTGATAGAGAAAATAGAAGAAAGCTGGATCCTAAGTCTGATGAAGGCATATTCCTGGGTTATTCAGTGAACAGCAGAGCTTAAAGGGTGTTTAATTCCAGAACCAAGGTTGTGATGGAGTCCATAAATGTGGTTATTGATGATTTGTCTGCTGAGAATGAAAAGAATGAACCTGAAGTTGTTCCAGAGTCTGAAGCCTCAGAAGAACAAACTTCAGAAGCAAAAAAGCATTCAGAGTCTGAAGAAGCAGAAGATCAACCAGATCAAGTTCCAAATGGTAAAGGGCCATCAATTAGAGTTCAGAAGGATCACCCTAAAGACTTAATCATTGGTAGCTTAGATCAAGGTGTCAGAACCAGAAGATCAGATGCTGCTGCTACTGATTCATGCTTTGTGTCAAAGGTTGAGCCTAAAAATGTGAAAGAAGCCCTAACTGATGAATTTTGGATTGAAGCAATGCAAGATGAGTTGAATCAATTCAAAAGGAGTGAAGTGTGGGATCTAGTTCCTAGACCTGAAGGGTTGAATGTGATTGGTACTAAGTGGATATACAAGAATAAAACAGATGAGAATGGTACTGTGGTCAGAAATAAGGCAAGGTTGGTTGCTCAGGGTTATACTCAAGTTGAGGGACTTGATTTTGATGAGACCTTTGCACCTGTGGCCAGACTAGAGTCCATAAGATTACTGTTGGGTGTCTCCTGCATTCTCAAGTTCAAGCTATTTCAGATGGATGTGAAGAGTGCATTTCTGAATGGATATCTGCAAGAAGAAGTGTATGTTGAACAGCCTAAAGGATTTGTGGATCATAATTTTCCTAATCATGTTTACAAACTGAAGAAGGCCTTGTATGGATTGAAGCAAGCACCAAGAGCATGGTATGAAAGATTAACTCAGTTTCTTGTGGCTCAAGGTTACAGAAAAGGAGGTTCTGATAAGACATTGTTTGTGAAAGATGAAAATGGGAGTTTGATGATTGCTCAGATTTATGTGGATGATATAGTGTTTGGAGGGATGTCTCAGAAGATGGTCAAACTGTTTGTTCAGCAAATGCAATCAGAGTTTGAAATGAGTTTGGTTGGAGAGCTGACTTACTTTCTTGGGTTACAAGTCAAACAAATGGAAGATACAATCTTCATTTCTCAAAGTAAGTATGCCAAGAACATAGTGAAGAAGTTTGGAATGGAATCTGCTGCTCACAAGAGGACACCAGCTGCTACTCACCTGAAGTTAACTAAGGATGAAGATGGAGTATCAGTTGATCAAAGTCAATACAGAAGCATGATTGGGAGCTTATTGTATTTAACTGCAAGCAGACCTGATATCACTTATGCTGTTGGAGTATGTGCAAGATATCAAGCTGATCCTAAGATGAGTCATCTGACTCAGGTGAAGAGGATTCTGAAGTATGTGAATAGCACAAGTGACTATGGAATCATGTATTCACACAGTTCAAGTTCTGAATTGATGGGATTTTGTGATGCTGACTGGGCTGGAAGTGCTGATGACAGGAAGAGCACTTCAGGAGGTTGTTTCTTCTTAGGAAATAACTTGATTTCATGGTTTAGCAAGAAACAAAACTGTGTGTCATTGTCAACTGCTGAGGCTGAGTATATTGCTGCTGGGAGTAGTTGCTCACAATTGGTGTGGATGAAGCAGATGCTGGAGGAGTACAACATTAATCAAGAAACTATGACCTTATTTTGTGACAATTTGAGTGCAATCAACATCTCTAAGAATCCAATACAGCACAGCAGAACTAAACACATTGATATCAGACACCATTTTATCAGAAACCTTGTGGAGGATAAAGTTATTCAACTGGAACATGTAGCTACTGAAGAACAAGTTGCTGACATTTTCACAAAGGCCTTGGATGCTAAGCAGTTTGAAAACTTAAGGAGCAAGTTAGGTGTGTGCTTATGTGAAGAATTCTAGCAATTAAAGCAAACTGGATGTGAGGAAGAAAGAGTACCTGCCAGCTTTGTTAGTGCTAAGTATGATGCTGTCTCTGATACTGAGTCTGAAGTTCAAACTGGGGCAGTAGTTGAAGATGTTTGTGCAGTTTCCCTTCCCTATTTGAAGTCTGAGATTTGTCAGAATTTTGTGGCTAAAAAGGGGGAGAAAATCTTATGTAATGTGTTGGCTCTGATACCATGTGTTGCTGCTCAGAGAATTAGTTCAAATTCAGCTTTCAGTGTTGTTCAGAAGTTATTTGTGAAGCTCAGAGTTCAGAACAAATATAACAAGAGCTGTCAAGATGTTATTGAGGGGGAGTATGTGTTTGAGGGGGAGTATGTGTCTCAGGGGGAGTACAAGACTGGTATGGTCCTGAGTGTTTGTGTGATCCTGAGGTATGGTCCTGAACAATTGTGTGCAGCTCCTGAAGTGTTGGTTCTGATATGCTCTGATACCATATATTCAGAAGTAAGGGGGAGTTTGATGTATGCTGAGTGTATGCTGAGTTGCAGGGGGAGTGTGTGTGATGATCAGGAGTTGATCAGTAGCTCTGATACCTTGGAGTAGCTCTGATACCATGATTGTTTGTGATGATCAGGAGTTGATCAGTAGGTTATGTGTGCTTCAGTAGCTGATATGAACTGAAGCTGGTTTCTGTTTCTCAAGATAGTCATAAATAAATCCGCTGCTAATTACTATGTTATGAATGATCATTGTGGAGTTCTTCATTGCTGAGTTGATTATAAGGAAGATTGAAGAACTTGGATGGTTTTAGCCAAAAATTTGCCAAAGGGGGAGATTGTTGAGTCTTTTGGTGTTGGCTGCATGTTTTGGCAAAACCAAGATATTGAATAGAAGCATCTCCATATGTATAACATTTCTTCAGTTGGAAGTTTTTAATTTTGAAGCTATTCAGATGCTGAAAATGCCATCAGAAGCTGAAAGCACTGTAGCACTTCAGAAGCTGATTCAGGTTCTGATGCCAGCGTTGACTTATGTTGACTTCATCAGAAGCTAGTTATTTTCAAGGTTTTTCTATGCGAATCTTTGCAAGATTTATGAGGATTTATCCACGCATATTGCTTCTAGAATGCTGATTTATTTGAAGAAGATTTTATTGAAGATTTGGTTCAAAGATATGAAATTCATATTGTCCTGTTATAATCTTTAAAAGATTCAGTACAGTTTTATTTGTTACATTATTGGACCAATCTTATTTCAGTAACAAATCAAATCAGAAGATTAGTTTTATTTTGCAAGACTGAAGGCTATATAAGGAGGAGGGCTGCTGCTATTCAAGATACGATTTTAAGAGTATTATTCAGAGAAAATTGAGTCTTAGTATTTTAAGCTTTTAGCTTTATTGTGCACCACTCTGTTAGAGTTGGTTTAGGATTGTTATTGAGTTGTAATTCATTCTAAGCCTCTAGGTACGAATGAAGTTGTGTTTTTAAAGTTTTCTGAAAAACAGAGTGTTTTTGTTTAAGGGTAGTTCAAGTGGCTGGGTTGCAGTTACTTGAATAGGAAGTTAGAGGTTTTTCTAATACTCAACGTGTTGGGTAGAATTCAAGACTAGGAGGAAGTTAATTGCTTAGGCTGGGAACTGGGAGTCAGTGTCTTGAGTCATAAGGATTAATTCCTATAGTGGAATTCCTTCCTGGATTGGTATCCCCCAGAGTAGGAGGTGTTTACTCCGAACTGGGTTAACAAATTTCTGTGCCTTTTTTACTTTCCTGCACTTTAAATTTGCTGCCTGTGTGTGTTTGTGTTTGTGCTCTGTGTTGCAAACTATTGTGCCCTGCGTGCTGTTCAGAACCTGTTAGGTTCAGAACCTGATAACTCTGTTTGTCTCTTATCATTGCCTGGCCAGAATTTCAGATCCTTATATCCCCACGAAGCCAAACCTTATTGACATTCCCCAGGGGAGTCTCAACCCAAAACAAAAGTCCAATCATCATTGGCAGACAAATACAAATCCCCAGGACAAGCCCGAACTACACCGGTTTTGATCCCATTCGGGTATGTAGGCAAATGACCTTGTCCTTCCAAACCAAACAAACAAAAAAAAAAGCCCAATCATCATTGGCGCAACCACAACCAAGACCGACCTTGCTCGGCACCCAATCAACATGCCTCCCACATATCATGCATAACATAATTCATGCATCATGTCAATTTCATTCATGCATGCATATACAAATCATTCATACACATGCATTTCATAATCATGTAATGCATCCTCAACGAGGATTCTCCAGTGAATATCACATATTCACCAGCATCCATCAACAGTTAAGCAAGTGTTCCCCAGTGAACCTCCTTCAAAAACTGTCCCCAATCCCCCAGCAGGAATCTTTGATTGAGTCTATCTCATATCATATTACATTGCATATCATACTGCATAACATGGAGCATAACATGCATCATATAATCATGTTTTCCGGCTCAAAGCTGGGCACCTATTCAGGGTAAGACCATTTCCGTTTAGGAATCCACCTCTAGTGTAAGCGGCTAGATAAGATTACCTATCCTCAGTGTTCGACCTTCAGTGTTAGCGGCTGAATAAGATCACTCCCCCGTTAGGAATCGAGCTTCAGTGTAAGCGGCTGAATAAGATTACCTATCTTAAGGTATCGACCTCTAGTGTAAGCGGCTAGATAAGATCACCTTCCTCCGTGTTAGACCTTCAGTGTTAGCGGCTGAATAAGATCACTTCCCTGTTAGGAATCGACCTTCAGTGTAAGCGGCTGAATAAGATTACCTATCTTAAGGTATCGACCTCTAGTGTAAGCGGCTAGATAAGATCACCTTCCTCAGTGTTCGACCTTCAGTGTTAGCGGCTGAATAAGATCACTCCACCGTTAGGAATCGACCTTCAGTGTTAGCGGCTGAATAAGATTACCTATCTTAGGTATCGACCTCTAGTGTAAGCGGCTAGATAAGATCACCTTCCTCAGTGTATCGACCTCTAGTGTTAGCGGCTAGATAAGATCACACCCATCCCCAGTGGATCTACCTCCAGTGTTAGCGGCTGGATACGATCAACCTTTTCAAATCATTGCATTTGCATCTTTTACTGCAATCTTTTCGTTCCGCGAAGGACAAAATTCGGGTCTTTCTTTTACCTAATTGATCTTCGCAAAGAGTTCATGAGATGCCCTCGGCACTCACACACTCTATGCAAAGACACAATTAAGTAGGGGCAGCTGTAGTACCCCAATTTTGTCCTAAGCCTTTTAAAACAAAAAATCAAAAAAAATCAAAGAGAGGAAAAAAGTCAAAGTCAGCAAAAGTCAACAGAAAAGTCAACATTTCAAAAATGATGACTTCGCACTGCGAAGCTCGTTTCGCACTGCGAAGTCTGTGATTTTTCTGCAGATTTCTGGTATCTTTGATTTAATTCCAGATTTTGTTGCATATCATTTCCATATTTATTTTAAGCAGCATTCATGGCTAATTGGGCCAAGCAAAACCTGAAATGAGAGACTTGCCATTAATGCCAAGGTTGGAAGCTTTTTCTTCCAACCTAGCATGTGACAAGCAAGTGGGCTTGCCCTTGGGCAGCTCTTGTCCCTCCCAAGTGACCTGTTAACCACCCCAAGGTTGCCAGCCACCTGCTTGATGACTTTCCTCCTGCTTGTTCCCCCAAAACCAGTCAAACCACCTGGATTTTTCACTTGAAAAAGCCATGAGTGCCTACCCTGTTTTGCAACAGCTTTTCACCCTCTCACACCAGCCAATTGTAGCCTTTTGCATCCCCCAATCTCTGCACATCACAGTGCACGTTTTTATTGATCAACCATTGAGATTGCAAGGATTGATCCCCAAGTTTGGCCAATTGCAATTCAGCCATGTTTCTCATCATTTCTATCCTAAAACCTTTGATTTTGTGGCTGAAATTAGTCAAAGACTTAACCCTTGGCACAAGGCAGGGTTGCCTCTATCCATTAGCATTAAATGCAAGGCCAAATAGCCTGAATTTAGCCCACAAATCAGCTAGGTCCTATGGATTTTCATCATTACTCAAGATTGCATTTTGGCCTATAAATAGAGATGCAAGGCAAGAGGAAATGCAGCATTGCATAGCCTAAGTTAGAGCAGTTAACACAGCATTCAAAGAGCAAAAGAAACACTACTCATTCCAGCCAAACAACAAAAAAAAAACCAATCAAACACAAAGCTTTACCAAGTTCAAAGTTCATCACCAATATCAAAAAACCTTTGTGAGAACCTTCAATCAATTCAAATCCACTGCAGCTGGAGCTTTGCTAAGGATCTCTGTAAGTTTCTAAGCTTTTGTTTTGCATTTTCAATTGTGTTTGCATCTTAATTTTGGTCCAAAACCTTTTGGTTCTAAAAAACCCCTTTTGAATTTCAAAGAAATCCCAAGGTTTTCAAAACATCAAAACTGGTTTGTCCAGCCTTTTTCATCCCAAAAACTCAAAGCTTTTCACTCACCTAAAAGGTCCTGAGTGTGTTCAGAAATTGTTTCTGAACAAAAGTTCAGAAACAGCTTCTGAACTCAAAAATTCGCATTGTTCGCAGTGCGAAGTCATGGTCGCAGAGCGACCATGACAGAACTCAGAATCTGAGTTTAGGTGCCCAAATGGCCAATTTTTGAGGTTCTAGCCCAAGAGCTCAGAACCTAGGAGTTTTAAAACTCATGTTTTTCAAACTAGTTCAAGGATTTTGCATAATAGTGGAAAATTCGCAAGTTCGGGTAACATTTTTTGGGTAGCTTACAAAACAAGTTATGTTCCCAATCCTTCAAAACAACATGAACAAACCAGCTATGTTCATCATTTCAAATCCAAACTTGAGCAATAAACATTGTTCATGATTTTCAAAACTCAAACATGAACATACGCCGAATTCATTAGCTTTTCAAAACGATTCGCAAAATGAGCCGAACCTGTGCGTTTTCTAACAAATTGTTAAAATCCCTTCACTTTGGGTTCCAAACTAAATGTTTTGATATACTTTGGGATTTCTAAGAAACTCGACCAAAAACTTGAATGAAAAAGGGATGGTGTGACGTATGTCTCTCCATTGCCCCGATTGTACGAATGCGTGACGTATGTCTCGTCGTTCGGACAATCGTCATTCCGTTTTCAACGTATCCAACCATAACCAAACCAAATCTTGGCCCCCTTGTGGTCAATCCGAACCTTTTGGTCCCCCGTGGCCACTAGATTCAATCCCTCGACTCGTTTGAGTCACTCGGTCAATATTCGACTCGTCTGAGTCCATTGTACCCGTTCTTGATCCCAGTGGATCAATCGAACAATCCCTCGACTCGTTGGAGTCCCCTCGGTCAATGATTGACTCGATTGAGTCCATTGCACCTTTTTTTTGGTCCCATAGCGACCAACTCGAACCCTTTTAACCCACCGGACGTACCTTTTAACATTCTAACGCGATTCGTGAACAAACGCTTAATAAGTCTCCCAAGCGCGAGCATACAAGCTATACGCTTAATAAGTCTCCCGAGCGCGAGCATACAAGCTACGTTGAATCGCAAGAATTCGGTTAAAACATCGTCCATTTAAAATCAACCAACATATGTACGTTTTTCTACAAAGAACTACGTACGCTTTGAATTCTCCGACTACTGGGAGATACGTAGGAGAAAGATCGACATCTTGTCAAGCGCAATAATAAAAACTTTCTTTTTCCTTTCGTTTGTTTTCATCTCTTTCCCCCCTTTTTAGTATATTTTCTTTTGACATAGATAAGCATGCGCGCAAAACATTTAAAAACAATTTAAGCTTTAGCCAAATAGAAGGTTCCCGTTGAGTACAACGGACGTGAGGGGTGCTAATACCTTCCCCTTGCGTAATCGACTCCCGAACCCGACAATGGTTGCGATGACCAGTCCTTTTCCTCATCGTCAAGGGTTTTATTATCGTTTCCCTTCAAACAAAAAACTTAAGGGTTTATCAACGTTCCCTTTACACAAAAACTTTGGTGGCGACTTCACAAAAGGCCCTCCGAGCGTTCGAGGACGTCCTCGGAGGATTTGCGCGTTTTTTAAACGAGGTGCGCACAATGACGGCCACCTGTGAACCAATTTTTAAATTGCTAAGGAAAAATCAAGCTATTCAGTGGAATGAAGACTGCCAAGAGGCGTTTGATAAGATCAAACGATACCTACAAGAGCCACCGATTTTGATACCTCCAGTTCCTGGTAGACCCCTCATCTTATACTTGACAGTGCTTGATGGATCAATGGGTTGTGTGCTAGGACAACAAGATGAAACAGGAAGAAAGGAGCACGCCATCTACTATCTAAGCAAGAAGTTCACCGATTGCGAATCAAGGTATACCTCGCTTGAAAAGACTTGTTGTGCCCTAGCATGGGCTGCCCGACGCTTAAGACAATACATGTTGACTCACACCACTTGGTTGATATCAAAGATGGATCCCATCAAATACATCTTCGAAAAGCCCACCCTCACGGGAAAAATAGCCCGTTGGCAAATGTTGCTATCTGAGTATGACATCCAATATGTTACTCAAAAGGCTATAAAAGGGAGCGTGTTATCCGAGCACCTTGCTCACCAACCATTGGAAGACTATCAACCCATACAATTTGACTTCCCCGATGAAGACGTTGTAGCCTTGAATGATGAAAGGATCATAAGTGATGATGAAGGGCTGGAACCAGGAGCTGGATGGAAGCTCGCTTTCGATGGTGCCTCAAATGCCATGGGGCACAGGATCGGGGATGTCCTAATATCACCAAGAAATGGGTATCAACCCTTCACAGCAAGGTTATGCTTTGACTGCACCAATAACATGGCAGAGTATGAAGCGTGCATCTTGGGCCTCGGAGCGGCAATTGAATTAAGGATCAAAATCCTTGAAGTATACGGGGACTCAGCACTAGTCATCTATCAAGTGAAAGGAGAATGGGAAACAAAACATCCCAATTTGATCCCCTACCGTGCCCATGTTGTAGAGTTGATGAAGCATTTCGATGAGATCACCTTTCATCATATACCTCGAGAAGAGAATCAGGTAGCAGATGCTTTAGCTACATTATCATCCATGTACCAAGTGAATTTCCACAGCGAAGCACCATTCATAAGGATGGATCTGTGCGCTCTCTAAAAAAAACGCTCGAGCGTAAAAGACGCTCGGAAAGACTGCGGAGTCGCCACCAAAGTTTTATTTTTAAAGGGAAACGTTGATAAAACCCTTGAACGATGTGGAAAGGATGGTCATTGCAACCATTAACGGGTTCGGGAGTCGATTATGCAAGGGGAAGGTATTAGCACCCCTCACATCCGTTGTACTCAACGGGAACCTCCTAGTTAGTTAAGGCTAAAAGTGTTTTTAAAGGTTTGCTTGCTATGTTTCAATATATAAAGGGGAAAAAGAAAAGGGGGAAAAGGTATTTTTTTATTAGTGTGCTTGACAAGAATGGGATCTTGCTCCTACGTATCTCCCGGTGCGATGGAGAATTCAAAGCTACGTAGTTCTTTGGTAGAAAAACGTTTGTTTGTTGGTTGATTTTAAAGAACGATGTTTTTGATCGTATTCTTTCGGTTAAACGTAGCTTGTATGCTCGCGCGTGGGAGGCTTAAGCGTTTGTTTGTATCGCGTTAGAATTGATAAAACATGTCCGTTTGTGAAAAAAAGTTTAAATTGACCACGGGGGGGGGGGGGGGGGGCAAAAATTAGTTCAATTGACCACGGGGGGCCAAGAATTAGTTCAATTGACCACGGGGGCCAAGAATTAGTTCAATTGACCACGGGGGGCCAAGAATTAGTTCAATTGACCACGGGGGGCCAAGAATTAGTTCAATTGACCACGGGGGCCAAGAATTAGTTCAATTGACCACAGGGGGCCAAGAATTAGTTCAATTGACCACGGGGGGCCAAGAATTAGCTCAATTGACCACGGGGGGCCAAGAATTAGTTTAATTGACCACGGAGGGCCAAAAATTAGTTTTGGTGTGTTGGATTTATTTTATGTTTTGTATTTTTGAAAATAAAATGACGATTGTCCGAACAACGAGACATACGTCAAGTGTTTGTGCAATCAGGGAATGGAGAGACATACGTCAAACCACTCCTTTTTCATTCAAGTTTGTTGTTGAAACTAAAATGTATTTTTTGGTGAAGTTTGAAAAGAATGACGATTGTCCAAACAACGAGACATACGTCAAGTGTTTGTGCAATCGGGGAATGGAAAGACATACGTCAAACCACTCCTTTTTTCATTCAAGTTTGTTGTTGAAACTTATGAAATTCCAAATAAGAGCAAAAACACTTGTTAATTTTGAAAAAAATGAGTTTTAACCCTTTCAAAAAAGTTCAAAAACAGGTTCTGAATTTCAAAAAAAAAATGCCCAGAAGCTGAACTTCATAAGCTGAACTTCAGAAGCACTGTTCAGACTCTGAGGTTCAGAAGCACTGTTCAGACTCTGGACTTCAGAAGCACTGTTCAGACTCTGAAGTTCAGAAGCACTGTTCAGACTCTGGACTTCAGAAGCACTGTTCAGACGTTGACTTTTGGTTGACCATCAGACGCACTGTTAAGACGTTGACTTTGGATGACCATCAGACTCACTGTTCAGACGTTGACTTTTGTTGACCATCAGACACACTGTTCAGACGTTGACTTTTGTTGACCATCAGACGCACTGTTCAGACGTTGACTTTTGTTGACCCTCAGACTCTAAACTTCAGAAGCACTGTTCAGACTCTGAACTTCAGAAGCACTGTTCAGACTCTGAACTTCAGAAGCACTGTTCAGACTCTGAACTTCTAAACTACTGTTCAGAAGCTGCTTCTGAACTACTGTTCAGAAGCTTCTAATTTTTTATGTCAGAACCTCAAAGGGGTGAAAAACTTTCGAATTCAGTTAGAAAAAGAAGTAAACCACTTCTGTTTTGGTGTTTTGTCAACTTTGAGATTTCTTTGGAGTTTCAAAATATGTTTTTAGTTCAAAATGAGTTAAAAAACACTAAGAATGCAGAAAAATAATGTTGAATCAAACAGGAACAGCTGAAAATATGCAACCAGAAATGCAAATGAAAGATACAAAGGTTTAAGACAAACTTACAAATCCCTAGCCAAGGCTTTAGTTGCAAGAAAATGAAAGGGGCTTTGGATGATTGTGATTTCTTGAATATGGAAGTGATGAAGAATAAGAACAGCAACAACAAATGATGTTTTGCTGTTATTCTTCACTCTGGGTATGATGTTTATGGAGATTTAATGGTTGTTTTGATTGCTTGATTGGTTTGTGATTGTTTGCAAAGAAAGAAACAGAAAACAGAGCTTCTGGCTTTCAAAGGTTGTTGTGTATTCTGGTTGTTCTTTCTGGTTCTGAGTTTGCTCTAAATTTCTCTAAAAACTAATCTCTAGAATTCCCTCTCAAATTGCTCAAAGATCAGATGAATTGTGTTAAAACTATGTGTTAAAACTGCTCTGTGCTTTTCTCTCAAAAATTGCTTAAAAGATCCAGTTCCTATTCTCTGATTTCCTTGTTCCTTATATAGGCAAAATGTGATCATTTGTAATCATGAGACATCCCTTAAAACAGGGCTGTTTTGTGTGCTAAGACCAAGACTTTGGTTAGCATTAAATGCAAAAGGAAGGAAGTGACCTTGCCTTGTGATCATGGTGAAGACTTTTGTTAATTTCAGAACCAGTTGGGGCTGAGTTTGACAGGAATGGCTGGAAACGTGGGAAAATAGGGTGCTGTTTGTGCAGAGCTTGGGAGAAACAATGGAAAAGGGGTGTTGCACTGTGCAGAGGTTGGGAGAAACAAAGGAGAAAGGTGCTGCACACAGGGGAAGGAAGAAATGCTGGAACAGGGGCAGTAGTTTCAGAACCAGGGCAAGCAGTTTTGCAGCTATCCTTGACTGGTTTTGATAAAGAAGAGAGGGAAGAAATGGCAAGGTGGATGCTGGAAAGTAAAGGTCAGCAGCAGGAAGAAATTGGAAGGGAAGAAGTGCTGCCCCTGGGCAGCAACTTGCTTCTGAATCCTTGTGCCTGGCACGTGCTCTTTCTATCTTCTTTTCTTCTCTTTTTTTGTTTTTTTTTTAATAAACAAAATAATAATAAAAGTAATAATAATAAAAGTAAAAATAAAAAGAAAGATAAATAAATAATAATAAAACCTATTATTATTATTTATTATTTATTAAAAAAAGGAAAATAAAGTTGACTTTTTTTGTGTTGACTTTGACTTTCTTTTTTTGTGTTGACTTTTCTTTTTTTGAAGAAGAAGAAAAAACTTGGACAAAATTTAGGGTACAACGGGATCGTAAGGATAGACCAGTTGTGTATGCAGTGGTCGAAAAAGAACTTGACAACAAGCCCTGGTTTTACGACATCAAACGATACCTCGAACAGCAAAAGTATCCAGAGAATGTCTCACAAACAGACAAGAAAACCCTCAGGAGATTGGCATCATAGTTCTTCCTCAGCGGGGACACACTCTACAAAAGAAATTATGACATGGTCTTACTCAGGTGTGTGGATAAACATGAAGCAGACATGCTCATCAAAGAAATCCATGAGGGGTCCTTTGGAACCCATGCCAATGGACATGCAATGGCAAAGAAGATTCTAAGGGCGGGCTATTACTGGCTAACTATGGAGGCTGACTGTTTCCACCACACCAAGACATGTCACAAGTGTCAAATTTACGCCGACAAGGTGCACGTGCCCCCAACTACTCTGAATGTCATGACGGCACCCTGGCCATTCTCTATGTGGGGCATAGACATGATTGGAATGATTGAACCAAAGGCTTCAAATGGACACCGGTTCATCCTGGTTGCCATCGACTATTTCACCAAGTGGGTCGAAGCAGCTTCTTATTCAAACGTTACAAAACAAGTGGTAGCCCGATTCATCAAGAAGGAAATCATTTGCCGTTACGGCACTCCTCACAAAATTATCATAGATAACGGGGCAAATCTAAACAACAACACAATGAAGGAGTTGTGCAAAGACTTCAAGATTGAGCACCATAATTCCTCACCATATCGGCCGAAGATGAATAGTACGGTAGAAGCGGCCAACAAGAACATCAAGAAAATCATCCAGAAGATGGTAAAAACCTACAAGGATTGGCATGAGATGCTTTCCTTTGCGCTACACGGCTACATAACAACAGTTCGCACTTCCACTAGGGCAACCCCTTTTCCTTGGTATACGGTATGGAAGCCGTGCTTCCCATTGAAGTGGAAATTCCCTCATTAAGGGTCTTGATGGAAACTAAGTTAGAGGAAGCCGAATGGGTCCAAACAAGATTCGACCAACTGAACCTCATAGAAGAGAAGCGTCTAACAGCATTGTGTCATGGACAGTTGTACCAAAAGAGGCTCAAGAGGGCTTTCGACAAAAAAGTTCGTCCTCGAGAATTCAGAGAAGGAGACTTGGTGCTGAAAAAGATATTACCCATCCACAAGGATCCCCGCGGGAAATGGACTCCTAGCTATGAAGGACCATACGTAGTAAAAAAGGCTTTCTTTGGCGGAGCCTTAATCATCACTACTATGGATGGAGAGGAGTTTCCCCTCTCAATAAACTCCGACGCAGATTGCTAGAGTGCTATAGGGATTGTAAGTTGATTTCTAGAGTGCTAGAGTCATTGTGGTCTTTTGGGTCATAGATTGTTAGAGTGCTATAGGGATTGTAAGTTGATTTCTTTCAAGGATATTGATTGGGAATCAATGATCTAAAGTGAATTGATTAATTTCATTCCACCTCCAAGGGTATTGAGGGTTCTTTCTAAAGTTCTTGAGTTGAAGGGGATCCAACCACCGGACAGAGCAAAGAAGAGTTCGAGTGAAGAGCTTCAAGGATTCCACGGATGATTGAGGATTCGAAGACTTCAAGAAGCACCAATTTCAAAGGTATTTGAAGATTGAGGGAGTGATTGCATATGAATTGAAGAGCTAGGGTAGTTTGAAGGAATTCTTGTAATCACATTGTAATCATACATTCAATTTTAGTGGAAGTCCTTGGTGGAGACGCTTTCCATCAAGAAGAGTATATGTACCCCGAAGAGAGGACGGAAGGGGGAACTAATATAAATCTCGATGTCATTTCTCTTCCCTTTCCTCTTTAATTTCATTTAATTTGGTATATGTTTGTTTGATAATTGTTAGTATTGATTTGAATGTGATCTTGTTTCAATTTGTTAAACTTGACTTAATTCATTGAATTAGTATTCTCTTAATTCACATTGATCACATTTAATTTCAATCTATTGTCAATTAATCAAACACATATACCTTGTGTTCATTAGTATAGTTGATTTAATTGCTCTTAGGTTTGGTTTGAGATTTGTCTAGTTTTGTACATTGTGATAAAAATATTAATCCTTGATTCTATTAAGATTTGACTTTGAATCTCTCAATTCAATAATAAATCTTAGTGTATTATCATTGTCTTTATATTCTTGTTATCGATATCGTGCACAAATCCAATAAGTCAAACTGTTTTCTAATCACGCTTTTGCTAAACTCGATAAACTTTTAAAACGCTATTGACCCCCCCCCCCCCTCTAGCGCATATTCTATCTTGTCATATAGACCAACAAAGATTTCCAAATGCGCAAGCACACTTGCAAGGGACTTCTAATGCTCAATCACTACTAAAAGAGACTTCTAATGCTCAAGGACAACTCCAAGAGACTTCCAATGCTCAAGCACAACTGCAAGAGACTTCCAATGCTCAAGGACAACTCCAAGAGACTTCTATTGCTCAAGCACGCATGAAAGAGACTTCCAATGCTCAATCACAACTGAAAGAGACTTCTAGTGCTCAAGCTTCACAAGCAAGAGACTTCTATTTGTTTACCGAATAAACAAATTTGTTCTTACAGTTGATATACAATCAGAGGTGTAAACTGAACAATATTGAACAAACTCTTAACACTTTAGGATTTCTAAAATATAAAAGTTGATAAGAAATTCATAAGTGTTTGCGCTATTTGATTTTGACAGATTAATGACACAGTAAAATAGCAGAGTCTTGTTGATCTTCTTCAGGTATTCAGCTCCTTATATAGGCAAAGATTTGAGAGACGTTGGAGAAGCTTCAAATCAAGGACGTTGGGCCATTGCCTGATATAGATAATTCCGTTGAATAGTCATTCAAAATTCCTTTGCTGAAATTAGAAGTATATGTTCATTCTCTTTGTCCATGAAGTTCTTTGTCTCTTTCTACACGTGGTCAAAAGAAGACAAACCTATACTTTGATCTTTGATAGAGACAGCTACAGAAGACGACAAAACTGACGTGGAGTATGGGTCCCTTAGGATCTTCTAAAGTCTGAACGTCTTCCAAGTTTTTTGGTTGACCTTTCTTCAGATCTTCTATCATAGTCTTTTAAGCTTCTCTTGTGCTTCTGATGTTGATAGTTTTAAAATGTTTTTCTTTTACTAAGTTATTTATAAAATATTTTTTCTTCATTTTAATTAAGTTATTTAGTTAAAAGGTTAATTAAGAAAATACATAAAGAACATTTAAAGATAAAGACATAAGAGAAGGGTATAGAAAGAGACACAAAGATTTTAATACTAGTTTACAACAAATGTTTCTACATCTAATCAAATTAAAGGTAGTTGTCACTGTTGAGTCAATTACAATATATAGTTTGTAGCATTTGTGTGATATGAAGTCATTCTTAAGATTCTAACTCTCTTATAGGATATTATATTTGAAATTTTGTATTAGCCAAGTGCTTGAAAACATTTTAATTGATTTACAGCATCATATAAATTACTCTCATTAGGGAGGGTATTACACTTTTGCTCAAGATGAATGTTCAAGGCTTTTGAAGATAATATTCTTTAAACATGCATTTTTTCGTTTTCTACGGACTCCCTGATCTTCTTGATTTGAGCTTCGTCCGTTTAATTCATTCTCTCTTTTTTGAGATGCATTTGAATCCAAAAATCTTCAAAAATTAATTAGGGCAGTATATATTTTAATACAAGATATGAGGGGAATATAATCCAATAACCTTTTAAAGAATAACATTGCAATTTTTTCTAATATAATTTAAATAAAAGAGGAGAACAGATATATTTTAACATAAAAGGTAAGACCATCTTAATTTTGATATCTCTCCAATAAGAGAGGTACTCCATAATTTACTCAAAAATTTATTGTTCATTTAATAGATAGAAAAACTTTAGCCAATCAAAAAATTTCAAAACAAAATGTACTTTCTCATAAAAAAAAAAATGTACAAGTTGTAACCCTTAATCCCTCAAAAAAAGTTGTACCGCCAATTCAGCCGTTTCTACATGCAGGTTGACCTTACACACCTACCGTTCAAGAAAAATGTTTCAACTAAAAGCACACCAACACCGAGTTAGAAACAAACGAACGCAGATCACTGCATGCATGTAGAGTATGATACCCCTACAATAGACCCTCATGAAAATGCTGATGAGATTTTGAATTGGAAATTGAAAGGACGACTAAAGATAGAGACAATACATTTATAAGTTCTGGACTACATTGTACTATAGTCTACTTAAAATACGTAAGGTGATATAACTACTCTCAACAATATTATTTGTAACTTTTTTCCCTAAAAATCCATAAGAACAAAATCATATGAATTCCACTCAGGCATACGCCAATCCGCATAAACAACTAAACGACTGTTAGGTGAGAAAGGCAGCAGAAGGGTAGCATTCCACTCGGTATTAATACGGTGATAGCATTGCAATGTTTTGGGTAGAAGCATTGAGAATTGCTCCAAGAAGAAAGCTTATGACTCCTACTATGATACTAGCCTTTCTCCCCTTCTTTTTTGTTAAGTGGGAAGCAAGAAAAGTCACAAGCATTGCTGAGAAATAGAGAGATGATGTAAAAAGTGTCAGCATTTTGTTATACAAAATGCTGACACTTTTTACATCATCCCTTTATATCTCAGCAATCTTTGTGACTTTTCTTGCTTCCCACTTAACAAAAAAGAAGGGGAGAAAGGCTAGTATCATAGTAGGAGTCATAAGCTTTCTTCTTGGAGCAATTCTCAATGCTCCTGCCCAAAAAGAAGGGGAGAAAGGCTAATATATATATATATATATATATATATATATATATATATATATATATATATATATATATCCCTCAATTTTTTAGTTGACAAGTTTGGTTTGCAAATGATATGTGGTATGGTTGTTACCGGGGTGATTTTAGCACCGGAGATTGGTCATGGAAAAGACCTATCTTTAAAGGCCCAAGTATAGTTCTAGTTATTGTGATTTTCTTGTATCTCTCTTGGCTTTTGGAAGATCTTGGGGTCCTTTGGGATGTTTGGTTCCAAATGAAATCTTCCCATTAGAGATTAGATCAGCAGGACAAAGTATAGCTGTTTGTGTGAACATGATGTACACTGCCCTTGTGGCACAACTATTTCTCTTCTCCCTTTGCCACTTAAGATATGGAATCTGTTTTCTATTCATCGGTATAATTGTTATCGTTACTTGCTTTATTCAATTGAGGAAGTTAATCGCCTGTTTGAAACTCATCCGTTCTGGAGAAGAATTCTGAGACAAGCTGAGAAGGACCAAGAACAAGGCAAGTCGTCAATGGGCGGAATGAAGTTTTCTGTGGAGCACTTGCTAGTTTTTTTATGCTATTTTATTATTATTTTATGTTTTCTTTTGTGGAAATTTTTGTGCTTTTTTTTTAAGAAGCCAAAATAGCCTGCCGAAATTGGCACCGGGGAGAATCGAACCTAAGACTTTGAGTGGAGCACACTCCAAGGTCCTAAGACAAAACCATCACATCAACTTAGTGGGAAATTTTATTCTACCTTGTTTCAAGAATTAGCTTCTTCGTATAGGACACTTCAGTTAATATTCCTGTTAATTTTGTTGAAGTTCTGATAATAAATTAGTATTTCGTTAGTCATTGTTAGTCACTGGTTCTCAATCTCAAACATTTTGTTCCTATATTATATAATTCGCATAACCTGACTCTTGGCTGGGATTGCTTGTATGCAAATTGAGCTGTAGATGTTCGCAGTTTGCTTCAGTTCAAGCCTCATGCATGGCCTGTTTGTTTCCGCGTTTGAAACCAACGTCCAAGTAGAAGATACCTTTTGTAGCTTCAATGTATTCATTTGTTTGTCTTTCTATCGACAAAGCAAACATATACTCGATCATTTCCTTTCATCAAGTTCTTTCTGTAATGAAGACTGGATTTTCACATTCTTAATTACTTGTTTTACTATAATCATTTGCTCAAGAATGTTGCTTGTTTTACAAGAAAGAAAATTCATTAAAAATCCAATATTAGAGTTAGCCATCGGAAACTTATCTTTCTGTTCCACCTTTTGAGGTATGGGAAGCTGGCAGTGTCCCAATGTCATTTGTTCCAAATCATATCTGTTTACATCGATAATTACCCCGAGAGATGCAATGTCTCATTCATCTATAGAAGCCCAATTCCGTCCACGACGACCTGGCTGATCAAATTCGTCAATTGATAGATTTCTTCCGGAAATCACCGGTCTCTCACGTGACCGCCCTCTTACCATACTAATGGCTAATGCTATCATTATTAGACCTCGATTCTGATCCTTCATTAGTGCCACCAGTTCTAGGTAGTATTGACCTGTTAGTACATGAAAATTAAACAAGTTGCTATGAATATATATCATCAAAGCAGTAAGGAACTTCTAAGGCTTCAACTTCTGGATGTATGAGTCTCTTCAAGCCATCAATTATTGATGCCAGCGGGGAAAGTGGCATTTGTGGAAATATGCACCAAAATACAAGCCAAAAAACTATAAGAACATATATTTGATAATTTATAAGATTTTCCAATAGAGAAGTAGAGCAATACACACTGATTAAAGGCCCTAGAGAACATATCTACATGATGACCATTAGAATACTGCAAAATGCATTTATGCCATATTAGAAATTATATGAGATAGATAACAAGACATAAACCTATTGAGTATCATGAAAATTATTAGTTTTGACTTGCATCACTTAGATACCTACATAAAAGTCAACGGATACTGTTAGTTTCAGTCCCCTAGTAACTTCATAATCAAACAATAACCAAACCAAACATTACTGGGTTACTTTTCCTTCTTCAAGATTATGATGACACAAAATGATACTAGATACTAAAGCAGGTTGAGAATGCAAAATCAAGCCACATCATCTTACAAATTTAACAAAGAAACTTATGTTAAAAAAAAAGCAAAACACTGATTAAACAATGACAGGTAAAAAATTATACTAACAAATTGTAGCATTCTTAATTAAGACGATGAATTTCAACAATGCATTAAGGTTTACACAAAATAATTTGTCTCTAAGGTTAGTTACATTAATTAAGTATAATGTAGTATATGTTGCCTATAAAAGGGCTAGCTAAGCATATGGATAATTGTCCTAAAAAAAACAAGGCATATAATTTGTTTTTATGTTGTATGAATTTTAGTGAGGTTGGTTTGTAGCTTTCCCTTGCTGCTAAGGATACATATGTTTGTGTTGAGTCCATGTCCCATTGATATCAAAATTAACAAAATGGGGTAAAATTCCAATGTTGAATAGGAATAAAAATAATCACAGATGTTCAAGTAATAAAACTATCCCTATTTGAGAAATGATTACTGTTGCGGACTGGCCTAAGCCTAATTCGGCTCCGCTCGGGTCTGACCCGAGTCCATTAAGCCAGTGACGCCATACGTTGGACACACCCTAACATCCACCAGATTATGGTGCAGACCGAGGGTTACACACGATGTTCAGGGGTTGAGCAAGCCCACGCAGGTCGAAGGCAGCTTCCCAGGGCCGAGGGTTACCCCGTCCATACCAACAGGTACGATTGCAGGATAAGGTTTTGCCAGCCAAGCCCTAGCTAAGCACTATTTCTACTCAGCCTTAGCCTTGGGTCAGGTATGACACTTCTTACACTAAACTTGTGACCTCTCCTCTTGAACCCCTCACTGACTTGAGTGTCGGAGCGAATGCATGTTGATGGACAAAATTGGCAAATGCACCGAATCGTAACAAGTAATAAAGTAGTATGTTTATGGTTCTCCACAGGGATTGTCATTCAACTTGATAATTAATAAAACTTATTTTAAACGATAAAAGTTAATTAAATTTGAATGGGGTTGTAGGGTTGAACTACCCTGCTGAGTGCAGAATTAGGGTTTGTGATTCACATTATTAACGATGATTAGGGAATCCTTTGAATCCCTCCTTCGTCTTTGTTGGATATAAACCTAAAGGAATTAAACGGTTATGTATGCTACTTATGTATAAGAAGGTGGTAATTAGAAAAGCCAATGGAACTGAAGAATTTCGGGTTGTCAGTGCCTCCTTTAATCCTAGGATCATTCTTCAAGATTACTCATGTAGTTAATCAATTGAAAAAAAAAAAGCATTAAAGAACAGGCATAATCTAATTTAAATCGAAACATTGTAAGACAGAAACTGAATAAAAGACTCTATTAATAATATTCAACAAAAAAGAAGGGGTTCATCATGGAACCCTAATCAAGAGTTAGTTGCTCATGGCAACAGACGTCACAATACAACAATAGAAAAACATACCTTAGAGAGAACAAGAGAAAGAAGAATCCTGCTTTGAAGCTCTGATGTTTGACCCTTGCCTCCAACCGTCAAATGTTTCTGAATGAAAAAATAATGAGAGCAAGAGTCTCTATTTATAGCAAATGATTGGGTAGGGTTTAGGAGAAGAAAAATGGGCTTTTGCACCGATCTGACTTGAAAAACAAGTTGTAGGCAAAATCTGCCCGCAGCCGAGCACTAGCCACGCCTACAGGGGTGATAGCCACGCCCAGGACAATAGCAATACTGCCTCAGGCGTGGGTCACGCCTAGCCAAGCGTGAGTCACTCTAGGGTAGCCCTTGATGTGCGAATTCTTGTGTTTTCTCTCGTTTTCGATCGTTCTTCCATCTGGAAACTCCTAGGAACTTGAAATGAATTTTCTTCACTTTGTATTTTCTAAAGACTCGTCACTTTAGATATATAAGGTCATAATATCAAGTGCCTTTAGTAGTGTTCTTTGCGCACTTGTTAATGATTAAAAAATAATAATTTATAAGTTTTATATAAAAAAATTGTTTTTTGAAGTTTCAATATGTTGAATACACAATTTTAAAGATAAAATTTATTTTTGTATTTCATAACAAATTCCCACAAATTAAGAAGAAACTATAAATGAATTTAAAATAATAACAATTTGACTAAATATATCCTGATTAATCAAGTATTGATATATTCACCATCATCATAATCGTAATGTAAAATACATTGACTTAGAAGAGATGCATACCATATTAATAGAGTAAAATTGAAGAAAGCTAATTAGTATAATAAAAGTTGAAAAAGAAAATATTATTTTGGGACAAACTTTATTTTTTTATTGTGATAGAGGGAGTAGATATTTATTCAAACATTTATAAAATAGGTGACTTTCAAATTTGTTCGAAAGGTTGGCTGCACCTGCATTACTTTCACATTTTATTACTCCTTGCTTAACATGATTACCTGATTTTTTTTTTTTTCACATGTCTGCAACACTTGCAATATTGTTCTCCGTGTCTATAAAAGCAAAAGGTTGGTAGAATTAATATCCTATAGGGTAGCACCTTTTTTTAGTTCCATATGGTATCTTTAACCTTTTGAGTATCTATAAAATAAGAAATGGAATAAACAAAAGGCTTTATGTTGTTAAATTAACATCATATGGTTGTTGGTTCTATATATTACAATTCGTTTAAATTTTTACACACATTTTAATATTAATATTGCCTTTGTCTCAAAATAGTCACTCGTTAATATTTTTATTATTTTTTAACCGAGTCCGTAGTTAATATTATTTACTTACTTTTTTATTTGTATCTTTTAATTAATATTATGTCGATCATTACCAAGTCATTAAATTCTGTTTTGTATTTATGATCGATTATGATGAACATGTACACCAATCTTTAATCAGGATGATTCGTTAAACAATATTCCCCTTCGTTCTTATAATCTTTTTTGATATGTATGAAATAATTTAAAATAACACTCATTATAGAATGGAGAGATTTACAATCACAGATTTTATAAAAATTATTATACACTTTTCTAAATTACTCTCTATTTTATCATGCTGATTACAATGATTGAAAAAATAAATATCATAATGGTATTATAGAAGACAAAAAATTAATATTGGTAAAAAATATAATTGTTTTTACAGTAAAATAAACTTCATTCAAATGCTAAAATAAAGGAAAAAAACAATAAAAATGGTCATGAATTCAAAACACAGAAATTTCATGTCAAAAGTACATTAACAAACTAAAAACTTAATCCTCCCCTAAAAAAAACTAAAAAACTTAATCCTAACCACTTAACTAATTTCTTCTGCACATATGGCCAATATACAGGAATGATGAATATGAATGACAATTGGGCGGGGTGGGGACGGATTTTACATTCCCCGTTCCCATATCATACTCTCATATACTTACATGTTACTCTACCCATACCCAGCGGGGATGAGAAATCGAATCTCATCCCCGTCTCTGACTGATTCGGGTATCCCCACCCGATCCCCATCCCCACAGTGGATAATTTTTTTAATAAAAATAAAAATATTTTTTAGTCTCGAGCGCAATGTTGTAATGCATTATCCAGCACAGAGATGTTGGCGATCGATGACTATGGTGAACGAGAAGAAAGAGACCGAGAGTCTGAGATATGAAAGGAGAAAAGAGAGAACTATAATAAGTGATTGTCATCTGAAAGACTAAGACTCTGACTGTGTGAGAGAAATGATTTACAGTTTTGGTTTCTATTTATATAAAAGGGGTAATAAATTGATTTTCTACATTCGGGACAGGTTTGTGTATGGGTTCGGGGTGGGTACATATATCCCCCTTACCCGTCCCGTGTTCATGTTTTAAAATCGGGGAAAACCCAAACACATACCCAAACTCAGTTAAAGCGGAGAAATTCCATCAAATTGGGTTTGGTTTTGGCGGATATCCGCGGGTATGGATTTTGTTGCCATGAATGATCCACAATCTTTAATTTTATTCATCTTCCCAAAAAATTGTTGTGTGTGTTTGCTCATTGACTATAAGTGGCATCTGAAATAACCAATATAACCACAAGATGACATGTCATTTAAGACTATTAAAAAAAATTAGTGATAGTCATAGTAAATCCCTTATTTAAAATAAGATACCGACAAACGAATTACTATCAAACATTTGAATTTCAGTTTTTCTTTTAGAGGTACATTTCAATTTCAGTAAAGACATGAGAACTTATAAAGGAGGAGCGGAGTATAAAATACTTAATTTATTGTGGTCCAAACTCAGAGTCCAAAATATTGGTTCAACCTAGAGAGCTACAAAATGAAGGTGTCCCACATGCTGGATAGTGAATGGTGGCTTTCAAAATAATTTAGGAAAATGCTTCCTTGTATTTAAGACTTTCAGTGGTTCACATAAAGGAAAAATGTTAACAAGTATTTCAATGATATTGTTGAAGAATTTAAAAGTAGTAACTTTTACATTAAAAATCATGTAGTTATAATTTTAACATATATTTAATTTATATTTCAAAACAAAAATTTATTTTTTGGATATCTTAAACGATGTTCTTGGGACATTTGTTGGGAGTTAGGACCACCTTAAATAAATAAACATAGTTGCTTTAAGTTTCTTTGTACCAAAGGGGCGGTGAAAGAATATACATACGGATCTTCTACCTAAAAGTGAAAGGTACATACGGGTCATTCTGAAATTTTGGCCTAAAGAATGTCATTGACTCATTGTAGTTAGATCATTACTCTTATGCTCCATATATTCAAGCTATTGGATTTGTATAGCCATTTAGTTGATACACCTATCAAATGGTGTAGAATAAGTGAATTATCGATTTGTTTCCTAGTATTACACAGGGTAAGTAATTTAGGGTGTGTTTGGATGGAAAGTTTAGAAGGGAAAAGGAGGGGAGGTTTACTTTTCATTTTTAAATTACGCACACTACAAAATGTTTTTTAAAAAGCTAACATCATAAACGATCATATAATACTTCAATCACACTTCATTTATTTTACAAAAATATGTTATAAAGTCCGTAATTTAAAAAAGAAACGTAAAGAGTCCACTTCCTTCCCCTCCTAAACCCTCAATCCAAACACACACTTAGTGTTTGTAATTAAAAGTTCTACAATGATTATGAAATTGTCATATTAGTTCTTCAATATACGTACTTATTATCATGAGTCCATATGAGTACTTATCGTCATATAAGTTCTTATATGAAAATAGTTAATCTTAGGATTGTGAAACTATTTTAATGTTAGAGACTATTTTGAAATTTCGATATATTGATGGACTTTTGTGCCTACTCGTTATACATTTAGTGATCAAAGTGACTATTACTCAAATGCAACTAAAAAATTGATTCATTTTCGCCCGTACTTAGAGAACCTATGAAGAGATCACACCATTGCAAGATAAGAAATATACTTAAAATTCTCTCTCTTGTGTGTCTATATATATATATATATATATATATATATATATATATATATATATATATATATATATATATATATATATATATATATAGTGGGTGACAGTGTAGGTGTTTCTTGAAGATTGCAACGAAGTTGGGATTCCTCATTCTCTCCTTGCCCGTTTAAACTCATTTTTGGTTTATTAAAAAAGAAAATGTTAACGAGTGCTCCCGGGACATTCTTTAAGCATCAAAAGTGGTAAGTTTTTTTGAAAATTTGTGCATTTATTGTATTTGAAAATTGAAATCTTTAATTTTTTTAAAGAATAATCTCTTTATTAAGGATGCGTAAAAAGTGTCCTTAGCTATATTAACCGTGAATCCGTGTATTACATATCATATGATAAATCATTGGATAACGAATATGTCACACAAAATCAAATAACCTACTAATAACAGAATTCTTTGTCGCGAGCATCTGTATTCTTCTTTATTATTATTATTATTATTATTATTATTATTATTATTATTATTATTAGTTGTTTTGGCAGCTGAAGAACTAATAATATATGATATTTGGAGACAAAATGATCTCTTAACTGCGCAAATTAGGGAAACAAAGTGCGATATGCCGCAGGCCTTTTTCTAGTAATTAATAATTATTGGTCTACACTAACAAAATGTAACATGCTCATTAAGCCACAAAGTAACATGTAACCCACAAAACAAAATAATTTATTCCATTGATTGAATCCTTAATAGACACAGTTACAATTTTGTATAGAAAACATAAAAATGAATTCTGAAAGAAAGGTATAATCAAACCACTCTATGTTGTATCCCCCTAATTTTTTTACCAAGAAAATTAGAAAACTTAAACCATATCCCCCCAATTTCACACTATACTTCTACAATCGACTCTTACAAAATAAAATAAAAAAAAAACACAATTTCAAAACAAAGAAAACAAAGCTTCAACTTTTTTCTGTTCCAACAGCTGTATAACAAAATTCCAAAAATAATCAAAGAAAGAAGCACAGTAAACACAGAAAAAAGAGATCATGTGCTTCTTCTTAATAACCCTTCAATCATCATGTTGCTAAGATATTATGATGAATTGAATCATTCAATGTGCTACTAAGTGTTGTAGAATTTTCTCCTCCACTTTTGTTTCATCATACTTTGGAACCCACCAAACTCTCACACTTCTATCAAGGCTCCCACTATACAACAAAAATCCACCACCAATTCTATTAGATGATGAAGCTTGTAAACACTTCACAGGACCTTCATGTCCAATTATAACCCCAACTTTACAAATTTTACCAAAAGGCTCTCTTTTCCAAATACCTATACTTTTATCTGCTGATCCTGTGCACAAAAAACCCCCCATCAAACACATACACAAAACAGCCATTTCATGTGCCTTTGTTTCACAAACCATTTTCCAATTCTCAAAATTTCTTTCATAGCACATTACATAACCATCAGAACCACCTCCATAAACCCATTTTCCATCATCAGAAACAACAACAGAATTAAAAGAAACATCTCTATGACCCTCTAAAACACCTTTCAAAGTATGCAAATTTTTCCCTTCTTTTCTCCATGCCTTAATTTTCCCATCTGCAGAAGCAGAATAAACAATCCCTTTACATGCTACCAACCCATTAATAGCATCATCATGTGCCTTAATAGATTCTAAACACTTCAAATCAGAAACACTCCAAACTTTAAGTGTCTTATCCCATGAACCTGAATAAATCAACCCATTATGAACAACCAAACAAGAAATGCTATCAGCATGTTCAATCCACAACCTCTTGTGATGTCTCCTAGTTTGAACATAATTACTCTGTTTCATAAATTTTCCCAAATAGTCTTTTGTTGTTGGAAGCCTATCGACGAGCTTGAACACATTTTCTGAACTCCTAGAAACTTTCCAAACACGAATCTTGCTATCTTGATGAGCTGTGAAAACATTGTTTCCAAAAGTTGCCAGTGCTTTGACAGATCCATCACCTTGACCGAATTTCGCAAACAACCTTAAATCTGGTTGTTGCCATACTATGATGTCTTTGCCCTGTGATGCACTCAATATGAACTCACCACATAAGGCTAAACATGAAACAGAGCCAACGTGTTCTGAAAGAATCGCCAATGATCTATGAGAAACTGATTTGCATGATGGTGGTGGTTCATAGTTGAGATGTTGAAGCTCTAATAAGTTATAACTTTCATTGCTCTCGGTGCTGCTACAGCTACTGCCGCTGCTTCTACAACTTGATGATGGAGTAGAAAGTATGGATTTTGAAACAAGGGTATTCATTGGATTTTGTTGAGGAATGAATACACGAGAAAACGGGTTGGAGGAGAAGAGGAGCGGTGGAAAGAGAAAAATAAAGCAAAAGGGGAAAAGGGTATTGAGAGAGAGATGGATTCCTTGATGAAGAGGGAAACGTTAGCTTAGTGTTAATAATAATACAAGAGGGTTAAAGTGCAACGGCTATCTTGACTTGAGAGAGAGAGAGAGAGAGAGAGAGAGAGTTTAATGCAATTTGCAACAGAAACTTCAGCTATAAAGCTATTTGAGTGTCTTTGTTAAGGACCAATAACCCTTTTGTAGTGTTTCTTGTTTGAGCTGTTGGGGCATTGTTTTTGTCTGTGAGACATTTTTTATTCCACCAATTACCACCTGCCACGAGCACCAAAAATCAACCTTTATGAATATAAAACAAAGACTGTACTAATGAATGATCTAATGACAAGTTAAAGAATTAGATATAAGAATTTTCTCTAAAAAATTGTTTGTTTATTCTTTAAAAGTTTGAAAATTATTATTTTTAATGTGGAACCCAAAATAAAAAATTTATCTTTAGTTTCTTAAATTAGGCTCTTAGACACTTATTAGTAAGATTAGTAAGAGTATGTAGAAAATTATATGGGTGATAATGTTCTATATTATTATGAAGAAATGATGCTCCTTTTATAGAGTAAAATACAAGAGTCAACTCCTTTATTTTAGGAGTAAAATAATGACACATAACTAACCATTAAAATAGGAAAATAAATAATAATAATTATGAAATATTTCAACACCCCCCTCAAGTTGGTGCATAGATATCAATCATGTTCAGCTTGCTGATCAAGTATTCAAATGTTGTTCTTCCCAAGCTTTTGGTTGGTATATCAGTGGTCTGTTGATTGGAAGGAACAAACGACAAACAGAGAGTACTCTCTTTGATAAAATGACGATCGATCTCAATATGTTTTGTACGATCATGTTGAACAAGATTGTGAGCTATGCTTATAGCGGCCTTGTTGTCACAATACAATTTCAATGGGAGTTCTACCACTATCTTTAGTTCCTTCAAGACGCTAAGAATCCACATACCTTCACAAATTTCTTGAGCCATTGCTCTAAACTCAACTTCAACACTACTTCTTGCAACTACTGCTTGTTTCTTGCTTCTCCGAGTCACTAGGTTTCCCTCACACATATGTGCAATAATCTGAACTTGATCTAGTTCCTTGTTCTGAACAACAAGAATAATAAAGACACGGTCGTTCTCTTGCGTCTTAATAAATTGGACACTATCTTCAGTACACTTCCAGTTATAATCATAACACTGATCCAACTCTTGCCATAGGGCCAACAATTCATTATACTAGGTAGTGACATCCATGTCATTCTGCTTTAAATTCCATAACTTTGATTTCATATCGTAGATCTGAGATAAATTCTTAATATCTGAGTAAGACAATTTTACAGCATCCCAAACAACTTTTGTTGTAGGCATATATATGTATATTTTTCTCATATCTACCTTCATCGTATTAATAAGTTAGGCAATAATTGAAGAGTTTTCAGATTTCCAGAACATGTAATTAGGATGTGTAGCTGCACGCACTGAAACATCACCTGTAAGAAAACCCAATTTCCCTTTGCCATCCAGAATAAGTGGAACAGTTCGGGACCATTCACTGTAGTTCGAGCCATCCAATTTTAGAACATTAACCTTGTTGAGGCCAGCAAGAAAAATAAAGACACGGTCGTTCTCCCGCGTCTTAATAAACTGGACACTGTCTTCAGTACACTTCCAGTTATAATCATAACACCGATCCAACTCTTAACAAAGGGCCATCAGTTCATTATAGTAGGTAGTGACATCCTTGTCATTCTGCTTTAAATTCCATAACTTTGATTTCATATCATAGATCTGAGAGAAACTCTTAATATCCGAGTAAGACAATTTTACAGCATCCCAAACATCTTTTGCTGTAGGCAGATAAATGTATGTTTGTTGGTCTATATGGTAAGATAGAGTACGCGCTAGAGGGAGGGTGAATAGCGTTTTAAAATATTTATCTAGTTTTTAGCGAAAGTGAGTTTGAAGACAATTTGACTAATTGGATTTGTGCTCAAAACAATAACAATGACAAATGGATTAAGAAAATGTAATGCACAATAAGATTTATTATTGAATTGAGAGATTCAAATGCTAAATCTTAATAATCAATGATTAATAATTCTCACACAATATACAAAACTAGACAACTCTCAAACCAAACGTAAGAGCAATTAGATCAGCTATAACTAATGAACACAAGGTATATGTGTTTGATAAATTGACACTAGATTGAATCCAAATGTGATCGGTGTGAATTAAAAGAAAACCTAATTCAATGAATTAAGTCAAGGTTAACAAATTGAGACAAGACACATTCAAATTAATTCTAAACAATTATCAAACAATCATATACTCAAATTAAACAAAATTAAAGAGGAAATGGAAGAGAAATGACACCGAGATTTATAGTAGTTCCCCCTTTCGTCCGCGCTTCGGGGTACGTCTACTCTTCTTGGTGGAAAACGTCTCCACCAAGGACTTCCATTAAAATTCAATGTTTGATTACAAAGTTGTGATTAAAAGAACTCCTTCAATTACCCTAATTTTCAATTCCTATGCAATCACTCCCCCAATCTTTAAATACCCTTTGAAATTGGTGTTTCTTCAAGTCTTCGAATCCTTAATCACCCGTGCAATCCTTGAAGCTCTTCCCTCAAACTCTTCTTTGCTCTGTCCGGTGGTTGGATCCCCTTCAACTCAAGAAGGATAGAAAGAACCTCCAATACCCTTGAAGGTGGAATGAAATTACTCAATTCACTTTAGATCCTTGATTCCCAATCAATATCCTTGAAAGCAATCAACTTACAATCCCTACGCACTCTAGCAATCTATGACTCAAAGACCACAATGATTCTTAAAAAAAGTGTTTAATCTGAAGAACAAATGGAAAATGAGGTTTGAAGACTCTAGAGAGAATAAATGCAAATGATTCAGTGGTTTGGGTGTTGTAAGGATATGAGTATATATACAAATGGATGGCAAGAGAAAATATTTGGCCAAAAACAACATAATGATTCGATTCACTAAATGTGTGATTCGATTCAGACAGCTAAAGCCAAGCAAACTGAGCCATGAAGATTGATACGAATCAGACTACATTTGAATCAATTCATATGCCCCCAAATGAAGGTTGATACGATTCAAAGAAGTGTGATTCGATTCAATCAACCAAAAACCAAGACCAGAAGAAATCATGAATCAAATCAAAATGAATGAAGAATTGGCAGAAGCTTTGAGTGATACAATTCAAAAGAGTGCGAATTGAATCAACTGGCTAGAAAATCATTTTGACCAAGAACAATGAAGTTTTCTTCATACAATCAACACACTAGGTAACAAGGGATCATAGGACACATGAGGCAAGATTGCTAAGTTTTCTTTAACATAATACTAGGCAATAACAACTAATATCTAAACATCATCAAATAAAAAACTACCTAATAAACATCATCACAACACAAACCTATAACTACACAACTTCAATGTTTTTCTCATACCTACCTTTATCGTATTAATAAATCAGGCAATAATTGAAGAGTTTTCATATTTCCAAAACCTGTAATTAGTATGTGTTGTTGTAGGCACTGGAACATCACCTGTTAGAAAACCCAATTTACCTTTGTCATAAAAAATAAGTCGAACAGTTTGGGACCATTTAGCGTAGTTTGAGCCATCCAATTTCTGAATAATAACATGGAGAGAGTTATTTTGACCTCCACCTTCTGAGTTAAATGATCCAGTGCCACTGTAACCACCATCAAATGGATAGCCATAACAGAACCCAAAATAGTTGTTGTTGGTATCACCTCTGTCGTAACTGAATCCACCGTTAAAATTGTTTTTTGACGTGAAATTGAGTGGTGGTATAGTAAATCCACGTCCACCAAGTGGGCTATCACGACCATTTCCTCTGCCGTTGTTGTTGTTGTCACGATCTGCGGTGTTGTTGTTGTTGCCCCGAACCCCACTAGTTAGGAAAAACTTTACAATATCACCCTAACCCTAACATGGCTCATGATACAATGTAGAAAACTATATGGGTGATAATGTTCTATATTACTATGAAGAAATGGGGCTCCTTTTATAGGTGTAAAATACAAGAATCAACTCCTTTATTTTAGGAGCAATATAATGACATATAACTAACTATTAAAATAGGAAAATAAATAATAATTATAAGTCTAAATTACATTTTGGGTCCTTTAAGTTTGACGTTTATAACATATTTGTCTTTAAGCTATTTTTGTAACATATTAGTCCTTTAAGTTTAAAAATGTGTTCACAGTAGCCCTTCTGTTAAACAGACGTTAAAAAATTGATGAGTTGGCAGTTAAGTGTGTGAGTTGGCATGAAGGGGTTTAAAACTCTGCGTTTTATGGACATTATGTGCCAAACTTCATCTTCCTCATCCTTTCAAACCATTTTCTCCCAAATTTCAAAACCATAACTCCATTTTTATTCATACCAATGCTTTAATTTCTCAAATCAATGGCTTCCAAGCGCAGGAACTACTCAAATTCGGGTGCACACAACACCGAATCATTCATATCAAGTGGTAAGCACGAAGGTAGTAAAATTCTAGATTATTGGTGCCAAAAGCAATGTGTCATCTGCACAGTAAGAAAAATGGGTCCAAACAGAGGTCGTAAATTCTGGGGTTGTCAAAATTGGATGGTAAAATGCAAAGTATCACTAATTTTTCATGGGTTGTTAATATTGTTGTTTACTAATGTTTGATTTTAATTTATGTGTTGTTTTTTATCCTAATGATTAGGATGTCTGCAAATTCATAAGTTGGGTTTTAGACAGGGAAATTCAAACAAAAATTGCAACACCAATACACAATGAATTACGAGACAATCCCATGGATATTAATTGTGTTGACTGTGGAATAAAAGATTTGGAAATTATGAACATTAAAAGGAAATTGTTGAAGTCCAAAAGTGAATAAAAAACCACAAAGTTTTTGTTGAAGATTGTTATTGTATCCTTCATGTTGTTGGTTGTAACTTGTGTTATCACAACAATGAACTTGATGTTTAATCATGTTATGTAATCAAGCATTGTAATGTTTGTATTTGTTTAGTTTAGTGTGTTGGCTATAACATGCATTGTAATATTTAAATGTAATGTGTTTTCTTCAATATAATGTATTGTGTTTTGGTTTAAGATAGTGAATGTGATATGTTCAAGTTTAATGAGAAGATCTTATTCTATTGATATCCCAAAATCATAAAATGCGATTAAAATAACAACAATCTTTAACGGATAATCAACATAATTCATTCATCATAACATAACCATAAAATACCATGTCTTACATATAATTGTTGTTGATTCTATGTTTCAACAAAATAACCAAAATAACCCAAATACGATCAAGGTTCTAGTTTCCATGTTTCATTCAAAATAACCAAAATAAGTGGATCATGTAGTACCCTAATTTTGTCCTACGCATTTTAAAACAAAAATCAAAAAAAATCAAAGAGGGGAAAAAGTCAAAAGTCAACAAAAGTCAACAGAAAAGTCAACTTTTCAAAATTAAGGACTTCGCAATGCGAAGCTCACTTCGCACTGCGAAGTCTGCGATTTTTCTGCAGATTTTTGGTTTCTTGGATTTAATTCCAGATTTTGTTGCACATCATTTCCATAATTATTTTAAGTAGCATTCATGGCCAATTGGGCCAAGCAAAGCCAGAGTTGAAAGACTTGCCATTAATGCCAAGGTTAGAAGCTTTTTCTTCCAACCTAGCATGTGACAAGCAAGTGGGCTTGCCCTTGGGCAGCTCTAGCCCCTCCCAGGTGACCTGCTAACCACCACAAGGTTGCCAGCCACCTGCTTGAGGACTTTCCTCCTGCTTGCTGCCCCCAAAAACCAGTCAAACCAGCTGGATTTTCTCACTTGAAAAGCCATGAGTGCCTACTCTGTTTTGCAGCAGCTTTTCACCCTCTCACACCAGCCAATTTTAGCCTTTTCATCCCTCAATCTCTGCACAATACAGTGCACGTTTTTATTGACCAACCATTGAGATTGCAAGGATTGATCCCCAAGCATTAGCCATTTGCAAATCAGCTTTGTTCTTCATCATTACCTTCTAGAATAAGTTGAATTTGTGGCTGAAATCAAGCTGGAACTTGCCCCTTGGCACAAGGCAGGGTTGCCTCTATCCATTAGCATTTAATGCAAAGGGATTCAGCTTGATCTTGGCCACAAATCAGCTGAATCAAGGGATTGTGTAATGATGACAAAGATTTGATTTTGGCCTATAAATACAAGGCAATGCCCAAGGTTACAAACACTCACAATTAGACAGAAAACACAACATTCAAAGAGCAGAAACTCTACTCATTTCAACCTACAAATCTCCACAAATAACCAGAAACAATCCATCCACACAAAGCTTTCAAAAGTTCAAGTTCATCACAAATCTTCAAACCTTTGTGAAAGCCTTCAACCAAATCAAGCCAAGTGCAGCTGGAGCTTTGCTAAGGAGTCCTGTAAGTTACTAAGCTCTTTATCTTGCATTTCTAATTGTGTTTGCATAGCTATTTTGGCTCAAAACCTTTTGGTCCTAAAAAACCCCTTTTGAATTTCAAAGAAATCCCAAGGTTTTCAAAACATCAAATTTGGTTTGTACAACCTTTTTCATCCCAAAAACTCAAAGCTTTTCACCCATATATAAGGTCTTGAGTGTGTTCAGAAGTTGTTTCTGAACAAATGTTCAGAAACAGCTTCTGAACCCAAAATTTCGCATGCTTCGCAGTGCGAAGTCATGGTCGCAGTGCGACCATGACAGAACTCAGAACCTGAGTTTTTGTGTCAAAACAACCAATTTTTGAGGTTCTAGCCCCAGAGCTCAGAACCAAAGAGTTTTTAAACCCATGTTCTTCAAATCATAACAAGGTTTTTGCATAATTTTGGCAAATCACAAGTTCGTATAACCATTTTGTGGATAACTTGCAAAGCAAGTTATGTTCCCAAACTTTCAAAACCACATGAACCAACAAGCTATGTTCAGCTTTTCAATCTAAACTTGAGCAATAAATATTGTTCATGATGTTCAAAACTCAAAAATGAACATACACCGGTAATGTGCGCATTTTCGCAAAATGAGACGAACTTGCGCGTTTTCTAGCAAATTTGCTAAACCTTCCCATTTTGGGTTTTCAAACCAAATGTTTTGACTTACCTTGGGATTTCTAAAGAATTCAATCCAAAAACATGAATGAAAAAGGGATGGTGTGACGTATGTCTCTCCATTGCCCCGATTGTACGAATGCGTGACGTATGTCTCGTCGCTCGGACAATCGTCATTCCCTTTTAATATGTACAACCCTAACCAAACCAAATCTTGGCCCCTTGTGGTCAATCCAAGCCTTTTGGTCCCCCGTTGGCCATTAGACTCAACCCCTCGACTCGTTAGAGTCCACTCGGTCAATGTTCGACTCGTCCGAGTCCATTGTACCCGTTCTTGATCTCAGTGGATCAATCGAACGATTGCCCGACTCTTTGGAGTCCACTCGGTCAATGTTTGACTCGTTTGAGTCCATTGTACCTCTCTTGGTCCCATAGCGACCAATTCAACCCTCTACCCTAACGGACGTACCTTTTAACAATTCTAATGTGATTCGTGAACGAACGCTTAATAAGTCTCCAAGTGCGAGCATACAAGCAACGTTTAATCACAAGAATTCGGTTAAAACATCGTCCAATTAAAATCAACCAACACACATACGTTTTTCTACCAAAGAACTACGTATGCTTTGAATTCTCCGACTACCGGGAGATACGTAGGAGCAAGATCGACATCTTGTCAAGCATAATAATAAAAAAAATCTTTTTCTTTTCTTTCGTTTGTTTTTATCTCTTTCCCCCCCCTTATTATATTTTAGCATAAATGAACATGAACGCAAAGTATTAAAAAGCAATTCAAGTCTTAACCAAATAGAAGGTTCCCGTTGAGTACAACGGACGTGAGGGGTGCTAATACCTTCCCCTTGCGTAACCGACTCCCGAACCCGACAATGGTTGCGATGACCTAATCCTTATCCTCATCGTCTAAAGGGTTTTATTATCGTTTCCCTTTACAACAAAAAAAAAACTTAAGGGTTTATCAACGTTCCCTTTACACAAAAACTTTGGTGGCGGCTTCACAAAGGCACCCTCCGAGCGTCCGAGGACGACCTCGGAGGAATCTGCGCGTCTTTTTTCCCGAGGAAAAAAACGAGGTGCGCACAGCTGGCGACTTCACTGGGGAACCTGTTCCCACTAGCAAGTCAAGCCTAACCTATTTGGGTTAAAGACAATTGCTTTATTTTCTTTGCGTGCCATGTTTATTTATTTTATTCATGCATGTTATATTTATGTTTTATGTTTATATTTGCTTTATTTGCTTTATATTCATATTATATATCAAATGTGGGGGTTACTTGAGTGATGTTACTCCACATTGTTCGGGTTAATGCCGGACGTGTGAGGCTCTCTACCCGAGCTTGAGAAAAACACTAAGTTAGAAGGAGGTTGTGTGCGGAAGCCCGCGTTGACGTATGTCCGTGAGGTGGGATGTCCAACCCCGCTTAGATGAGATTTTCACGTGGAATTAATTGAAGTCATGTCGACGTATGTCCATAGACAACCCTAATTCCATGTGAGGTCTATGACTCTAAGGACCTCTTCTTAGGAGATTTCCCAATTTAGAGCCTACATGTGAGGATGGGGGGAAGTTCCGAACCTTCATAAACCATACCCTTGCATAACATTTGCATTCATGAAAGTAATTTTCGCATCGTTTTGCTTTATAGGAGTTTTAAAAAGAACGAACAAATATTAGCAAAAGAGAAATATGGATTCCGGGAATAAGAATACGCTCGCCTTCAAAATTAAAGCTCCTAGGGTGGAAAGTTTATTAGCTCTAAGCAAGAGGCTCTCTTCGGTCCACAAGAACATCTTCGAGGCAAGCTATGGGCTAATCCTTGATCTTTTACCCGTAAGAATAGATTCAACCGCCTTAACCACTTTGGCGCAATTCTTCGACCCACCTCTACGGTGTTTCACATTTCAAGACTTCCAACTAGCGCCAACTTTGGAAGAGTTTGAGAAGATTTTGGGATGTAGCATGAAAGGTCATGAACTCTATCTCGGTCCGGGAAAGGATCCTACATTTGAAGCCATCGCCGAATCCCTATACCTCGACACCCAAGAAGTGGTATCTAACTTGGAAGTTAGAGGGAACCTTAAGGGCTTTTCAAGAAAGTTTTTGGAAGCCAAAGCTCGGGATTTACTAGCCAACAAAGAGGTAATGGCCTTCAACGCCATCTTAGCCCTCTTAGTCTACGGGATTGTCTTATTCCCCAACATGGATGATTTCGTAGATTTTCCGGCTCTAGAGGTGTTTATGACTAAAAATCCAGTTCCTACAATCTTAGCGGATTTTTATCATACCCTCTATTCAAGGCATGAACAAGCAAGGGGACGCAAAATTACTTGTTGCACTCCCGTGGTGCAAATTTGGATGATGTCCCACATGCCAAGAAACCGAGACTTTGTGGAAAACCGGGCCAAGCTCAAATGGTCGCAACGGATGACAACTCTCGCCGAGAAGGACATCCATTGGTTTTCACCAAACTTAGATGACCCGGAAATTATCCTCAGCTGCGGGGACTTCCCTAACGTACCCCTCATTGGTACTAAGGGATGTATTAATTACAATCCGGTCCTCTCTCTCCGACAACTAGGTTTTTCAATGGAAGATAAACCTAACGACCTTTTGTTGGAAGCTTTCTACTTAAGGGAAGGCGATCAAGACCCGGCATTGCTAGAGAGAATCCGGGGAGCATGGAGCCAAGTACGCAAGGGAAGGGTCGGCAAGAGAAACTGTGTCGCCAAACCCCTTTATA